>WAAD01000471.1:0-49149 GCA_013389945.1 Fregata magnificens | reverse complement strand
GTGAATCACGCCAAATACGTGTGCCATGGGCGAGGGGAGTATGGTTAGTCTATGGCTGGAAAGCCTCATTTAATCTGCTAAAGCTTGGTACTAGACATCAAGGGTGTGGAGGCTTTTTTTTTTTTTTTTTCCTCTTTCTTTCTTTGTCTCGTAATGTGCGATGACGTAGAATTGACAAGGAGGACTTTTGACGGAGGGTCGGTGTTATCTCGACGNTACGTCTGAAAAGTTCAATTCTTGTTTTCCTGCGTGTTCGCGAAGCTCGGGTGAATCACGCCAAATACGTGTGCCATGGGCGAGGGGAGTATGTTTAGTCTATGGCTGGAAAGCCTCATTTAATCTGCTAAAGCTTGGTACTAGACATCAAGGGTGTGGAGGCTNGTGAGGCTTTACATCCTGCCCTTTCCAGCGCTTCTTAACCAGAGCCCTCGGAATAAAGGAAAAGGAGGGGGGGCAGCGAGCGAGAGGGAAAGTTGGTAATGAAGGATACACGAATCATAAAATGTAAGCTATGTGTGATTAATGATCTGCACTAATTTGAATAGCAGGCGTGTTAAAGGTCATTGACAATTGTTGCTGCTTTCAGCATGAATGCCTGAGTGGGATGTATTTGGGACAATCAAATTTAATTCTAATTCACAGGAAAAAAAAAAAAAAAAATTATCGGACGTGCATAGCAGCCGGTCAAAACATAGAGAGGGGACGCGCTTTAAACAATGCGTTTTGCCTGTCCTTCAAAGGCAGCTTCATTACATTAAGGTAGTGTTTTTAAATGCCTCGATAGTAAATAATGTATCTGGAATGTCTGGATTTTGTTCCTTATGCATCAGCATCTTTCCTGCACGCTTTTTCAATCGCAGGCCAAATTGCCTTCCCAGTTACTCCCGACTCGCAGCGTTTTGTGGGAATTCCGAGTTCACTGATGCCGGATTTACCTGCGAGTGGACTGGAGCAGACGTCACCTCCCTAAACTTGAAGAATTCACCTCAGGCGCACGCCTGTCACGCAAGAGCGTAGATTCTCTAATCGCAGTTTATAAAGTAGTTTAGCATTTCTTTACACAAAGAGTAAGAAATCCATTATAAATCAGCATTCCTGGGCAGTATTTAGAACTACAGTACTAAGCTAATAATTTCCATATGGCGAAAATTGACAAGTCAGAGCAATGAAAGGTGCGTGAGACTTCCCAACTCCTCTACGTAAAAATGCGATTTTTACGACCTACTCCTTTTCTCTCCTAGTCCGTATAGATTCTCTTCCTTAGACGGTAAAACACGAGAATACGCAACGCGGTGCTTGCTCTATTACTCGATAGAGCAATGCTTAAAATGCTCAGTATTTTCCTGATTCACTTCCACAGGGCCCGGTCTTGCCCTCCTTGTTCCCCTAAAAAAACCAAGATACGGAGGCTATGGGGGGTGAAAGGACTGGAGAACCCATCTCAAGCTTAGTCGGTGAGGGGTATTCCACTTCAATGGAAAGGCAATTAAAAATTCAGAAGATGCAGAGACTTTAAAAACAATCAAGCGGTATATTAATTTCACGGAAAGTCACTAGCAGGGTTCCTCTGCCCATGTAATTTTAAATAGGAGATTTTCTCACATTTCTTCTGCTGAGTCCAGCACTTTGGGTTTTAAAAGCAAAACTGGAACAGTGTAAGGATTTATAGACTTAACAGATATGCAAAATGTGTTCGCATAATATCGTCGATGTCGTTAGAAATTTCAGGAAGAGAAGATATTCTTAATTTCCAAATCGTTAGTAACGTACCATTACCGTGGGTGATTAATCTGTTTGCAGACACTGTTTACCCATTTTATCTTTGCCAGAAATCTTCCAGGAGATGTCCTCCCCTTTCAAATTCTTTAAATTACAGTATTTCGTATGAGAATGTCAGCGATATTAATGGCTCAATACGTGTTTTGCTATTTATAGACTTGCATGTATAATAATTCTGGCTAATGAAATACTTGGAGCAGGAAAACATTTATTTACTTTTGCTATGGTCTAATAAATTATTGGTTCAGCATTTGGGACCAGGCTTTCTCAAGTTAAGGAAAATGGCATTTTGATGAAAGTCTGTGCGATGACTTGCCTGCATAACTTAGCCTTAGGAATGATTGGTGGCAGTTTAGATAAGAAAAGGTTCCCGAGAAACACCATCGTAGAGTAGCAAGGAAAAAAGGCCGTCTCTCTAAAAGCAAAGCTGAAAGCATATATAAATACTTCAAGGCAGGCAAACAAGCCAAGTTTGGATTACATTTTATATCTATGTGTGCGCGTGTGTGCGTGCCTGTGTGTATACGTGTCACACACCGAGATACGTTCCGTGAAATGTAATCTAGAGGAGTCAGTTGCTTTAGCTTTCGCTGGATGCTTGCTGAGAGTTACTCAGGTTTTGTGCCGATGAATATTTTTGTTGTTGTTACAAATCTGGCTGAAACTTAGAGAATGTATCTAAATAATGCTAATCCAGGATGGCTTAAGGCTCTGGATTTTTTTAAGGAATCTGTCTCTCCAGCTCAAGACTCGGACTAGCATTTTCCTTGGGGTCTCCGGTCATGTCTGTCTCTCAACGACCCTTTCTGAACACAGCCCTTAGCTTTAGAGTTAGTTCTCCAGTTCTCCCAGCAAAACAATATGTATCTATTTTAATCTAAACCAGAGATTTTGCTTTCAAAGTGTGCTTGGGTCAGAAAAAAAGAGCACGCAAAGCCCGACAACAAATAAACTTGTACTAGACTTTACATTCTAAACCAGACTTTTTCTCGGTATATTTGGAAATACAAAGAGCACGTGCAGAAATTACAAACTGGCAGGCGCAGGCGGCTCTAATACCCATGTACATCTGCAGATCACCGCCCAGAAACATTCCCAGTGATGCTTTTTAACAAGAAACTAACATTTCTGACTCCAATTAAAATGGGCCATTCTAACACTGGTGTGCTTTCAGAGTTTATGTGGGTGGCACAAATTTCACTCTGAAACAAAATGGTTTCAATCAATAACAAGCGTGTACTATTGGACAAAATACATCGCCTTCTCATGTGCACCACAAAAATCTTTCTCTCTTCTTCAATCGTGCCTCAGTAGCTGTGCGGCATCAGGCTGCTTCCACAGTTTGTACCGTGGAAACACCCCGCGATCCAGCAAAGCTTTGCACGCCGGTGTACTCTGGGTCTGTGTGGAGGTCAAGCTCTTGCACCCTGTTAATTTAGTCAGGCACAAATCTAGCAAACGGATTTGAAGACAATTTTCCCTTCGGAGAGCTGCACATATTTCAGGATCTGAAGGATCTATTAACATGTAACCACAATAAGCGACTTGGGCATATCTGATGACAAATTGTATGGGGTGTCAGGATGTGGTCGTATCCTCTTTACCTTCTACTCATGCAAGTCGTCCCCTTGCTATTAATGGAATTGCTTTAATGAGAAAAGATGATCGGTGTTCGTCTCCATCGTCTCATTTATGGCATGCAATGAGCTTTTCCTTATGGCAGAAATCATCCAGAGACTTTTCTTGAAAAATCAACATTTTTAACTCTAATGTCTTTCATATTTGCCCCTTCCGTCAACACAGTTGCTAGGATATAGCCTGATGTTCATTTTTGTGCTTTGATCCTCTCAAACCCACATTTTTTTACATCGCTTTATTCAACATCGCTTTTACAATGACACTGAGGAAGAGAGGAGGAAAAGTTAATATTGCAAAGTAAGTACAGCTTCAGCGTACATGGTTATTTTAGGTTCATGCTAAATGCTGTATATAGTACCAACTTTTCCAGCCCTGGCAGTCAGATTTTCTCACCCATATGTAATTTTATAAACTACATCACGGCTTCACAGCAGGTAGGGAGCCCACAGACCTGTTCTTAATTTCAGCTTAACTGAAAGAATCTCAGCAGCAGCTGGTTTCAGAATAGCTGATACAGACTTCCACAGATGTGGCCCATAATAGGTTCAGAAATAAAAAGGAACTAGGCCACAATGTAGAATTAATTTCAAGGAAGACAAATTCAATAAGGATGCCACTTTTAAGAGGTTTGGTTTGGGTTTTTTTGGGGGTTTTTTTTGTTGTTGTTTGTTTTTTTTTTTTTAAAGAGATCGTTGGGAGGGCATATTTCTGTGGCCTGGGTTTTTTCATGCCGTCTACCGATGGTAATACTGCAGTACGCCGATTTTCTGGCAGGCTGGACCTGGCTGTTAGCGGGCTGTGCTCTCTCGAAGCAAAGAAACGGGCTATTTCTGAGTTGGTGTCGCCTCCCCTCCCCCTTGCCCTTCTTATGTTCCTCCAAGCATAACTGATAGTACTGGAGTGCTTGTGCGCTTTTCTAACTGGACCAGACAAAGAGGTACAATAGCTAAAAATGACCTCTGATGCGACAGCGAATGCGCCGCTCGATACAACTGGGGAAACTGGCTGCTAGCTCTAAAACAACGCGTTATTTGGTGATGTTTCACAAACTTGAAATAAAGGAATACGGAAAAAATAGTTTCACCAATGCTCGTTTCTGGAGCTTAGTAAGGGGAAGGCTTTGAACAGTTTCTGTAACACCGTGGTAAATGCATCGGTGTGCTATCATCTTCTGCTGCGTAAAATATACCTCAAAAGTAAAAGTGGAACAAAACAGTCACTTGTTCTCACTAACAAAATTTCCCTTGACATTCTGTGCAGTGGTCTAAGTGTTTGAATAATCTTGGTTTATATGGTCTTTCAGCTCAGGCATGCGAGGAAAAAGGAACTTCAAAAAGAGAATATTTTACCTGACATGTACTATTTTAAGGCTTCAGTAATTAGAGAACTGCAAAGGTCAAAATAGCCATCAATATCCCGAGCAACAGAGTAGAAGTAACGTGTTTAAGAGGAAAATAGTTGGTTGGCTGTAACATAATATGCCGTAAGCACTAGGATGCGGATCTGCAATGACGAGCAGCAGAAGAAACAGAAAAACCTAACCTGTGTCAGGTATTTATTTTGCTGAAAGCACACGAGAACTTGCAAATAAGAAATAGAGATGCTTTTGAGTCTAAATCCCAGATTTTATTACCTCACTGCAGAGATGTTGCGACCTATACTGAGGTCCATCCACACACGTCTATTCACAGGCTGGAGAAAAAGTTTGCCAGTGCTTTCTAACCTTTCAGTGAGACAGACAAAACCTCGGGATTCAGAAGCTCCCAAACCTTTTTTCCACCTTCTGGATCTCATTTGAATCAGAAATGTGTGGTATTAGCCACTGCTGCCCACCTCTTAAAGTCAAATCATGCAATACTAGATTAGGGTGGGTAGCTAAGATGTTGCTGTGTATCTGCTACTCATAAAACTGTGTGTTCCAGCCTGTATTTCTGAACTGGCATAAATTAAAAATGAGTAAAAGTACAATGATTACGTCTGAAGATGCAGTAGTTTGCAACAGTGTAAGTCATAATAAAGATGCACGATTCTGGGGAAAATTATTTTGAGAACGGGAACTCTTCCAAAAACTTCCCACTATTTCTTTCATTGCTGATAGACCATTTTTCTCCCCTGTACCAATTTTATGCCAAATTGGCTACTTTTCTAATTTCCCCATAAATCACGCAAAATTCACGATTCCCTTTTCCACGTTTGGATCCACAGATCAACTGAGTGAATTCGTTCTACTGAGCGAAAGAGGCTGAAACAAACGCCCAGGTTCATTAGCATAAAATTATCGGCATAAAATTATCCTAACTTTTAACAAAAAAATTGCGGAAGGCTTCTAGTTTGTTGCTTCCATTGGGTTTGAAAGACAGAAGGGAGTTAGGGAAGTCAGTCCGCTACAGGCTTTGCGAGGCATTTGCCTTTTTCCTCTGTTAAACTCCAAAGCTAATAAACCCGGAGCATTCAGTAACAAGTGAGGCACTGAGGTCAACAAAGGCCTTACTTAGAGACGGCGAGGTTTTGAGAAACTTCTGCAGCGAGGATTTGAAGATATTTTAGTCATATGCAGCGTACTTTGAACGTGCACTTTTGCTTCTCTGTTTCCTACAGTATAATCCCCTTTGCTTTTCCCCCCCCCTGCGTTTTAAAACGAGCACAGAAAAGGCTGAGGGTTAAACTACGCTATTCAATTGTCCGGTAAGTACACAAATTCTGTTCGAATCAGAACAAACTTTCAAGTAGACAGAAAGGGGTATTTGGGTTTCTATTTTATCCTGGAAACCCTGCTGAACACCAGTGTGGCGGGGAATATAGCCATATCAGACCAACAAAAGGCTCCTAATGTAGTTAAGACCTCCTCCCCCCTCCTCTCCGAGGAAGCCGGCTGGCATAGCTTTTGCTATTGGAATTGTTTGCAGAATAACCAAACTAAAGCAGTTCCCTACATGGGTGCCTTGTTTGGGAACAAGCAGCACTTTTATTCTAAAATACTTATCTCGCTCCCTAGGGAGATGAACGGGCTATTTGGAAGATACTGCTTCGTTTTGAATGTTGTTCTTGTGGAGCGATACCTCATCTCTTTTTTTCTTTCTATTTACCTTTTCCTTTGCTTCTCTGACAAAAGCGGCGATGTACTCACTCAATAAAGCAGTTACCACATATGCCAGCAACTCTTAGATTCCTCCTGCTGTGCAAAAGATTCCCAAGTACTGTTTTTATTGCAAAGGATCCCATTGATATCAATGGTGCAAGCATCCCGTTCGCTCCTAGGGGCTTTATATGATAAAAGGGTTACGCTTAATGAAGTCAAACGCGGTAGATCTGCTCTTCACATCACTAGTACGACAATGTTCTCATAATACAAGATGTACCACTAGTCATACTTTTATTGCTATGAAGTATGTTGCCGTGTAATATCCCGCATATTTTTCCCTAAGACATTTGAACATTTCATGCCAAATCCCTCTCTCATCTAAGGAGTCCAGGATCCTATTTATTTTGGTGGGACTTGGTGTAATAAAAATAATACATTGCAAAATAAGTGTGGTAACAATGCTGCCAAAAATGCTCGCAGAATGATGCTGTCGGCACTGTCCAAGCCAATGTTTTGTCTCTCCAGAGAAGAAGGATGCATATGAGTGTGTACTGGCAACTCCATTTGGCGTGCCTGCGTAGTCACTAAAGCTAAAGTTCCTCTTTGTTTGTTTGTTTGTTTTACAGAATTAAGGAAAGTCGGGTTCACCATTTTGTGCCTAACTCCCTGAAGGCTCCGCTAGGTAGAACTGACCTAACACGTGCATCTGTACTTCTGTGGTCCATAGGAGAGGGAGCGTAAGGCATAAATGGGAAGAAGGGGTTAAGGGACAGTGCAGAGAGGCCAGGAGCCCTCTGGCAGCACTCTCTTGCCGTGTACCCCCAACCATCGTTATGGTGGTCCCAGTGCCAAGTCCATGCGAGGTCAGCGACTGGAAGCTGGTGTGAACAGCTGAACGTGAACCCATGCTCTCTCCGCTGCCCTCCGCTGTGAGAACCGGAGACGGGCGAGTGGTGAGGTCTCAGCCAGGCGGTGGGGAGTTGCTCTGCCGCGGGACCGGGGACAAAGCTGGCTGGTTTTGCAGACCCCTGCCCGCCGCCTGGCTCGACATCTGCTCCTGAAACCTGCTGTGTTCCCACCTCTGCCTCTTGGAGGAGACAAGGTGGCAGAGCATTAACAGTACCTTAGCACACTCCTAATTTCAGTGTGGCCCCTTCCAAGAATGGAAGTGAGTACCAGTGCTTCTGCAAGGAGTATGTAACCACATGAGTTTTACCCTCAAGAGTTTTCTACTCAGAGTCCACACCACTCTGCTGTAGGGCAGGCATAGTAGCCATAATCTGGTTATAAAAAAAGTGCCAGTGAATGGGATATTTGCATGAATGACCTCATTTTTCACTTGCTCACTAGAACATTTTTAAAAGGAAGTATTTGCTTGGTTGGTAGCCAACTGTTTTCTCCTTGACTACCAAGTGTGTTTAGTCCATATTAAGGGCAAAATTCTCTCCAAAGTTCACTGGTGATTTCCAGACCCTGTAAGATTTGCACGCAAGAGACTGACAGCAACATTCTTATTTAATCATTTCCCACCATATTTCAAAAAAATGTGGTTTTCCAGATCCCCTTGACTTCCAAATGCAAAGTGGAAAATGTCCAAAAAAGGCATTGCTTCATCTAATGCCATTTATTTAGCACACATACAATCCTACTGTCCTTCTTCTGCTTTATTAAAAGCGAGGGGATGTGTGGCTAGTTTGTACAACCTAAAGTTTCTGCTTATCTGGACTCGCGTAAGTGCATTCAGCAGCTTCCTCAGATGTACAGTTAATGGGAAATCCAGTGAGTTTTACACTTAAACTTAATCAGAGATATGAATGGAAGAATGTAACCATCAAAGCTATTGCAGAGTCCTCCACTCCCTGACCTTTGGGCCCATAAACCCATGAATGAGTTACATTCATCCACATACTAGCGCATTTTTTTCATCGCTAATGCAAAACGGGTTTAGAACTCCAACTATTAATCTAAGTTGAATTTCACGTGAACTGCACGTGAGTAGATACTCAGTCTGTACCAAGGGTTTGTAAGACTTGTCCTCTTTTCACCCCGCACAGCTTGGGTCCCAGCTCAGGGGCAGGCCCGGTCAAAAAGCCCGCTGCTGAGCAGATGAATGAGGAGAGAGGAAGGACGGCACCACTCGGCAGAGCTGACGTGGCTGATCTGGATCCCAGACGACTACTGGCTGGCTGCGGCTGCATCTGCGCCTACCTGCCTGCGGTAAGGCACGCACCATGTTCCCCTCTCCCCGGGCATTGCCTGCAGCCTGCCGCAGCATGGGATGCAGGAATAGCGCATCTCTCCCCTGCTCGCAAGGTGCTGTGCCGGGTCTGACCCCTGTTGCAGCCGTACGTACTGGCTTTGGGGGAGGGCACTCCACTCACTTGCTGGAAAAGTCAGTTTTTCTCTCTGAGCCTCATTTCTTGTCGCTGCAAAATGGGTCGATACTTTTAGAGAGCTGCCGTCACTACTGCCGTAACAAAATACTCTGAGACCTTTTCTGACCCAGGCAGACCGAGCCGTGGCACAAGTCATGCATGGTACCTGTGCTTGGAATTGTGTTTTGGCATTTTTACCTAACACAGCACATAGCAAGGATTATATCCATTCAGCAATCTCTGCCGAAGCATTTTTGCACCTTCCTTGAGTTGGCTGTGCAATTGGAGAGAGGCAGTCGCACAGCTAAAAGAGAATAGATACAGTTTGAATAGAACACAGTGTCTGTCTCACAGACAAGCCAGAGAAAAAACAGGGTCTAATGGCAATCCAGTATGGGTTATTTTGGTTTCTATTAGTACTCCAGGGTGGTAGATCAGGAAAGCGTAAGCTGAGAAGTACCCACTCAGATAAAGACCTCTAGGATAAAAATAGCCCCGTCAGTACAAACTGAATAGGAACCAAAAGATTCAGGGGCTTTTTCAGTGAAAAGTTAAAATTTTGTTTGTGTTCAGATTTGGGAAGTGAATAAACAGTGCCTGAAAGTAAAGGGGAAAAAAAAAAAATATTCATCAGCCCCGACTGATATGATTGAATTTTGTCGTTTCGAAAAAAAAAGCATACCATCCAGACACACCTGTGTGCCAAGTTTCAACCTGATGCAATTTGATACAGGTGAGATATTAAACCCTGAAGACCAAGTAAACAATGGAAACAGTGACAGACTGTTAACAGTAGTAAGGGGTAGTGGCTGCCATTATGATAGTAAGCTATACGTTTTTCACAGCAGAGTGGGACAGCTGATAAACCCTGAACCTGCCTGCTGGCTGCCTTCAATTTGCCTGTAGTTTGTTCAGCCAGCGCGACTCTAGGAGTGACCTTGTGTTTACTCATTAATTCTGCGCGTCACTTCATGGGGAATTAGAGCAGTAAAGCAACTAGAATATGTTTAATATCAAGAGCATTTTGCCATGTTTTTTCATTGTCTTTGTAATTTAAATATCCTGTTTGTAAGCCCAAAGGCAGGAAGTGAGCTATACAAACCCTTACAATAACAGTATTAGGTTGCAGATAAGCCCATGTGCTCCAGGGTGTCGGGTATTTTTTTTTTTTCCTGCGGTAATATAAGTTTTGCAAAGGCTAGAAGAGATTATGATTTCTCTTAGGAGCGCGTTTAAAATCTTTCAAAATAAACTTTGTCTGTTACGCACAAAAAAAATACTGTCCCAATAACAAGAAATTACTTTGGCCCGTAATGCCAGGCTTTAATTATTTAGCTTCACGCTGTATTTGTGTTTCCTCCATGAAACCCAAACCTTTTCAGCAGGCAGAGACGGAGTGGTGGGGTAGGTGCCTACCTATCCTCTCTTTCATTCTTTTCCCTCCAACTCAACACTGTTTTAATGCAGCTCAAGCCCTTGGTGCGTACGTAGCCGGCACAGATATTCTTACACTTCACACACCTGGCAATCAGCTTTCCTGCTGAGGCTGCGGCCGAACTGGATCGTTTCCTCTCGTGGCGATTACACTTGGCTCTCTGCAACAAAAGACAACAAGAACTTCCTTACAGGTGATAAACACAAGCTTTTTTTTTTATATATATATACCTGGATTTATGGGCCTAAGAAAGAAAGTTCTGTTAATGGTAATATTTAGAATTTCTCAAATGAATCGAATCATTTTTGCAAGCCAGATACATAACTGGCATTTCAAACCATAAGCAACCCATGTAACCTACCAGTGCTGCATTTAACAAAAGTAGGACATGATTTCTGAACCTATTCTCCTTTAATAAGATTATAATCTTGACCGTCCTGTTCTTACCAAAGTCAGGGGTGGCATTGTTGCCGAGTGGCTCACGAGTAGTAGGCTTGTGTGCTTGCATAACTGATCCCGAATTACACACAGTGACTATCTGTAGGTGATAATCTTGAACATGACAAAACGTTTGATCTTCGCATATATTTGCACAAGCACATTTGCACCCACACGGCACTTACACATTTATATCACATGCATGGCATTACGCATAATGAGATTTTTACATTTGTGTATGTGCAGAGCGCCAAAAGGCAAAATTTCCCGACACTTAGCCTTTATAAGCCTGTCTTGGCAGACAGCTAAATTTTATCAGTTTAGCCATTTCTGCTGTAATTTGCATGCAGAGTGTCTGATTCAGGCTCAAATTTTAATGAAAATTTCAGCCAAAACTATCTAGCTGTTTCTGAGAGTGAGGTTAACAGAAACCAGGTTGTTTTGCCCATCTTGAAACATTCTGGATCTTCTCCGGGAATTGTTCTAGCACCTCCACAATTTGAAGCCAGAGTCTGAAAAATCTGAAGAGGCTCCCTGTGCTAGGGCTTTGCCTTTTGCTATTCTCGTTATACATTTGGCTGTGTTATAAGTCTGTGAAAAATCACAGTTTGCACATGCTCCATCACTACCTCTTCAATTGGAGTCGCTAAATTCTAAGAAGATTCTGCTGTAACTGAGGATGCTCAGGTTTCTCACAGCTGGTAGCGCCAACTGAACCACATATGCCACGTCCTCAGTTATAGACTAGTGTCCTCACTATTCCATGCTCAAATATATTATTCTAGGATAGATTACAGGGGCAAAGCCAAAACTTCACTGTACTAAGAACTCAGAGTGGTAAGGTTGGGATCCGTTCCAACAGCAACTGCAAAGAGGAAGGTAAATTAATTTATGTTCATGAAGCGTTCAAATATTGCAGAACTGGTCACCACAGAAAATCTCATGAGGAATTTAATTATTCCTTTTTGAGAGAAGCATTTGCATAGCATATGGTAAATAAGGCATGGGATAACAAACTGCTTTGAAGGTAACAGAATACGGAATTACTACTAATTCCTGAAACTTAAATGATGCTTTGCAATAAAGTTAGTCTGTGGCTGTGCAATTAAAGGTGGTACCATAAAGCACACGTAAAAGGGGCTGAGTGAACAGACATCCTCAGTATTGGCACTCTCTATATTATTTTGTCTACATGACTTAAGAACACAGTAAAGAACATAGTTCCTTTAATGTGTGTTTATACATTCACACAAACACATGCCTATAGACAACTTGCCTCCAGTTCAAAATAATCAAATATTGGTGGACCATGCAGTGGTTAATAGGTAATTGCATTTGACAATATAAAAAAGGCAGGAATAACTAATCTGAAGTTATCAGAGACAATGATTTACTAGAGATTATGGTCAACCCACAGCACAGAGCTTTCGGCTATCCCCCTGCCCCGGAACATTAAAATCTGTGATAACCAGTGAAGTCCGAAGTGAGGGGCTTTCTGGAGTTTCCATTCATGTCTCAGCTGGCTCTAAACAGAACAACCAGGGGGAACTGTCTACGATGAACTTCTCCTTGTCCTCACCTCTTCCAGCTGCAGTGAGCGAGGAGCTCCATTTTCAGCTATGGAAATGAACTGTGATTTCATTTTTATGAGATCTTATTTCAGTAGCCTACTTTGAATAATAAACAACTATTAACTTTCAGAGCGCAGAGAAAGACCTATAATCTTTAAAGCACATCCTGTTTCAAGGACTGCGGGATATAAACTACTTAAGAGAAAGAAATTGTAGAAATAAATGTGAGATAACAAAATTTTTCCCAGTACAGTGAGGTTGTCAGTCTTTCTGCACTCCTGCCCTTGTAATTATATATGTTGGGCCTGATTCCCTGACTTCATTTGAGACCCCTTGGGGGAAAACAGAAGTGACATACTGGAGAATCATGTTCTTTTCCGAGCATTTATTTTTTCGGGGGCCAATCTAGTGTGGTGCTTAAAAGCCTCACAAGAACTGCATCGAGCTTACATGGTTTCTTTTGGCTTGCTGAAAGGGTGAGTATGGTACCGCTTGTGCAGCGGTGTTTCCCAATAGCCCATTTAAGCAGGTTTTAGTGTTAACTTCAACTTCTTAACAAGCTTAAGTACAGCATCACATTTGATTTGGTTTTGCAAATGTCTGGAACTTTTCATGTGGAATTAGCAGATCTCAGTCTTCAAGCCTAATGAACTCAGATAAAACCCAGCAGGATGTCCTGTTAGAAACTAATTTTTTTGTACAAAGACAGCTCTTTGGTCCTCTTTTCTTGCATTGCATTTGTTGACTTGTCTCAGAGGCTCGTAAGCTATCAGCTCTCTTATTGATCTGCTCTAGAGTCGCTTGAAAACATAATTTTGAAAGCAGCATTTCAGCACCTCTCCTTGTTTGATCTCTCTGCTGTGGTAAACTGTGGCACAGTTTTCCAAGCACTAGGCTGAAAATCGATGTGGTGTGGGGTTTTTTTCATGGTTAATAATACAAATTTTTAAAAATCTTTACATCTGCCTAACTGTATTTAAAATGCCTCGCTATGTGTTACATTTTCTGCTTTATTAAAATCTGTCCTAGGATTCACATCCCTCCGCTTTAATTTAGCTACAAATTGATTCTTAAAGTATCACATTTAATAGCCTTTGGGGTTTGATGCGCAAACTATTCTGACGTCTATTCATAGACCTTTATAATGGGACCCTCTCCAGTTTATCCCTTGAACTGTCAGGCTCTCTGCGATATAATAGCTCCTGACAGTTGTAGAGCTAAAATATAGGATTAATGATCAGCTTTTAATGTGCAAATGGGGTATTCAGCTTTCCTCTTACCCATCTTATTTAATGCAAATTCACTGTTGAAACAGGTAGCATGAGTTGCTTCTCTCACTAAACATAGATTAATCTATCATCAGGGTAAATTCCTGACTCAAAATAGAAATTTAGATGATACACACCACAGAGTAAATACAGAGCACTACATTTGTGCTGACTTATAACCACATATTTTTTCCCCTGCCACGTCCATCATTTATTTTTAAGGTTTCAAAACCTCACTTTCACACAAATATAAAAATAGCTGTGCATCGCAGCAACCAATTTAACCAGCAGGAAGGAGTCTGCCCTTCTCTATTAAATACAGCTGTAGAAAGCCCCACGGACTTTGATTTAATTGTTTCCAATAGGCCAAAACAATCTGCTACCTGCACTTAACAAAAAGTGAAAAAGAGAAAAGAAAGGGATTTCTACAGTGAAGCATGGAGCAGTTCACATGCTTTCAATAGGAGATTAATAACATGTTTGCGATACTGGGCCTTAAGAATTGCATGGTAATTTTCGACTGCGGCATCCTATTAAAAAGCTGCCTACGTATACAAAATTAGACTATTTGTTTACAAAATGTTCTATACTCGTGTAATTGGAAAATACCTTTTAAACTATGGTGTAATAAGAAGCGTTTGTCCATTATGTTCTGCAGTGACAGGCAGCGCTGTGTCCGAGGAGCGGAGCACAGGGAGGAGACGTTGGATTATGGTGACATTTAAAGAACGTTGCACCTTTCTTAAAGAATCTGGAAGCAAAAGGATTTGAGGGAAAGTTAAATGAAAGTCAAAACCTATAAAAATAAAATAAACACTGAGTCATTCAAAAAAGTCTTTTATTTTTAAGCCAGCCACACACCTGCCCATACATCTCTAAAAACCACTAGCTTTCCCAAGAACATGAAACAGAAAGGTGTCCCTCAAAATATAAGACTTAATCGTTGCAGTACTGGAGTGCCTTAAGCTGCCAATAAACCAAAGAGTGAAGTCTGTTGTCTGCAATTATTCCTTTGAAAGGAGTAATGTCAGAGCAGCAGGCATATATAAGTACCCTGAGCAGTGAAGGAAGAGGAAGAAGAGCAAGAAGAATATGCAGCACATGACATGCATGCGACTTCATGCATTCTGTTATTATTGTGTATATCTTCGCGTACATGCTTTAACACAGTAACAGGGAAGAATACAATTAACATTATTTGGGAAACCTGGTTCCAACAGCTTCTAAACGGCCTCCAGGGATTTCTTTTGTTGTTTTGATAACAGTGTCAATTTACTTGGATATTGCCCCCCCCCCCCAAGAATGCAAAGCGAGGTATCATTAATGGCTCTTGAGAAACATAAGCTAGATTTAAATTAACCTCACAGACATTGTTTATAACATCCTCAGCTATTCTGTTCCTGATTTGCCACTGCCTTCTGCCTTGTATTCACAGCTGTGCAAAGCAAGTCAAAACAGCAGTCAGGCAGCAGCGTTCTGCAGACGTGCTGCGTTTGCGTTGCTTTGGTGTAAATTAGGGACAGTTCAGCAGAGAATTGGTGGTTGGAGATATGCTGATAAATGTATGTTTAATAACCATAGCAGGCAGCGGGTCTCCAAATGGACTAAAGCTGTGGTCTGGCACCCGATGGGCTGGAGGATGCTTTAGCTGCCCTGGGCAATTTCTGGCCCTCGCCAGCAACTTGTTCCTCCCGTGTCCCTCCCACAGTATTGTCCTGGCTGCGCAGTAGGCTGGATGGTGGACCTGATCCCCTGGAAAAAAAAAACAACCCACCCAGAAAAGATAAAATAGACAAATAAATAGGAAATGTAAGAATAAATGGTGATTTTCCCAGGGATTCAGCTCCCTCACCCATTTCACCACATGGCAGGACAAACCAGTACAAGGCTGAGCACAACATGAAGCCGTGGCAGGGGAAGGGGGAGAGGAGATTGCTGGCAGCCTTCCTGAAAAGAAGTTGTTCATCAAATTACGCTGGGAGAAACCAGAGTATTGTAAATCCTGGTGAAGTACCTGCCTTCCATGAGAGGCTCAAACTCCAGCCTTCTCGTGTCTTGCTGCCGCTACGTCTTCCAGGCTTCCCTGGACAGAGGGGGACTGATGTTTTCCCAACACAAGGTATTGTTTGTGCTGTCAGATGTATACAGGGAGGCAGTTTGTACTCAGGCTTGGAGCTTTAACTTTCAACATCCCAGTGTTTTTGGTTTACACTGGCTCCAGAGCGCCTTCAGCTTGCGAAACAGTTGTCGTGTTCAGTGGAAGTTAAACCCACAGGTTCTAAATTATTTGACCCTTTTTTGTATTTAGAGATAATTTTCCCTGGAGATATGTTTTTTAGATAGAGAGATGGTTTTTTTAGATTTTCTGCAAAACCCTTTCAGAGTTCATTTAAATGAAAAAAAAAATAAAAAATTAGACCTTGCATTTATCAAGTTTCATCGATAAAACTTTAAGTCACTTGTGGTTGATTTGATTTCACAGTCATAGCCAGTAAACTTTTAGTATTTCCTTTCCAACTTGCTTGTTGGGAATTTAAAAACACAGATCACAAAAAGCGCAGCTTACAAAAAGACAAAGACGTTTTTACTAATCCAGTGAGCAGAGCTTAACTGAGCTTAGAATTCAACTAGAGGAAGGGGAAAATCACTGAAAACCAAGAGCTGCAATATATGTCAGACGGCCAGTCTGGGGACTGGGATGGGGAAAGGGGGGCTCCAAGGAAGGAGGAGCCGCTGACGGCTCTGGAGACTCATCCATTTGAAGTATCCCATAAAACAGATCCAGCAAAACTAGGAATCAGGACCCTCTCCCAGCCACCCCCATAATTCATCAGTGCACCCAACTCTGAAAAGGCACCTATGAATCAGAGTACACTTAATATTTTGCTTTGTCCGCAGCCTAGCTATTGTGGCTAGTTTTTGGGGAAAAAACGGGACGGGCCTTTGATATTGGGACACCTGTCTGCTAGCACAGGCAGCAGCGTGTACTGATGTGAGCACTGAATCCCAGCCAGCCATGGGTTTGAAAGCCCACCTGTCTTCCCCTTTTCCCCAGAGCTTGCTCTTGCTGTAGCAGGAAGAAAAGGACCATTTCACATACCCACCCCTTCAAGGCTACCCGGTTCAATGAAGCATTTTTTTTTTCACCCCAGCTATTAGTTTAAGATAAAGTGAGGATGCAAAACACTTAGAAAACTGGAATCTAAACTTCTGTGGTTCAGGGGGAGGATGACCCCCACCTCAGCCCCGTGTAACTCACCGCTGCCCTGATTTCACGTGGCTAAGTGGGCATGATTGAAGGGAAAGGTCTCTCCTAGCTCGCAGTTTTGTCCTGCAGCCATTCAATTGCCCAGCTTTTTGTTTTGTTTTGTTTTGTTTTGTTTGTATTTTCTGACCTTGCATAACTTTAAAATGGCCATGCATAATTTTTTGGACAGTTTCCATTTGGGGCAGAAACCCTTCTTGACAGGTTCGGCAAAGGCTGCAATTTAATAGACGCATTTCAAATTCTCTAAAACCAGGGTCCAAAGTGCTCAGACACCAGTTTCAGCATTACTGGGATCACAACGCAGCAGAGTATGTGCAAGCATGTGTTATTTATGTTTGTCTGCAGTTTTACTGCTGGTTTATGTGCTATTCGGATATAAATAGGGGGTCAGATTCAATCCCAGGCGGTGCTATCTTATGATGAAATAAACCCCCAGATGGGACCCCTGAGGTGGGAATTCTGTTGGTAGAGGAATTTGCCGCAACTGAAACCAACCATAACCCCTCTGTGGCTGAGGGGGACCTCCTGGGGATGGCAGCAGCCCCCGACATTGAATCTGCCGGCTGGAGGAGTTACAGGACGTGCTGACCCAGCACGTCCCCCACAGCCTCTGTTAACGATCATAAAGTAAAGCAAATGCCTGCACTCACGCCAGTGGAAAGTCTGAAGGGGGAGGAGGACCCGGTGGGAACTTTATCTGTTCAGGGAGTGAATCCCACTGTGGTGCAGGGGGCTTGGTAATGCAGGAGGGGGGATTGTATGCTGGGTGCTGCCCACTCCTGCTCCCCCGCATGTGGCTCACAGGCTAATAAAAGCCTATTTGTTGCTCTAGCTGACAGCAAAAATATAACATAAGAGCAAATATGTACAAAAATAATGGTAAACAATAGCACGGGGAAAACCGAATCTAATAAAATGAGATAGGACGGTTCACAGGCCAATTAGATGTTTGCTGTGTCCCAGGAAAGTGTGGTCTTGTGGAGCTGAAGAGAATCGATTGGCTTGTATTCTCACTTTTCCTAAAAAGTTACGGTATAACACCAGAAACCTACAGGGAGACTGGGAAAAAACAAACAAACAAACCCCTCTGAGGCTTCCCTCCACCCCCCCCTTGTTATTTTTTAAAACAGGGAAAGGGGCAAAGGGGCAAAAGAGCAATCCTTATAATTGCCAGCCAGTAAATCNGGGGGGGGGGGGGGGGGGAGAAGGGGGGCAGAAAATAATGTGGTCATGAGGTTTGGCCAAATCCGACCTTTCTTTTAATGTAATTTTAAATCAGCAGAATTATATCTAGGTTAAATTTAACTGCCTAGTTTTTTGAATTTTTTTAAAAAGAAATAATGCCAAAGAAACTCAGTTCATCTGGTGGAATCAAAAGATGTAGTGGGGAAAAAATGTTTTCTTCTTGCTTGCAACAGCTGTTAAACTTCAGCGTGCAAAATCATATAGGAGGAAAAAACCCTTTCTTAAAATTCTAGTATCCCTTTCAGTTCATCTAAACTGTGAAAAAGCTCATAATAAGATCCCAGTCCCTCCCTCAAAAGCCTCCAACCTCCTCATCCCCAAGCAGGGGAAAACCAGGCTTGGCATTCTTGGTATTAGCAAGACTAAAAGAGATTGTTTAGTTTTCCTCTCCCCTCTGCTCCCCCCACCATATAAATCAACACATTTTCCAGATTAATTTATACTCTGTGTGTGCATGCGTATTTATAAAAGAAAGGGTCACAAATCCAATTTGTGAAAGAAAGGAAGCCTTTTTACATTACGTTTTAAAATTAGCCAGGACTGAACATTGCAATGCAGAAACTGCTCCTCTTGCTATTACGCAGCCCCTGGCAAGACATCCAGGGAGCAGTTTCAAGACAGTTTAAACTGATCGAGCTAGTGAGGGTCCTCCCTCTTCCCTGGGCCATGCCACATGTTGCTGATGCACAGAAGTGCATTAGCACCGCTGCTTATCTGCCCCCTTATTGAGCCAATTTAAATAAATAGCTATTTTCTTTTTTGCTGGGTTACTTCTCAGCTGGTTTGAGACTTTAAATTGAGTTACAGAGAGGTCAGGGGAGCAGCAGGGCCAGCAAAAGGGCAGGGAATACGTTGCCAAGTCCAAGGTGCGGGTAGTGCAGTAGCACTCACTGAGACAGGGTCATTGCTCCCCATCGGTGAGCAGTGTTTCTTACACCAGCCAGCTTCAGTTTCTTCCGCTCTCATGTTTTATTTCGAACAATTTCATCTGGATGAGGAAATTAATCCAGCTAAAGATTATCCAAAACAGGCTATTTTTCAGCCAGATCTGTTCCCCAGTCCAGCTTACTGGGTATCTGTGCCAGTGTAGCAGAGGCTTTTGAAGAGTGGAAGCAAGAGTGGGTATCCACGGACAAGGATGCGCTGCCTCCTAAAAAATACACTGCTTAGAGACTGGGGCTGTTTTATGAGGAAACAGTATCGCTGCTAAGGGTTTTTCTGATGAAAATGGTCTGTATTTAAAAAAAAAAGTCAATTTTAAAATTTGGTCTGCTTGTTGCAGACATGTCTGTTAATGAACTTCTAACCAAAGCGCTAGGATTCATTTCACTCTGTTTCCTCTCCCACCATTCACTGCTGCGTGTTCTCAGCAGACAGTAATTATCAGCCCTAAAGCCAACAAGAATGATGTCATTTTAAATTCATCAAATACCAGGTATCCCCAGGGTATCCTTCACCAGAAATGTAGCAGTTCTGAAACCAATTTTGGATTTTGGCTTTGGTGAGGGGGTGGTAACTTTGGGACTAAAAGCTTTTGAAAACTCAAAAGTCATCATGGAATAATGACTTTCTGACTGTCTCTGCAATAATAGGCTACCAACATGAATAACAGCTGACATGTCACACTCTGGGTGACCCCTGGGTATTTTCTAGCTCTTTTTTTCCCTAACCAATAAGTTTCTGAATAACTGTGAGATACAACAAGGTAAATATGCTGAAGACATCAGATTACCTATATGCCTGATGCTGTCATTTTAACCAAACCGTTTTGCGTAAAGGCTGATTTTGTATGAGGATGCCATAAGCACGTAAGCTATTGCACAATGTTGTTTTTAAGTCAGACAGCAAAGTAGATGAGCTCACAATATGATGCAGAGAGCATGTGTTAATTCTTGCATAGTCTTACTGGATTTATTCTGAGAAGTTACTGAGGCTTCCTGCAAAGGTTGTTTAATAGCTTTAGTGGAAATAGTCAAGCTTCTATAATAATACTGCTGAACAAATCATGACTTTCCGATATCCAGCCAAAGCCTGATTACGCTCATTGAAATACTGATGTCAATATTTATTAACTAATATTAAAATTACTGCCATCTCATTTTTGCAGTTAGTCAGAAAATCATTACGTATCCCTTTTCAAAAATCATTGACTTTTCCTTAGCACAGAAAACTCTATTATCAGTCTTTATAAAATATTTATGGCTTTCCTTGACATTCTTCTAATATCCCTAGGAGAACAATCAGCATTCCTTTTGCTGAAAATAAGACAAACCTTTTCTCCCTAAAAAATAATTAATGAACTAAATGCAAATGAAATCAAGCCAGAAAAGTAAAAAGCTACAGCTCGTTCATCTGCCGTTTCCTCTTACTTTAGGAAAAATCAAAGGGATCCCTGTTTTAACTACTTTATTACTATTATTTGGAAAAAAAAGAAGCCATCTTGAAGTGTTACTGAAGGGCAAATTGTTATTCATTTCACACCTAAGAATATGGAGAGTATTATCAGGCTAAATGGAGGGGCTTTTCACTGATTGATTGCTTTTTCTGTGTCCTTGATTGTTTGTGCCACTGTTTCTTCATTAACAATATGCCCCCTCTCCGAGGTCCAGGGCAGGGTTATTTTCACCGAAGAAGTGCAAAATCACCCATATTTTCATTAGAGGCTGCCAGAGCTCCATGTGATCTGAACAAAGCGTCACACTTCCGTGCTACTGTACTATTATTTTATGCTGATTTCCCCTCCTATACCTGTTTTAGAAATCCTGACATGTCATCTTTCATCTCCCCATTTGTGTTTTCCTCTGTAGTCACTTGGTAAGGAGAGAAGATAAAAAGGGAACCACCCCCCCCAATATCCCTGCAGGAGCCATTTATCAGCAATGCCCCTTGTTTAGTTAGCAATTCTGCTTTTGTGCAAACTTTTTACATGCAATTGGCTTGTTGCACTTCTCTGTGTACTTAGCCATATTGCCATGGCAATAGGAAAAAACATGATGATGCAGATTTGGAGAGAAAGGAAGGAAAAAAGGAATAAAACACTGCTGTCATCTCAAGGCTAGATGAGGTTGGAATTGGCTAATTTATCCGTGAAGTTAAGGGACATGCAATTTGAAAGATCAGAGGGGCTAAAAGGAGTCCTGAAGTGGAAAATTCCCAATTCACAAACATACAAAGATGTTCAATGTGAGGATCTGGATTTCCCCAAATTGAGTCAAATAAGTCAGCCTGCACTCAGATAGGACACCTAATAACAATCCTTGACTAAGGAGTGGGCATTTGGTTGGAGCTCTTTAAAGCAGACATAACAGAGAATTTAAGATTCAGCTTTTGTCTTTGTATTTAAATAATGTAAAAATATATGTTTATATACATAGATATATAATTTTACATTTTTCAAACATTGTGTTCATATAAATTAGTTAAATAACCTATTGCTATTTATATAAAAGCGGTCATAAAATTAGATTTTTTTCCCAAATTTCCAACTATTTCTATCTTTTGTGTTTAAAATTCTTTTGGCTGAAATAGAATTTCCCCCATTGTATTTACAACTCCAACATCCTGGTGTGGTGCATCTAGAGAGATGGTGAGCCAGTCCAAATGGACAGAACAGTACAAGAGTTTCACCAGAGAGTACAAAGGCTAATCTTGCAGTCATTTACTCATGTGAATACTTTTGAGCTCAACAGCATTACTCTGGTGACAATGTTACTCTTACAGAAACTGAATCCTTCAAATACTTGCACACATGAATAATTTTATGCCTCTGAGAAGTCCTCTGCTGTGAAGCTCCTGCCTTGTGTCAAGTTAACCATGTGCAGATGTGTTTCCAAGGATGAGGAGGTTCCCAGGATGATGATCCTGGGGGTTTATCAGAATAAGCCTTATTGACCACTGTATGAATAAAGCATCGTGCATGTGATCAGACGATTAGCAACGTGCAAAAATTCCACAAGCAATATTGATGAAACGTAAATCTAAATTTTGAAAAAAATGCAGATTTGATTTTTAGCAGGGAATTTTATCATGAAAACGTCCCTTTAAAAATTCACTGCAGCAAGATCAGTAAATATAAATAAAACATGTGAAGAATATTAATCTTAGTAAAATTGAAGAAGCAAGCTGTCAATGACTGTCAGACACAATATGAGCTGACAGTTGCACGGCTTACAGTCTGACATCGGGATCGTTACCTGTCTGTTTCTTTATCAAAATACCTACAGGGAATAAGAGTTTGCAGATTGCAGGCATGGNGGGGGGGGGAAGGGGAAGAGTGGTTAAAATGGAAGCTTAATGACAGCTGTGAAACATATGTATGCAACATATTCTTTAGGATTAATCATCAGTCTTAAGGAATGGCTTACGTCATTCATTATCATCATTACTGGAGAAAAGGCTTAAAACAGCATCTATAGCTTTCAGGTCCCACTCCTCCCTCAAATCAAACTCAAACCTGACACCCAACCCTTTTCTGGCTGCCACATATACAAAACCTATAGATTAAGGTTTAATCGTGTTCACGTATTGATACAATTTACAGGAAAGGGTCAGTGAGTAGCAGCAGATCCTCATGTGAAAGGATGCTGCAGGCTTTTCCACCCTCCTCTCTCAGTCAGACTCCCCTGGCCAGCCGCCCCACCTCCCGGGATAACACAGAAACCCCCTGGGTCCAGCTGGCATGACAGGCAGGAAAAATGACTCACGGGCAGGTACCTCTGTGACTCCGGTCTGCACGCCCAGGAGTCCGTCCTGGGAACAGCCATCTTGGTATAAGTTGATTTTTCATTGAAACTGTAGTGTGAAATGGTGACTGGGGTCATGGAGAGCACCGACCATATTCCCTCTGGGCTCCCAGGATGGTTAAAGTTTGCGTGACCATTTATGTGATCAGGGAAGAACCACTGGGGAGATTTCTTTTCTTGGCAGTCCCTTTCTACAAGTTTTACCACCAACCAACTTAATCCGCACCCGCAAGTCCTTGCTGAGGGTTAAGCACAGTGGGCTATGAGTAATTACACAGAATCACTAGGAAAGCTCGAAGAAGCATGATGCTTACAGGAACCAGCAGAGAAGATGGGTCAGGCCCATATCCAGACATAGAATCACCAACCCTTTGGACAACTGGGTGCACAAAGCCACTGATGTGCTAGCATCTCCCGTAACAGCAATTGGCTGGAGGGCCTGGGCTCAGGTTGGCACACAGAGAGGCTGCATGATGCCACCATACTGACTTCTTGAAGGACTACTTGATGCTTTAAAGAAAGCAGATAGCATTGCGTGCAAGAAACGCACCAGGGTTTATTTAACCCCTGAAGAACAACCATAACCAGGCTTGCAAGCAAGCTGAGATCCTGTTAGCTTAAGACTTTGGAAAGAACACCAGAGAGAAGTTAGGAAAATTCAGCTTTTTCCCCTTCAGATCTAAAACTATACCTTCATACGCTCTGAGGAGCAGCATCCCACAGCCCCAGCATTCCTATCTTCCCAGGCTGGGTGGCTTGGCCAAAGGCCACTGTTGGTCACAGGAACTTTGTTTGTGGGCTTTGCTAAGGCTCCTGAGTAACTTTTCCTGGATAAATGCGGACTGAAACAAAACACAGTTGGGTGAACAACACAAAATTTTTCTATTAAATTTTGCTCAGTATTAAAATATGTATCCATTTCACCCATGCTGAAAGTCTTCACGTCCCCTTGTCATAAACATTCATGCAAGAAAATAGTGCTAGTACATCTTTATGGAAAATTTTATGCACATACATACTGAAGACTTTCATTTCGAAATTTATTTCTTGTGAGGCTTCAGACAAGAAACCTGATGAAGGTTGCATTCATCCACTCTAGGAGCAGAAATAATACCATGTGACAAATCACCATCAAAAATGCAGCTCTGGTGACAAGTATTTAATATCAGCTAGAGAGTGAAAAACAGCTCACAGGTAGAATCTTTGCAACATTTATCAAGAATTTTAATAACAAATACATACAAAATAATGCAATCTCCTTCTAGCTGTAGCTTGTGAAAACTTGACTGAATCTCAGAATTTCAGCAGAAAATTACATTAAAATTTCAACTGCCAAACAAAAATAAACCACATATTGTAATGATAATTTATGCAGCAGAATTTCATGCTTTTCAACCAGTTCCACCAACTTAACTATTAGAAAAAAATCACACTTACAAAGCGCATTCCTAAGGACTCTCTCTGTTATACCATTGAAGGTGAAGAGAATGCATGGAACAACAGGAAGAATCCTCACTAACCCCATGCAGCTTGTTTTGTTTTGTTTTGTTTTTTTATAATGAGTACAAAACTTGATCTGACAAGTCTCTCACACTTGATAATTTCCATAAAAATTCACTGAAAAGTAAAGAGGAAGAAACATGTATTTGCTTTGTCTGGTGACAAAAATATTATCCAGATATTTATATTTGTTAAAAAATACATAGCTATTTAATATTAATACAGTCTAGATTATAAAGTACTCATTTTCAGTTCTTCCCTGAGTACAATTCCCATTAATAATTATGTATAATTATTTCTACTATAGCAGTAGCTGCAATCTGCAGTTACATTCTCTAATCTCTTTATAGAAGACACTTTACAAAATATAGAAGGAAACCTTGTCCCTAAGAGCTATAGTGCTGACTGCACAACTTCAAAGGGAGGAAACTATATCTTCCGATTTCATATTTGCTGAGGATACAATAGAGTCAACATTATGACTGGTATATCGTGTAACAAAGCTGATTTCCAAAGGCATGCTAGCTCACAAGAAAGCAAGAAACAGTACAAATTACACAATCTGTTATGTAGACACCTTTTCAGTCTGTAGACGAAGTGGATTTTAGTGTGAGTTAGCAGACAGGGACTGAGTACCCATCATGATTCATAACATCATCACTCTGTCCTGAGCAGATGTTAGAGGATCTGGACTTGCTATTGTTCTGTGTGCAGGTGGAATTTTAGCACATAAAAATTACCAATATTCCCGCTTTCATGTCATTGCAGCGTATGCACTGAATTCTGAGGATATTAAAAAATGCATGTGCTTAATTCCTATTTATTTAACAAAATACCAAGCCCTCTGGGACAACAAAAGCAAAAGTTTCCCAAGGTTCTGGCCATAATTTATATGGAGATTTCTTCTGCAGTGACAGGGGCCCCAGGCAGTGTCTATAGGCTTTCCTGTCTCTCTCCACCTCCTCCCTCCAGTGTCCGTCATGATGTACGCCATGAAAGTCTGCCTGTCACTGCCAAGGATTTGACCTGGGGACTGCAAACGGGTCTTAGTAAGGGTCACAGAAAGGCATAGCTAGGGAATGGAAGACTTTTTTTTGGCTGTTTTTCTAGTACATTCTTCAAGCAGCTATAATACAAGCCTGTTTTCACTCTCTGCCACGCTCTCTGGCTTTGGTTTTCAAATTAACCTAGGAGAGTTCAAATCTCAAATCCTAGTGAGCCTGAATGATACCTCTCTCTTAACCGTACTCCTTTCCCTGTGCTTTGATAACCAACCATACTAGTCCTTTAACGTTAAGAGGAGACTAGACATTCAAAAGTTCACGTGGAGGAAAAGCCTGCCCACTGCTGAAATGATGTGAAGTGTGATGCCTTTCGGTGAAGGGAAGTCCATGGGAGAAGGTCACCCTCAAAACGTCCCTCCTCCCTTCCCCAGCATTGCACCATGTGCGGCAGGGAAGGGCGCTTGTGGTCCTCACTGAGTGGCCGTGAAAGTCAGGAGACCGAAGGATAGGTTTTTGCGGGTATCTCAGTGCTTAAATCCTACTCCCCTCAAGAGGCGTAAGCACCTTGTCCTTAAATCAAGTGTGGAGAGTAAGAAACAGGCTGGCAGTGGGCAGGGAACAAGCACCCCTAAGAACACTTGATTTTGAATGAAATGTTTAGGTAGAGGAAGAGGTTTCTCCCTTCTAAGAACCTGATTCACAAGGGAAAGACACCTGGATTTGTTAGCTTGGGATCAAGGCTTTATAACCTCCCTTGATAACCATGAAGGCGTGCTCTCATTAAGGCAGAAATCATCCCTTTTACCTGGCAAAAATCTGCATTTGCAGTAGGCTCATTACCTTCATCCTCGACACAGTGAAGTTCAGCCTCTACTACTGATATGCAGCCCTCCAATGTCTACCTGGCGCCACGGGCTGCTACAGGGTGCAGCGTACTGCCTTCCCCCTCAAGCTGTAAGAGAAACCACAGTGTTCCTTAAATTGCCTTACAGGTCTTGCTAACACAACTGGGCCCAGCGTGCTGAATGCTCACCTCCTCAACCAGCAGTTGGACATGCAAATATCATTAGCCTAAGTCTCAGCTCACCATCTTGAATTAAAGTAACAGAAGACATAGGTCCTCAGCACTTTCTTTCAGGGCAAAAATATAGATTTGGGCATCTAATCATTAAAAGTTCTTTCTGGGTTCTGGAAAAGCCTCTCTTAGTGTGGCGCATTCTAGATGTATAAGCTAAGTTAAAAGTACACCTAGTTCATATTACTTACGTTTAAATTAACGTGTGTCATTCTAATGTTTTGTTAATAAAAGTAATGCAGAGACAAGCACTGACTTCAAACTTGACTGAAACAATGAAAACAAACTGTGACTGGATGGATAAGATAAAAAAAAGTGTTTCTCAGGTGTTCATGGACATACAGGTTTGACTTCAGGATAGAAAAAGAAGACTGAAAGGAAAGGGAGACTACCAGAAAAAATGACTAAGGATTTGTTTCTGCCACTGTTATTTATAAGAAACCAGATCTCAACTTGTGTACAATTAAAGCCTGAGGAGCAATGACATTCTCCCTCACCTGAGATTTTTTAAAATACTAAATATTAACTTATTCTTAATGTGCTCCTTAAATTGATAAAGAGGCAGAACTGGCCCCTACATAGGCAATGGCAGGAAATAAGTAAATCATCAGGTTCCTAGGAAATGAATCCTAGACATCACTTTACTTCTCTAGGGCTGCATGCCCTATTCAAGAACACAAACTTTCTGTATGGAACAAAGGAAGTTTGATAAAAACACATACGCATACATTCCTCTCTGCTCCCTTATTTACACTTTTTGTATGTGAACCAATAAACCACGCATTTTTCATCCACACTATTCATATTGAGCAGAGTCATGATGGTAAAAGCTTTCAGTGAAAAATTTAACCCATCTGGAGTGTTGAAGATCACCTGATTGTTTCAAGATATTTTTAGTAAGAATGATAGTTGGTTTTTAAATTAAAAATTAAAAATCTCCATCCTCTGCCAGATGCTTTTACTACCTTGTCAAGAACTTCACATTTTTCCCTGTTGGTGACAATCGGATGGTTTGAGGCGTAAGTGTTTACTAGAAGACAAAATATGGTTTATTCTGTGCCTGATAGCCAGTTTACATATTGATGGATACTTTTCCATCTTAATGATAGCTCTATAAAGCTTATAATTTGGTGGATTAGGAAATAATAATCCTGTTTAGGCTGTAGCAAAGCATAACATTATCATTTCACTCTGGAGAAAATTCTGGGGTCAGTCTATGAAAATTTTTATTTTTATATTCTAAGCAGTTACTGTTGATCTTACCCACAGGCATCATATCCTATAGGCAAGGACCTGAGCCTGACTGTACCAATAGCATGAGGCAGTGGGCAAGTTTAAAACTATCCAAAAATGTACTGTGAAATCCGTATTTATTATTCCATTCTTTAAAAAGTCATAATTCAAACCTTTAGTGATCCACAGAAGTAGGCCATGCCAATGTGAACTTTTCCATACTGGTTGCCCTTAATTGCTCTAAATGGGACTTCAACCCCATCAGTGTCTGACCTGAAGTGTCCCACCTGTGTCTCACCTGCTGAAGCTAATGGCAAAGCATCAGCAAGACGATGAGGCGCTTGTGGTTTTTTTCTGGTAGGTGCCTGCCATAAGGAACTACCTTATTTCCGATGGTGAATCTACGATAATAACTTAATGTATGGGTAACACTATCCTGCACAGGATTACACGTTGCAAGAATAAGATGTGTTTCTCATTTCCTGTTCCTGTCTCCCTAGACTTATCATATTTCCCTTTTTTTTTTCAGTTCCCTTCCCCTGCCTCTTCTGTCGTTTTCCTTCTTTGTCTCTACCTCAGTTTTAACCTAAGTTTCCCTCTAATTCATCATATCTACTTAGTGTTCACATTGTGCTATTCTTGACTTGCTCACTAGCTGTATTCTACCAGGAGCTGACTGAGCACTCTTTAGTGTTCAAGAAAATACATGGCATTTAATAAACTGCACTTTAAATAAAACTTTCCTGGGACCTTGAGGTATCTCAAATATGTAGTTACATATCAGCAATGCTCACTTAACAGTTAAGAAAAATACGTGAGGTTGCAAAATGACTAATTTTGGGCCAGAAAGTGAATCTGAGGCAGAGCTGGGAGCAGAAGCCCAGACTTGTGTTTCTTGCCCTCCATCCAATGACTTTCACTGCTCTATGTCTGCAGTGACTTTCATCTGAAGAGCTCAATGTACATTCAAGTCAAGTCCATGCCTCTAAGAAATAGAAAGCATTGTATTTATCTATATCTGTGCTGCACATGCACAGAAAGATTTATAACTCATATATATTGTAAGGGCGTATCCAGAGTCAATGGTAAGCAGATCCCTTGGTCAGAGACGTCACAATGTTTCAGACTACCTTGGTTTGTTTCTTCACTATAACCTTGAAATTCAGACTAGATATATAAAAAGGTTCACTCAAATTCATCTGAGCCAATACATATTTACACTGAAATATCGCATAACGTGTGATAATTTGCTTTTCACAGCGAAACTGAGACCATAACCCAACTACAACCAATATTAACTTTGTTTTGCTTTGATTTTTAGAGAAACATCCAAAGCTTACAACACGCCCACAACAGGTATTCAAAGTAAAAGCCAAAAGCAACTGTTTGCACACATCTTTGCAAAGTAAAACCGCAGCCATTATTCAGTTCCTTTTCTGTTTCTTGCATTATCCTTTAGAGTATATTGCCTCCTTAATTCCATGTTACCGGCTGCACACATTCTTTGAGATCCAAGCCTTCATACTTAATCCAGAGTGCAAGAGTACTAAATCTGTACCATCACACTGTCTGAAGTAATGATAATTAGAAATTAAGCGACTATTTTTAGCTTAATTTTATCTTTAGTGTCAATATTAAAACACAAGAGAAATTTTAAAAAATAAGCTCTCAGAAAACAAGTCTTCTGCAGAAAATTACTGTAAAAAG
This sequence comes from Fregata magnificens, assembly GCA_013389945.1. Lineage (NCBI taxonomy): Eukaryota > Metazoa > Chordata > Aves > Suliformes > Fregatidae > Fregata > Fregata magnificens. The sequence goes on along the minus strand of WAAD01000471.1, from coordinate 19,789 downwards.
GTAAAGAAAGCAATGGAAAATTAAACCCTTTCCCTAGTGCTTTAATCAATGTCTGGAAAAAACCATAATTTGATATAAAGTTCTATTTAAATTCAGTATTACATTTCCCAGTTAGTTTTAAAATGCTGTAGAAAGTCTACTATTTTCTGTTATATCCTGCATAATGACATAATATCTCCTACAAAGTGAATTAGCAACCTTTGCAAATCAAAATGCATATCTGAATGGATTTTTATCCGATGTGCAGGTATTGCACAGATTCTGAAAACAGTAAGAAAGCAGGTAAATTTTTATTTCCATAGTAGTAGATATTCTGCTGTCCCATGTCTGCGAAGCTAAAAGGATATTCTTTATCTTTTCAAGCATTAAAGAAATGTTGAATAATTCATTTCCAGAAGTATTAACTCTACAAAAATTTATGGGAAAAAAAAGAGAATTTGTTTTATTAGTTTCCCAGTTTGAAGACATTTCAAAATATTTGTGAGATACTAATTTTACAAATGTAATGTCCTTGGGAAATGAAACTTGATGCCTGCTTCCCTAACCAGACTTGACTTTTTGTTTACTTATTTTATATTCAGCTTCTGCCTACTCTGTCCTTATTGAAATAAATAAAATAGATGAAATTCCTGAATAATGGCAGAATGGATATTCTTAATTATTAGTGGCTATCATAAGATTTTAAATCACTACTGAATTCTTGGATTACTTTAGAGTATGTTTAAAAAGTTCGAATAGGAGGGAGAGATGGGAGAGAGAGATAATGAGGCATAAAACTATTTTTTCTTCAACTCTAAAAATGAAAAGTTATTAAAAAATGAAAAAAGGGGGGGGGGATCTAGTTTTTGCAGCTTTTCTAGCTAGTCTGCATCTTGGCAGGTAGATTCATCACTAAGAAGACAATGAAAAGTTTAACCTTTGCTCTGCTTTTACAATGTATCACTTCAACAGACTGAGCGACTTAGGAAACAAAAAATCATCTTTGTTGAACGGGGTAGCAATTACAATTTATTTCACAGGTATTTTGAGTGCCTTCTTTGACTTACTTGGCATGCTGGTCTTTGAGGTGAGATTATGGTACTTGCCACTAACCAGGCTTGAGATCCCAACCTGGTATGATGTGAGTATACTTTCTTTATTCCAAAGCCCTGGGAAAAAAAAAAAAAAGGCGTCTGAAAATGTGTTAACCTTGGAAGAAGAATCACATAAGGAATTTCAACAGACACAAGGCCAGTATTGCTTAAAATAAACTACTGCAATGATCAGATGGAGCTCTTCATTCCTGTGGTGGTTTTCGTGCAGATAGAAGCATTTTTCTCCCCTCTGTATGTTTTAGGCTTCCCACTTCGGACAGCAATGTCCCCAAGGACTGGCTCTCAGTGGGGGTTGGTAGGGTGCCTACACCGGTAAGGCCCTGTCCCTGACCAGTCTGCAGACACCACAGCACCCTCAGCATCACCATCTCTGCCCACAGTCCTCCTGATGAAACCTAAAAACCCTAAGTTCAAAAGGGGAAAAGATGGCAGGATGAAGTGAAACAAAAAAGCATAGCGCACAAGACAAAATCTAGATCGTTTTAATGGCAGAAGCAGAGATGTTAATTCATACTCTCTATCCATGCCTCTAATTAAACAGTGCCTCAACAAATCAGGACAATATGGAGAAAAAGTTGTGAAAGACTGGGAAGAAATTAGAGGAAAGGGAATGGACGTGCCAGTGCCCAGGAACCAGCTCTTACATTAGGACGAGAGTAAGTTATGCATCTTCATCAGAGGATGCTACAGCAGAAGATCAGTCAGTAAATGATCCTGAAGGACAGTAACTCAAAACAAATTTCTGTCTGGCGAGAAAACAGGTGTAGCGAAGTCAGCCGTGTGGTGGAAGGTCTGCCCCATCTCCTCAGCTTGCTGTGGATGGGAGATCAGGATTTAGTTTGGGTGGGAATTTTATTCTCTGTACCCAAAGCTTCTTGTCTCTGCTTGCATAGCTCTGAGGTGCTACTTCAGCTGGTTCTGGTACTGCAAGAAACTGGACTGCAACCAACAGCCCTTTTTATAAAGGCCACTGAACATAGATTGGATGGTACTACCGTGATTTTCAGTAGCTAACAGCCTGAACTTGATTCAAGTCAGTAACCTGGAAGGAAAAGGTACCATATCCTATTACCAATCCTCCGAGCCAGGTCCCCATCTGCTTTTATCTTAATGGCTGCTTTGCAAACTAGTAACTAGCAGCCCTCCATCCCTCCTTTTTTTTTCTCCTTTAGACACAAGAGGAGGTTCCCTGTCTATGCTCATGTCCCATGGGAAGCCGCACATAAGAAGCTCATTTTAGTGTTTACAGTAAATTACACCATGCAATTATTGCCCTATTTCTTTCCCTTCTGTATCTTCATCAATTTTATAAATTCAAAATGTATTGGCAGGGAATAATTGTAGTCTTGACATCTAACTTGTGCAGTGTGTCACCAAAGGAAGTCTGAATTGTTTTTCTTTTTGAAATAGCTATTCAAAATGCAACCCACAGGGCTCAGGACTACTTTCTGTATCAGAGTAGCACAGAAGAGACATATGTGATTATTATATTTTACTGTGATGTCGGATATGTATGTACAGATGGAAGGACAGTTAGCAGAAAGCAATATGCAATTAGTTATCAGGAAATAACTATTATGAGAAATGTTTCTTTTTTATCATGATATCAAACAGCAGCAGTAATGTAATTTTACTTTCAATGCCACTAGAAATATAGTAAGAGATTGCAATAGCTTATTAATGGAGGGAGTCCTCGTCTCTGTGCATTTGAAAGGCATGCATCATTAAAACACTAGAAAATATATACCTGCAGATCGATCCTGCTGTATTTCTGTGAAGCTCTTTTGAAAATGGTATAGTCTTTACTACTCTTAAAGTATCTCAATCTAAAGCCCTGAACACTGGGGAATAGTTTTAAACCACACTTCAGGTTAGAAGACTTGCCTTTAAACTGACTAATGAACCCTGTGTGATGTCTGATCCTGCTTGGCAGCAGCAACGTGGTGGGGGCTGCATTGTGCTATTCTTAGAGCATTATCCACAAGAGCTGGGCTAAGGCTTGAATTCCTGCTCTATGCTTTTACCCCAAGGAACGGAAAATGCTTACCACTGGTAGACTCCAGGTAAGTGGATGAGGTAATTATCTGCAGGTTTTAAATAGTAGACGCCTACCCCACGTGCTACGATGCTGTGTGTTTGCGTAATGGTTGGCTGACAGACTCAGAGGGCATCTCCTGCGCTGCCCGTTCAGCATTACTGAAATGTAGTTACCTCTAGGGCAGCCATATGACGAAAGCCAAAATAATAGAGTCATAGAATCATTTAGGTTGGAAAAGACCTTTAAGATGTACACAAGTTGTTGCAGATGAGGAAAATTTTTTGCAGGGACACTAAAGCAATACTTACTACTAAAGTGCTGCTATGGAGTCTTTCCAAATCTGTGGAGAACAGGTCTTTAAGATTTCATCTATATTTCCATAGCTTTTTGCACAGAGAAATAACCTTATTTACTTGTACCAGTTTCCGCCTAATTTTGTAACTGAAGAGCGATCACACTGAGCCCATCACTGCAATCTTTAAGCATTCCACAGATTGACGAATTCCTTTTTCTTGTTGTGAGAGAGGGAGAAGTTATAATACTTCCTCTCAGAGGGGATGAAGTGCTGCTAAAAGCTCAAGATTGAAATCCTCTGAGACATCTGACTTGTGTTTTGGAAATCAATGGAGGTTAGGTACCAAAAGAGGAGTGAAATCCCTCAAAGGCTTTTGGACCAAGTGGCTTTCTCTGGACTATGGCAAAGCAGAGAACTAAATCTAGATGCTCCCGTTCTGTGCCAGTAGGCCATCATTTGTCTCTAACAGTAAAGGCTGATGAATTGGATCAAGCAGGATATAAAAGAGTATTACAACCTCAGGCTGAGTCGTAGGTCAATTTTGCAATCAACTCGAGGCCAGGATTTTACTTGGTGCCTTCCCCATGTGTCTGGAAAATAGAATGGAAGATGAAAATATGAAGTTACACAGGACTTTTTTTAAAAAACATTTTTCTTAAAATTATTTAACTTTGTTTACCACTTCTAATGTTTGTGACTATACTGCTGAATTACCAAAAAACCCCCAAACAATTTATCGAAAATGAAACTTCCTAATAAGAGACCGGCTTAGTCAACTAAGTTCTGGGTTTGATTTTTGTCCTCATTTTAATGAGCCCCATGGTGACTGGAGGCATATGGCATTTTGACAAACCAAGGACAGTAGAAATACTGTAAACCTGTTTTTTCTCCTGGAAGTACAAGACTTTGGGTCACTTTGTCCATAGAATTTGCTAGAAGCAAGGTGATTCTGTCATTTTCTTCTTATAAGATACGTCCAGCCAACACATCTTCCTAAATGCGGCCTGGAGGATGGTGCTTTCTCTTTAAGGGAGGATATTGCAAGGAACAGACAATGCCACTTGCAAAAGAGACATCTATAAAACTCATATACATCTGCATTATGGAAGAAAAATCACTCCCACTTACATCTGTTAACTGTGCTAATTGCCAGTCCAGCCGTCAACCCTCCAGACAAGCTCTGTGGATTTTAAAAAAAGTGAAAAAAGAAATTTTGTTATGCCTGATTTCTTCAGCTCGAATAATAAAGCATTATAGCTAAACAATTATACTTGTACGGAAATGTGATGATAAACTCCTTATTGCCCGTCATTCTTCTGAGGTGCTATGTTCACAGGGACAGTGTGACAGCAACAGCAGCAGCTCCTGTACAGAAAGAAGCTGCAGACATGCAGAAGGAGGGCTCAACCAACACAGAACATTGGGAGACCTGGGAGCCATACTACAGACTCTGACAGACTAGGTTAATGATTTGGACTTTCCTGCCAGTGCCCAGAGTCTCCAAAACCAAGTTTTTTTGAAGACCTCATTCACACATTAATGACGTTTGACCTGACCTGTATGGATCCAGCTGATTCAGAACTCAGGATGAAAGACTGCCAACAGTAAGATGGTGGCTCCAGGTCGTACATTTGCCATGTGAAAGAGGAATCATTCAGACCGAACACTTCATGAACTTCAGCTGATTTCCCTGTTGCCCATTAGGCAGTCTGGGAGTCTCATTCTGATGACTGAAGTGCAATGAAGCCAAACAGGATCCCGCCTCTCAGTCTCAGCCTTAAGTCCTAACCTATATATTTTCCAAATTCTGAGGATAAGGCTGAGTGAGATACTGGCAGGAAACATTTTGTGAACGACATATGTCATTGCACTCGCACTCTCAACACAGACCCATCCTCTGTCTCTAGGAGAGAAATGGACAACCAGGTCTTCTGAACTGGTCATGTAGGTTTTTCTATTTGCTCCCTGTCGCGGGAATGAGGGCCCTAGCCCCAGGCCGTGCTTGGCTAACTGCAGGAAAGTCACCGTCCTCATCCTCCCATCCACCCTCCAGACATGAGCTCAGTGGATAGGCCCTCCTAGGCATTGGTGGGATTTTGTAGCATTTTGACTGACTCAGGCCAAGGTGGCATATGCTGATGACTATTTACAATAGTCATGAGATATAGTTACAAAACATTTCTACATAACTGCATTCCTCCTAGCTTGACAAGACAGTGTGTAGTAAAACACATTGCCCAGGTTTCCCTTTGTGGGTGTCGTAGTGTGTGGCGCAGTGTATTGTCAGGTGTCTTAAGGCTGCTCAGCCGGAGGGCAGAAGCCATTTTACCCCTGAAGAGTTTCAAGCCATTTCCTTTTTACTCCTGACCCAAAGGAAGAGAATGTGAATGCTCTGAGGCTGCTTTGAATTATGCAGGGACGAAAAAAGCCCCTGAGCAGCCTGAGAATGCACAGGATAAGAGAAGATGACTTAAGCTATCTCTGTCCCATCCCCTCTCAGCTGCGTTAAGGGTACCTTGGTGACAGCTAAGTTTGCGACTCTTGGTAATTATCTTGGCCATTTTCATGTGGTATTGGCTGATAATAACAGAGGTGTTATGAGAACAAATTCTCTTGTGACAGACACTGATTTTAAGGATCTGTATCCTCTGCAATACTAGATATGGACACTAGATACCAAAGTCCACCAAAGTCAGCATTACATAGAATCATAGAATCATAGAATCATTAAGGTTGGAAAAGACCTCTAAGATCATCAGGTCCAACCGTCAACCCAACACCACTATGACTCCTAAACCAGGCCCTGGAGTGCCACGTCTACACCTTTTTTGAACGCCTCCAGGGATGACGACTCCACCACCTCTCTGGGCAGCCTGTTCCAATGCCTAACCACTCTTTCAGTAAAGAAATTCTTCCTGATATCCAATCTAAACCTCCCCTGACGCAACTTGAGGCCATTTCCTCTTGTCCTATCGCTAGGGTACTTGGGAGAAGAGTCCAACACCTGCTTCACTACAACCTCCTTTCAGGTAGTTGTAGAGAGTGATAAGGTCTCCCCTCAGCCTCCTCTTCTCCAGGCTAAACAACCCCAGTTCCCTCAGCCCCTCCTCATAAGACTTGTGTTCTAGACCCCTGACCAGCTTCGTTGCCCTTCTCTGGACACGCTCCAGCACCTCNCCAGCCACTCTTCCCCAAGCCTGTAGCGTTGCATGGGGTTGTTGTGACCAAAGTGCAGGACCCGGCACTTGGCCTTGTTGAACCCCATACAGTTGGCCTCGGCCCATCGATCCAGCCTATCCAGGTCCCTCTGCAGGGCCTTCCTTCCCTTGAGCAGATCGACACTCCTGCCCAGCTTGGTGTCATCTGCAAACTTGCTGAGGGTGCACTCAATCCCCTCGTCCAGATCATTGATGAAGACGTTAAACAAAAACGGCCCCAGAACTGAGCCTTGGGGAACACCGCTCATGACCGGCCGCCAACTGGATTTCACTCCATTCGCCACCACTCTCTGGGCTCGGCCATCCAGCCAGTTTTTTACCCAGCAAAGAGTATGCCCATCCAAGCCGTGAGCTGCCAACTTCTCCAGGAGAATGCCGTGGGAGACAGTGTCAAGCCTGTGTTACCTGACATGCTGTTTGATTATGTTTTTTTACTATACCAGGCGCTAAATCAACTGAGAGTTTTTGCTTACAGTCAGAAGCAAGCTAACAAAGATAATGTTTTATAAAACACTTAGAATTGTATAACTTGCCAAAAGTTTCAATAATGGAAGATGACTGAATACGGCTTCTTTCTTTCACGGATTGCCAGGTGATTCCTCACACGCATTCAGACTGGCCACATTATTTGAAGATATTTTTGAGCAGGAGAAAGATAATTTTTTTCTTTCTTTTAATATCTTTATCAAATATTATCAAACAGTACTCGCTTTGCTAACACAATACAATGAGGGATACTTTTTAAAGTGGATTATACAAAAGAATTAATTTCAGAATTTTTAAGAAAGGCTGGCTGAGCAAGATAATTTGTATTGTCCAGAAAAGAATCCATTAGTATAAGACTATATTTTTTCCCTGTAGTGAATGAGCTGCTTGGTGGTAATTAGATAAAGAGAACAAAACCAAGCCAATGCGCAAGTATCTGCCTACCCCTGGGAGGACACAGCAACCTGCAACGAGGAAGGAGACGAGGCTGCAGGAGTCCTTGCAGAGTCACTCTTTTTTTGTTGTTTTGCCTGTGGCATGAATACTACCCACCAAAGCAAGTCCAAGCCTTTCTCTTCATCCAGAGCCAACTCAGGCATGGAAACAGCCTCTCTCTCGTTACGGTCGCTGGGCACACACTGCATGCAGCATACATCAGATGTGACTGGGCCCAGTCTGAGCCTTGCCTTTCTCTGGGTTCCTTTGGCATAACAGAGATCAGGACCTTATGGTGGGACGGCTGACTGGCGGGTAAATGCACAAGGGGCCCAGGGAAGTTGTAGCTTACCAGAGCGGATATTGCTGAGTGCTGAGGTGATGCTAGTATGATGGCTACCTAGGACGTTTCTGCTGTGGCAATTGTTGTGTACAGTCATCAGTACACTGATAACAGTAACCCTCGTTTTTATTTCTTCAGGATAAATCCTCCTCGGGAACCCTGCTTTCCAGAGTGTAGGGGGGAGCAGGGTGAGTTGATGGAATTCTTTGCATTTAGCAAGTCACTATAGAAATGATAAACGAATGCATCTAATATCCATTTGGATGGGAAGATCCATGGCTACAGTTATTGACTATGCAGGTGACAAAACTGCATCAAGTACCGGACGATGGGACCAAGGCAAAAGCGCGTGCCAGGGATGACTAGCCAGGGACCCTCACTCCATTTATTGGACAACTGTTTCACGTAACCAACATGATTCCTAGTGGCCAAACCTCTGCCTATGAAGCAAATATCAAGCAAATATGTTATGGCCTGGGAGAACTAGATTTCAATCCTAAATACAGAGTGAGGAGAAAAATAAAATCATTTGTGTTTTCCAGCACCAGAGTCAATAGGAAAAGCGGATACAAATGCAGCTGAGGTCACGAGAACAGAATACCTGCCACTTCTTACGGCTGTGCTGCCAGGGAATCCCCTGATGGCCAGGGACAGTGCGCTTGCTGCTTTCTTCTCTGTCACCCATCTCTCCCCTGTTCTCTGCTTTGTTGTAGTTCCTTGCTGCAGTAGTTTCTTAACAGTTTCCCACTTTAAATAAATATTCGGAAAAATGTTAGGGTTTAGCATTGCATGAGCTTTTCAGCTTGGTGTGCACGGCAGACTATGTTAATTCTGATCAACCAGGGATGGAGGAGAAGGAAGCAACAGTGAAGGACCTGCATGCCCTCCCCCATTAGCAATGCTGGGATTACGTGTAAGGTCTTGATAACACCATTCATTCTTAAAGGGCCACTTTTTGTCAGTCTGGTCACGGCAGCTGGCCATGAAAGCAAAGGATTTGGGTCTGGGAATCTCCATACAGGGTCTTTGTCTATACCTTATAAACAATTTCCAACATTTTCTCCCTAGCGTGATTTTTCCATGACCTTTTCCCTTTGTGCCTGCCCTCGGCTATATGTATATATATAAATATATATTCGGACCCTGTCCATCTTTCCTTTGCCTCCTTGGCTTTTTAGGTAACCTTTCATTTGGGATTTCCTGCCAGCAGAACTGCACTACCTTACCTTTTCTCTCACCTGCTTGTGCCTGAGGTTCTCCATTCACTTGCTGTGCTTCAGCCACAGACGTAAACATAAAGCAGGGAGCAGGGATTTGCTTTCTTTAAGCTGCATTAAAGCACCTGCTTACTGGAACTCACTATCTTTTGCTATCATTTTATGCCAATACAAACGTGGTGCACATGGTAGGGTTTTACCCACTTAAAAAGCAAGTACCTGAGATGCAGAACAAGGAAGAATGAGGCCAAAGAACTTAATCCCTGCTTGTTTGCTGCTTAGGAGGGGCAAGCAAGGTGACTTTATTACAGGTGACAATTACAAGCCAGGGACTAGGTAGGCTTTCTCAGTGAAAACACTGCTGTTGCTTTGCATATCCAGCCTCAGGACAATTCCTTAGTCTGCTGATGCTCTATAGGCAAAGTTAGCATTCATAAAACTTTAAGTCTTCAGTACTTGATCATTGTTTAAATAAAGCACTTATAATAAAAGGAAGTAAAGGTTGATGTGTATAGAATAATTTCATCATGGTTTCTCATTCTTCCCTTCATTCTTCCTCTTTCCTCCCATTGTTTATTGTGATCCTTTTCTGTGTTAAGCCTGGGTTATGCTGTAAGATCCTTTAGCTGCTTAAAATGTTGTGCATGTTTATTGTGGTATATAAATATAGGGACCAAGCTTACAGTGGTGAATAGTGGGTGCCGTCCGAGTGTGATGGAAAACAGTGCTTCAGTGTGGAAGAACACCAGTTCAGAGGACTGGACCCAGTGACGCTGTCTTCCCAGGGACTGCTGTGCTTCTGATAGAGCTATCCACACCTCTGCAACATTTGTCAAATATGCTACCCCTACAGCAAGTGAGAGCACAGCACAGTCAGGGAGACTTTCTTTCTCCAGTTAGTATTTTTCCTGCAGAGACAGTGGAAAATCTGGTTATTGAACTGATAATAACACTACTGCTCCAGCATGCTATTCTTCTCCACTGCACCAAACTAAATCTGGCTGTGTTCAGTGAAGTTACTCTTATTTTCACAGTGCCAAGGCAGTACCACACTGTCTTTCTCCTTCTCATCGGCTCAGTACCCTCTGAATCATTGTGGACTCACCCTTCACATCAAAGTCTAGCAAGAGGCAGGGGTTTTTTTAAAAGTATGTCCCATCTACTTAGCAGAGATTCCTAATCCTTTCATACAGCTAATTTGGAAGAGCCAGACTCAAAAGGCTTCTGTGCTGTTATAAACCAATATTTTTAGAGACAGCTGTAACTTAATGTACCCATTTGGCTGCCTCTTACTTTTTCCCATGTTGAGACCATCTTGAGATCCACAAACCTCCTTCAGTGCTAGGGATGCTGGTAGATGGGAATAAAAGGAGTTTTGTTTTCTTTCTCTTTTCTCAAGTGTGTTAGCTAACAGGTTTTAGACTCCTGTTATTGACAGGACAAATTGTACTTTAATATGGTTTAGTTGGCTCTCTCCTAGGGCTCATGTACACTACCTAACACATATTAAAACATTACTTCCTCAGCCTGCACCGGAATATATAATATAGGAGTTAAAATGAGTTAGCTAACTAATTTTGGAGAAAAATGCCACTTCTACTCAAGCCAAGGCATTCTGTTAATGAGTTGAATATTCCTTCTAGCTCTTTCTCCAGCAAAGGCAAAATAGTTTTTACATTGTCCAGACCTCTGGCATAGGCTCACACGATGGGAGAGATGAGAAGGCTGGCCCATGGGATTGTGCAAGGAGGTGGAGCGCGCCCCAGCCCTGCAGGGCTGCGTGCTGGGCCACGGCTGAGTGCCTGACGGCTGAGCCTCACAGGAGAAGGAAAGCGGGGCCAGGTGCCTTTGGCTGGAGCCCTGCTACACGTGGGACCATGCTAGCTGCAGGGCCATGGCCTCTCCCGCTGGTCAGGCCGAACACTTTTGCTGGCACACAGGGAGAAGCTGAGCCACAGCGCTGTAAAAGCATCTCAGGAAGAGGATGATGACCAGGGGATATTAGAATGGAGGACAAATGAGTGGGTCCTCCATGAAATGAGTGAAACACGACAGGTCTGGTTGTCAAACCTGATGACAGTGCCAGATCCTATGGGCGCTGAAATTACAAGGAAGATGCCATGACCTGCCTTGGCAAAAGCGGCAGGTGGTGGTGAGGGACTCGGTTTGGATGCCTTGTCAAGCCTGTTCCCCCATCACCCTCCCACCCACGAACCCCTGATTTTGGGAAACCCTGAGCTATGAAACCAGACCTCTTTGCCTTCTGCCATTTCTGTTACTCACCACCGTCTTGAGACCCCCCCAAACCCATCAGTCCAAGTGGCCTCTGGATTGCTTGAGCCCCCCTAAAGTAAATGTGTTTGGTTGCAGGCTTTTATATCTGGAGAACGGGCCTTTGGTATTTTCATCACTTTGTACTATGTTACTTCAAGGTTGGTGTGTTGTTGTTTTTTCAGCTATATTTACAAATTCCAGCAAGCTATCCTTAAGAGAAAGGTGCTTTTTACAAGTCTCCCATTCAGCATTCATGGCACAAATCATGGAAATTCCTTTAGGCCACGCTGGTGCCAGACTCTGTGCCTCCCACTTTTATGTACGCTTAATAAAATGCATCTATTTTCTTATGATCAAACTATTTTGGTTTCAGTCGTATCAGGGATGAAATACAATTGCATTAGTAATCCCATATGCGTGCTGCCTGATCCCTTGTTTCTCCGTGTTTCTTTAGGATCTTTTCCTGCCTCGGCAAGGAACTTTTCCTTTCTTTTCTCTTCAGCTGTTCTTTTCTCCCTTTTTAGCCTTTTTCCTACTGCTTCTCCCTCCTTCTTTTCCCCTCCCCCGTTTACACTTAACCTTCTGTTTCTTCTCGTGTCCTGGCAGGAAGGATATAATGCAATCGCTGCTATACGGTGACAAAAGTAAATATGTAGCTCTGAGTAAGTGCAACAGGGTTGAACAGCCCTTTTGCAATATGATACCGCATAATCTGCTTCCCTTCTAGAGATAGTTGCTTGAATGCTAAAGAGTTGCAGCTCCACTGCTTTTACAGCTCAATAGTTTTTACTCTGCTTTTCTTCTGCTTTGCATAAAGCAGTTCTTTTACTGGGACTGGTTCTGGAGCTATCTTCCAGCCTAAATCTAAAATGGGAATAAAAGGCATGGGTTCATGTTTCAGATGATTCACTCGTCTTTTGAATGTCCGTATATTTTTCCGCACGTAGGAGAAAAAAGGAAAGCTGGATAATTTATGTGTGGTAAAGCCACACACACACACAGAGACACAGGAAGACTTCTAATGCTAAATCCTTATGACTAAGCACCCAACACAGTAAGCGTTCTCTTTACACAACTGCTGGTGGCATGTGGGCTTTTTAACTTTCCCAAAGAAAATCATTAAGGGTAAAAATTTTCGAAAGAGCCTACATGACTCGGGGGCCTAAATTCCATTGAAAATCGATGGGCCTTCTGCATCTAAAATTCCCTGTTGCTTGTGAAAAATTAGCAATACTGAGTGGTGCCACTGAAGTGTATTTTATGCGTCTCCTACAAAGGGGTGCCTTTAATATGCAACCTGAAGTTTACATTATGGGTTAGCTATTTTACGTGACCAGTTAAATATGACTAGTTTAATTAACTGCTTTACAGAAACAGATGCTTTTTAATACCTGTGCATTTCATACTTTAAAGGTACAGGACAACCGCTGCAAATTCACCTGGGTCAGGAGGCAGGATGTGGTTCTGGGTACATTTTCTTTGGCTGTAAAGCTGCCTTACAAGATCCTCTCCTGTACGCTCTTGTGTCCGCCACGCCGCAGTTCACTGTCACCCTGAATTGTGCTGATACAACTGTCTGGGAGGCTGCACTGTAAACTCGTCATTAAAAATTAGCCTCCGAAAACCTCAGGTTCTCTTATTTCCTTGACCATTTTATAGCGCAGTCTTACGGTTTTATTGGCACACATCAGAAAGGGATAAATTGTAATTCAAGAGCAGGAGCTTATGGGAAAACTGGGACTGGCAACTTCTTTAGTCTCCTTCCCAATCAAATAAAATGTACACGGAATCACGCTCTGAAGTCACGGCTGCATTGTTACTCTTTCAGCAGCAGTACCAAGTTAAAGAGTACCTACTCCCAGCTGTTAATTACTGTCTCTTTGCTGCCGTTTCAGTTTGCCAGACTGCAGCCAGCTGATCCAGGTTACAAATGTATAAATAAACAGATAAAGATGGATGAATAAAATACAAGTAAATGATAGGTAAGTAAAATATAAATAAGTATACAGATTTTACCTACTTCTACATATATTTTTTTTGCTGGGATGTAGCAAATGATATGGAAGGGGAAACAGGAGTGGCTAAGCCGGCATTACTGGTAAAACATAAATCTTCATAAAAGCCACTGATGACAATTCATATTGATTTCAATGGTGCGGGGTGAATTCTTGCATTTTGCAGCCTTTGCAATATATTCCTGGGAACAGTGGCAGGAGAGAGAGTTGTGGGGTAGGGGAGCTAGAATAGCTGAAAGGGAGGGAAGCAGAACCCTGAGATTTCATAAGAGGTTCCTTTGGGTTTTGTCTTTAAAGCAAATATCCTTTCTGAAACATAAGCATTTAAACTACTTCTGCTATTCAGGAAGCATCTGAATTTACATGACCAGGAATGAGGTAATGTCTTAATGCAAAATAAATGCAAAGCAGCTTAGGCGTTTCAGCAGTTCCTTTCTCTGAAGATGACACTACACACTAAGGTGTCTCAAGTGCTGAGGAAGACAAACTTTTAGTCCATGCTGATTTGCACAGACTTAACAGCTGAAACTGTGCACCACAGCTACAGAGTGTCACACATACCAGAGAATAAAGTAAAAAATATTTATCCCACCAGGAAACAGAAGAGAACGAAATTCTGCACTAATGAAAGTACTCCTTCGTGATACCAAAGAACTCTCAGTAAGATAAAGATGAAATCTTACAGCCAAGAACCTAATCTATGGGCTAAGAGTGTCTCCTCAACGCTCATATTGCTGTCACTGCTTTTGTGAAACACAAGACCCGCGTTGTATAAGTAGGATTAAACCTAGAGCCTTATCTCAGAAGACTCGTAGTTCTAGTTAATATGGAGCTATTTCAAAGATCAGGCCCGTAAGAAGTCCTACAAAGGTGTAATCAGATGCAGATGCTAAAATTTTCAAAGTTAAATCTCTTATTACCAACTCTGGGAGGAGCCTTAAGTATTGCAAACAAGCACGATAAAACCATAAAAGCCACAGTTCTTGAATTCACAAAACACTGTCAAGCTCTCATTTGGCAGTAAGGGCAATTGCTATCCCTCCTGGTTGTGAAGAAAAAAATCTTGAAAATGGAACTTTAAAGACTGCAGCATCAGCAAATAAAACAAATAATGGAAAAACAGAACTAGTTTTCATTCAAGTTGGTTTTAATCTCAAAATTCTTAAGCCAGTCTCTAGATTTCATTAACGCATGGATTTTGGACAGCTGGAGTTGGAAATGCCTTGCTTGGCACCAAAACCTTGTCAGAAAAACCGCTACTAAGCTTTGATGTGAGGATGTTCTAGATACCCACAGAACTGTACACATTGAGCTTCCTCCATGGTACACTGTTTACTTAGATGCTTAAACATACGTTTCAAGAACCAGTGCAGGGCCACTAAACTGAAAATATTGGCTATAGTTAGCACAGATCAGTAGGATGGGAAAGAATGGAAATTTTATACAGTTCTTTAATATATGTTTTATTGATCTGAAGGGTATTTTCACATAGCCTCTTTCAAATACAGCCACAGAAGCCACAAGGCTTCTGTGTTAGCCAGTGAAACAGAGGTTGGAAAGAGAGAGATGAATACAATTATTTAGAGTGATAAAAGAAGAATTGGAAATAGGAATAATGTTACACGCCACGTTCTCTGAGGCTGGGACTTAGTCTTCTGTGTTGCAAACCTAGCGTGTTGTGGTTGCTACCCAGAAACAAATGAAAGAAAAGCAGAAACAAATGAGTAAGGAGGAAAGGCACTTCAGGGTCATGAAGACTGTCACAGGACACTACAAATCAAAGCAACAGCAAGGAGTGCAGTACTGGAGGAGCAGAGTCTGAGCCAGGGCTGGGGCCAGCCCCAGTGGGCAGAAGCAGCGCTAGTAGCAGTGGCACTGGAGAACTGGGAATGGTGACAACCTGTCCCAGCAGCAGCAACAGGCGAAGAACCCCCTAAGTGCAGAAGCAACTTAGATGAAGTGAAACATCGCTGAGTAGAGGTGGTGTTGGCACTTACACAGAGAGTTTCAAAGTTATAGAAGTAGTGTGAAGTGGTGCAAAAAGAAAAAGAATAGGAGGGTTGTTAATCTCCGTTTCTGGAACGACAGAGCTGTCTGGCTGCTGTGTCTTTAAAGTCTTCAAGTTTAGAAAAAATGACATTCAAAAACAGAGACAAAAGAACTTTATCATGGATGAAAAGTGACTTTATATACACACACACACTTATATATATATATATATATATATGTCGCGTTTGCTTCCGCTGCAGAGATCAGAGCTGTGGTTTTATGAGCTGAACTACTTTAGCAAAGAAATGACCACTGAATATGTTAACCCTATAGTCATATCCTGATCTAATGTGCTTGGATCCCCAGCAGTAATTCCATGCTATATTACAGAAAAGTAATTTTATAGGTAGGGGTACCTGTTTTAAGGTGGGATGGCACGTGTGCATGTATGTGTGTGTGTGTGTGTGTGTGTCAAGGTGCTCATCATCTAATCTTTTTGCAGTGTTTTGCGAATGTACCACACCTCAATTGCTGGATATGCAAATTTTAAAAGGCCACCTTTTTTCACAATATGCTCAAACAATGAATAGGAGAAGCATGTATGAACAAGGTGGAAGAAATATCCCTTAGCACCACCTGCCAGCACACTACAGAGGGAAGGAGAAGGCGGCCAAAGAAAAAGCCAGCATAAACAAATAAAAAGACCGATTCATAAAACCAAGAGATGAAGAAAAATGCTAAATAAATATATGTACTACTAGGCAAGTTGATGCTACTCCTGAGGAGCTTTGTTTACATGGTTGGCCTTTACATGCCAGCTAATCCTTCTAGACGCTGACCTTGTCAGCAGTGTTTGTGTAATCTTTGAATAAGAATGCGAACTGTTCTTTTAAATAATACCTCTAGGATGGCTAGATGAGAGTTTTGCATGAGCATTACACATGTAAAGGGCTCAGGGCATGTTTCTCTTCCCACGGTGGGGGCACCATCGTGCTCATGCTACGATGCAAACAAGCACCTACTGACTCAGGAGGGCTACGTCACTGCAGCGCAACATTTGGCTCCCAGGTCATTGTGCCGGAGAGTATAGATACCAAAACATGCTGTACTGCAACAAACTTAGATTTGAGGCATCTGGAATAAAATTATGTACGGGCGTGTGTTGAAGACATGCTTTCACAGCACATGCTACAACTGAAATATTTCTGCGTGTTGGAGGCAGCCAGGCCAACTGCAACATGAGCTCAAATCTGAACTCCCATGTGACACAAGCCTTGTAATAGTTTTTTCGTCCAACCTGATCAGGAGTAAAGCTTTGGTTTGCCAAAACAATGTCAAAGACCAAGTCATGTCAAAAATAACAACAAAAAAGAGCCATTTATAGCTAATTAATGCTTTTCAAGCTAATCCTAGAGCAGAGATCCAGGCAGAAGACAGAAGGACCTTGAAGTTTGGAAATTCAAAGATGCTCTAGTGGCAAAGGAAGCACTGCACAAAATGCTTAAAACAGTGATTAATAGATGTTATTTGGAATTGTCAATAAATTGACTTTAAGGGCTCTTATAAGCTCATTCTGACAGAACAGTCAAAGTTAACCAACAATGCATTCTTTTAATAAAAGGTAAAAAACAAGAAGCATGTGGAAGGTTTTAGGTACGAAGCTTCTTTAAGTGTTCATGGAATAATATACAAAAATCTACGTTGTGTGAGAGCGCAGCCTATCCACACACAGTCTGTGCTGCTACCTGACCCTAGTTTAACTTCATGTTTAAACCAGCTAAGACCAGTACAGGTTTAACATGTCACAGGCAAGAGTGCAAAAGACCGTTATGATCTGCAATTTGTTTTCTCCAAATATCAAAACGTGAAAGGAGTAGTTTCAGATCAATTATTCCTTTTCCAGCAAATTATTTCCTCTGTGATAACATCCAGCAGTGGAAAGACTAATTTTAGCTGGAAAGTTCACAGAATCTTAGATAGTCACAGCCAGAGTCACAGCTAATTTGAGGCAGAGAAAGTTAAAACACTGTCAAAATATAAATGCTTCCTTCAGCTGATTCATTAGTTTGCATATCATAACAAGGACTTTGTGTTCCTGGGTAAGGCTAGTGCCTCGAGGACATCCTGCAGATGTGTGCATTCCCAGTCCGAATTTCTTTAATTTGTTATGCAAACATCAATTCTTTTTAAATACTGTAAAAAGAGAGACACTTTATTGCAGCTAACAACCATCAGCATTAACGATAGCTGTTCCTGTGATGCTGCTTTTTAGGATAAAGGAGGACACCCCATTCTAAACAGATGTTTATCCATTAATGAATGTTACATTTCTATTAAAAGGGGTTTAATTTGCAGACAAACCTTGAAACAGGTAGCCAGTGAACTCAGTAAGCCCTGCTCCAAATCAGAAAGCCTGGTATATTTTGACACGTTAACTATTTTTCCCCTCAAGGAAACTGTAAGCTTTAAAAACCCTAAACAGCCTAATATCAGGAAAGACAGAGGCTGGCTTTATTTTCACTTTTCCCTTTTTCCTTGTACAGGTGTAATATAAAGGCACGAGGCAAGGACAGAACTAGCAGCGGAAGGCTGGATTTTGGCAGACCTCAGAAAGGCCCAAAATTTAGGATTTTTGGCCTCAGAAAGGCAGCTGTGGCAGCTCCCCCACAAGCAAGGCAGTGCCCAGCTGTGCTTTGGATTAAGCAAACCGGGTTTGGTGGTCAACTTGACTGTGTTATTTTACCCAGGCTGTCCCGCCACTGGATTTCCCTTTTTCTGAGCCAGGGCGGGGGGGCTGCAAGAGCAAGGAGACAAGCACCCGGGCAGCGGGAAGAGGCATCACAGGAGGCTGCTGCCTTGCAGGCCTGCCGCCTGAGCCGCCCGATTCCCCGGCCTCTCTCCCAGGCACCGGCTTGCTGGGGGTCACTCACAGATCCCCACCAACCCTCCGAGCCCCCCAGGTTTGCCTCTGCCCAGGCTGCGGGAAGGGAGGAGGAAAGCGGGGTGCGGACCTCTTTGGTAGCCTTTGAGGGGGTTGTTTCAAGCCAAATGCTCTTACTTCTGCTTTGGGTCATGACTGCAGGGGCTTTTTCGGCTTTTTCTTCAGGCAGCTGAGATGTGACCCCTACCTGGTATTTGGTTTCAGGGCAGCAGGAAGGACCAGGAGACAGAATCCTCTCTGCCCAGTAGGGTTCCCAGGGCTTCCAGATGATCGTGGGAGCACGATGGGCCATTGGTCTATGGGGTTCCAGTCCGTTTTCCCAGCCTATGAAGAGGCGAACAAAGATAGTTTAGTTCTCTCAGGAATTAAAATTGTGTCATTTGATGCTGTGCACCTCAACCTGACTAGTAGAAGGACCCTGACTAAGTGCCCTGAGGGCAGGACCTTGTCCCCTAAGCTCTGCCTTCAATGCGCCTCCACCACCTGCTCATGCACCAGCAAAAACCAGAAAGACTCTCCCTGCCAGTTGGTGCCATACCCCAGATGCTGTGAGCCGTACTGGTCTTGTAGGCTTCGTCCAGAGAGTGTCCAGGTCTCCAGATAATTTGCCAGGGAAATAAAAAGAATCCACAAGGACTGCCAGGGTTTCTGCTCTCAAGATAGCCAAGCCTGCGATACCAGATTCTTGCTGTCTTGCTCTATCAGTGCTGCCAGATACAAGAACAATCAGCCGACGAGGGAGCAATGGAGAAGACAAACAGACCATACTCCCAGCCTTGACCCGTGTAATCGCTTACTCTTTCCCCTTTTATTCTGTGGCCTTGCGGATAATGGCATAACATTTCCTTCTAGAGGAAAGTGGGATGCATGTGAAACAGAGGTGCTGCAGTAAGCAGATGCTGGAAGGGTCCTGACAGGAGTTTGACAGGAGGAGCCCGTGGTACTAATGGCAGACGTGAAGAAGGAGAATGGATGTAACTAGAACACTACAGAGGTGCTTTAAAAGGCCACAGTGTGCAGACGGACCGGGCATTCCTGCCTTGAGACCCATAGGCGGGACAATCCCCTTATGGTATAAACCAGGTTCCCACATGAAAATGAAAGACTTCATTTCATACATGGTATTTTAAGGATAAATTAATTAAATGTTGTGACATGCTCATATTTCATGATAACAGGAACCTTCTACACAGCAGAAGGGACAAGCAGATTCCATGGACAGATAGCATCCCTCCACATTTATGGCATCAGATAATGAGATAATGAGGTAGAGATCAATAGTTGTGATGACAAAGTGGAGTGCTTGTGGGTAAGGATGAAGGGGAAGGCCAAGGAGGCGGACATCCTGCTGGGAGTCTGTTATAGACCACCCAACCAGGACGAAGAGGCGGATGAAGTGTTCTACAAATGGCTGGCAGAAGTCTCACAGTCGCTGGCCCTTATT
>WAAD01000470.1:0-13946 GCA_013389945.1 Fregata magnificens | reverse complement strand
TTTTTTTTTTTTTTTTAATTTAGTTCCATATTCTAGTACCTGAAGACAGTATGAAGCATACCATACTTTTTTTTTTCCACTGATCTCCAACATTTATCTATTTTTATATAAAATGTCTTTATTCACATAGACTCCTGTAGTCTGTATCATAAGCCTGCAATCCACTGAATATTTGTTATTTATGTGAATAACCACAAAGTGCCTGGACTAAAAGATGCTTTTGATTTTTAACTACACAGACTCAGTCACTGTGAAAAGAAGGCTTCTAGAAGATAATATTTAACCCAGTATAAAATTTCCTCTAAAATTTTAGACATCTAATGATGGAATGACCAAACCCACGATCTTTAACGTATTGGTGAATTCCATAAATGCAATTCTTGACATCCTGGACATCAAAACAGCTAAATGGAAAATCTGTATAAAACCTCTTATCCCAAATTGCCATGTCATTCTCTAAGAGAGTCAAAACTCCCATCAATTCATGTTCATTCCTAATTTTACTTTAGGAAGATGCAGAAGAAAATGCTTTTGCTGCTGTTTATACTGCTAGTCGAGGATACTGTGTTCCTTCATGCTTTTTACATCTCTGTTAG
The DNA here is from genome assembly GCA_013389945.1 of Fregata magnificens. Taxonomy (NCBI): domain Eukaryota; kingdom Metazoa; phylum Chordata; class Aves; order Suliformes; family Fregatidae; genus Fregata; species Fregata magnificens. The sequence goes on along the minus strand of WAAD01000470.1, from coordinate 13,350 downwards.
TTTTTCCTGCAGATAAGAGTTAAAAGCTCTTTGTCCTAATTCTTAGTCCTACCTTACACAGGACTCGAGGGCCCTGAAAATAGAATTTTGGGCCAGAAACCTTTTTAGAGCATAATTCCCCTGTAGAAGATGAAAGACCAAATTTACAGCTCTCTACAACAGTAGTAGAATTCACCTACTTACCCCTTTTCTGACATCAAGTTAAACACTGAATATCACTCTGATATTTCTATTAAACTCTACATAGAGATCAGAGTTTATTTTTTGCCCTTCGCATTAGTTTTGCAACAGTGTGGGTGCTGAGCTCTATGGACAGCACCGGACAAAGGCATCCAAATTCCAGGCACTGTGGCACAGGCAGAGGCAGGATGAAGTGTACAAGAATGAACATTTTGAAGAGCAAAATATCACTGCAAACAGGGGTGGAAATTGCCTTCCAGGTAGCAGAGTTGATCCCCACCAGAACTTTCCAGCTCTCAGTATCCTGCTTGTGATAAGTGCAGCAGCCAGCCCCTATCCACGTGACACCAGAAGAGGTGGTTAGCTTCGGCTCAGTACTGAAAACACCAGGTGTAAGAAAGCTACAGGGTCCTGTTTTCCATCTACTAGCAACTAAGTATTCTTGGCTTGTTAGTGTTATCTTGACAATATCTTTTACTACTTCTGTACGATATTTTCCTCTTGGGCCTGTGCTGCGTCCTAGGGACATGTGTGTACACACCCATCTACTGCAAAAATTGCTGCTGCTGTCACCACCAGCTGAAAAGCACGGAAGACATCAATGATCACAAGACAGCTTAAACTTGACCAAAAACTATGAGACTTCTATTAGTACTAACTGGACTTGTACGGCTGAACACATCACATTCCCCATTTTGAAAATTTAGATACAAGAGAGGAATCATTTAAAAAATGCAGAAATTTGTGGGGTTTTAAAGTCTCTTAGAAATAATCTATACACCATTTATTACAAAACTAAATGTTGTACTCCAGCTTGTTTTTAATTTACCTGACTTCAATAAGCAATTTTATATGACTGCCAGACTCAATGGGAGGAAAGATTGATGATTGCTTGAGAGCCAAAATTTAGATGTTCTATTTCAAATTTCTACCTTCTTCACATAATCATTTTATATAGAAATGCATTATGTTATATTAATTTGGACTGTGAACATCTGTCTTTTGTTTCTAAAAAACACATGATATGAGCAAAACATCAGGTCATTGCTCACTGAAGATTAATAGCTAAGAACAGCAGGTTTTGTGCTATTAAAACCAACTATTACTACAGGCTAATAAAAACATGCTTCCGGACACGTGTCACCACTTCATGATCACGGCAGCAGAAAAAGTTAATGCAAATAAAATAAAGAAGTGAATACACTAGTTAAATGAGCTCTATTTTTTAAATTTTGTTCCAACTACAAGCATATAGTTTTCTAGATGCTATAAAAAAAGATCAATTAATTCTCTTTAACATGTAGCTTTATGGAGCTCAGGTATTTTTTGTTTTCTTGGTTATCACAGCTTATAATAATTCCTACATATTTTCATCAAAATGACAGTCTGTATGACTGTTCCCCACAGAGAACTGCTATTAACAGATGTTGGAAGTGATACCAGTGATGGATATCAGAGGCTGGGAAAGCTTCAAGGGCTGATTACCAAATGAGATTTCAGTACTAAGGCATTAGGCTTCCAGCTTTGGAAGCTCGACACCTTGGAAGTTTGGGAGTTTTACACCTAAATTCCCCAAAGAGCAAATGATTTCACCTGCTCTGACTACTGAAGGTTTAGTCTGTGCTGACTAAGGAAGTGCAGTTTTGAATCAACTGATTGTCAGGATGGAAGTGACCCCGGGTGCATTAATCATGAAATTCTTATGCGAAAAGGGGATGCTCCTTCCAGCACCTTGATTTTAAACAAAATTAACTGTAGCTCTTAGCTGATCTTAGTGCTGGCCTTATATATGGCTAGTCTAAGCATACTATGTACAGAATTCAGGCAATGTGCACAGTATGCCCCATTTCAGAGTACAAAATCAGTTTCGGCAATAGGTGCTTTGATGGTTAGTTCGGCAAGAACGATAGCTAGATACATGCTGGTAAAAACTACTAGATGCCTCAATCTTCTGGAAAAAGCTTATTCACTCATTGGTTCAAAAGCGAGCATTTGGCTCACTTAGGTCAGATCTAAAATCATGTGCAAGATAACAGGGATACAATCATAAAGTCTTATAATAAAGGCAAAAAAGGAAGATTACAGGGCTATAAAAATTAGCACAAGCATTTATGCTAAGTAAAATTTGTAATGAACAATCAGGCAAGGGGTTTCTCTTGTGAGTTGGGGTTGGAGGGCTATTTTGGGGGGGGTTGGTGGGGTTTTATTGGCTATTCTTGTCTCTGATTTCGCCACATAATGTTTCACACAGCTGCACATCAGTCATCAAATGCTCTTTTGGATCTCACAGTATGAAGTCAATACTGTGATACTCTAACAGCTATTAGTTGATAGTCCATCTAGCATTTACAACTTTTCAGTCCACTGAATGTGTTTAGGGGAGAAAAGCTTTGCTTGTTTTCTCTAGTAAACAAGGAAAAAAAAAAAAAACAAACACCTTCCAAGTGAAGAGAGGATGAAGGAAACTTGAACTCTACAGAGAAATGCACTGTTTGCCAGACTTCAAAATAATGGTGTAAATAACTTCCTTAGAAGCACATTATGTAAATGAGAGAGTGCACTTGCATTACATTTGGATTTTGAATGGCCTTAGTGCTGCAGTGCTTCATGCTACAACCCAGGGAAAAAGCATGGATAACTGTAGCGTAACAAGAAAGGTATGGGGAATCCAAACACCGGGTCAACCACAGTACGAGTCAGGGCAAAACTGATGGAGTTGCAGAGCCACTCCCAGATAGCAGCATGTCTCCTCCCTGTCCAACTGTGTTAATTCCACTTTGCAAAGGAAACAGAACTAAACAGAAGTGGATGAAACAACATGAAGAGCATCTTACTGAAGCAGAGAAGTAATTATTGTACAAAGCTCCCCAGGCTACAACACATGCAGTTTTTGCATGCATTTCTACGGAAACATAGATACAATCATAAATCATGATAGTGAAAGGAGTCAAAGAAAAGTTACAGCTAGGAAAAAATAGCACAAATACTCATACCAGCTGAGGTCAACTTGTAATCAATCCTGTTAAAAAAAAAAAAAAAATTTGCTTGGATCAAGGTATTATGAGAGCCTATTCCAACTTTGCATACTGAAGATCTTCAACCAGCCAATGAATATGAAGGCAATGGAGAGAACCCTTGTAAATCACTGTTTAAACACTTGACAAGACAGGAGCTTAGTGGTAACTTCAATATAAATTTGAAGAATTCTTGCAAGGTTTTCAGAGATAGGCATTATCCTCCCTTAGGACTGCTGTGTGGAACCAAAATGTGATGAGCCTAAAGCTACTACACAAATCTATTACAGATGCTGTAGTCCTGTAAAATAACAGGACATAAAGAATAGAAGTTTTCAAATGCCTGATCTTTATGGCACTGTTGTCAAATCACAGAGTGGCTGAGGTTGGAAGGGACCCCTGGAGATCATCTGGTCCAACTCCCCTGCTCAGGTAGGGCTACCTAGAGCTGGCTGCCCAGGACTCTATCCAGAAGGCTTTTGAATATCTCCACGGAGGGAGGCTCCACAACCTCTCTGGGTAATCTGCTCCAGTGGTCAGTCACACTCACAGTATTAAAAAAAAAAAAAAAGCAAAAAAAAAAGCACACTAAAATGGCCTTTTCAAAAGCAGACTATAAATTTCATCTAAAACAAAACAATTATCGCTTTCCTACTGCTCAGACTGCTGGGATGAACTAACTCCAACAACTAGAAATGACCAGAATACTTAAGTGTGTTGTTAAAGAGAACAAATCCCTCAATTGTACAGCCATTTTGTGACAGCCCTGAAAAGTAACCAACGTGTGTGTCAGACACTGGTCAGCAGTGAGACTTTCCTGACAGACAGAATCTTCAATTCCCATTTTAGCTGAAAATATTTACAAAGGCCAGGACTGCTGCAGAATCTGTTTGTAAAGTTCTGAATCACAACAGAAAAAAATGATCTCAGGTTACTGAAAAAAACTCCCTTGAGGAAGTTTTAAATGTAAGATTTTATTCTCCTTCCAAAAACTACTTCTCAGGCCAACAGCACCTGCCTAGTTTCGCCTGTTTAAAGTAGCATCACACACACAGTTCCTAATACTATATTAGTCTCCAGGTGTTTTGAGACTAAAACTCAAATACCATGTCATTGTGCTATGATATTCACTAAATAAAATGATTCTTAGGGAAATAATTTTTTCCACTTTTAAGTTACTGCCACAAATACACTCATAAAATATTTATATTCAGAATATTTAGGTTGATGCTTCTCTACACCTGCCATGTACAATCCCAAACTACAGGCAATTTAAAAGCTATGTAGTGATAGTGTTGAAGTGAAAAATTAAGACTGCTGCTTTCTGCTCCCTCATTGCCGTATAACTTTTTGAAACTCAGAACAGTAAGTCTAAAGGGAAATTAACAGGTACCTTTCTATCAACTAAGTAGACAATAGCATATTTTAGTTCAAAAAAGAAACTGAACATTAAATTGTTTCCCTTGTCACTGTGGTGGGTTGACCCTGACTGGACGCCAGGCGCCCACCAAAGCCACTCTATCACTCCCCTCCTCAGCTGGACAGGGGAGAGAAAATACAACGAAAGGCTCTTGGATTGAGATAAGGACAGGGAGAGATCACTCAGCAATTACCGTCATGGGCAAAACAGACTCGACTTGGGGAAATTAGCTTAATTTATTACCAATCAAATCAGAGTAGGATAATGAGAAATAAAACCCAAATCTTAAAAACACCTTCCCCCACCCCTCCCTTCTTCCCAGGCTCAACTTCCCTCCCGATTTTCTCTGCCTCCTCCCCCCCAGTAGCGCAGGGGGAAGGGGAATGGGGGTTGTGGTCAGTTCATCACACTTTGTCTCTGCCGCTCTTTCCTCCTCAGGGGGAGGACTCCTCACACTCTTCCCCTGCTCCAGCGTGGGGTCCCACCCACAGGAGACAGTCCTCCATGAATTTCTCCAACGTGAGTCCTTCCCACAGGCTGCAGATCTTCACGAACTGCTCCAGCGTGGGTCTCCCATGGGTCACAAGTCCTGCCAGGAAACCTGCCCCAGTGTGGGCTCCTCCCTCCATGGGTCCACAGGTCCTGCCAGGAGACTGCTCCAGCGCGGGCTTCCCACAGGGTCACAGCCTCCTTCAGGCATCCACCTGCTCTGGCGTGGGGTCCTCCATGGGCTGCAGAGGGACAGCCTGCCTCACCATGGTCTTCACCATGGGCTGCAGGGGAATCTCTGCTCCGGCGCCTGGAGCACCTCCTCCCCTCCTTCTTCACTGACCTGGGTGTCTGCAGAGTTGTTCCTCTCACATATTCTCACTCCTCTCTCCACCTGCAGTTGCGCAGGGTTTTTCCCCCCTGCCGTTGCTTCTTAAATACGTTATCCCAGAGGCGCTACCACCATCACCGATGGGCTCGGCCTTGGCCAGCGGCAGGTCCATCTTGGAGCTGGCTGGCATTGGCTCTATCGGACACAGGGGAAGCTTCTAGCAGCTTCTCACAGAAGCCACTCCTGTAGTCCCTCTGCTACCAAAACCTTGCCACGCAAACCCAATACTATCAACTCTTTCTGTTATGGAAAGAGAGGTTGCCTTCTGTAATGCATGAAATTATATAATTTGCTGTATTACAATTTAATATAAAAATACTGTGCACTGTGTTGTATACACACACACACACGTGCCTGTATATATATTCTAAGAGTACGGCTGGGGAGCAAGCAGAAAGATTGCTTGTTTACATTGTCCTGGGCACTATGGGTTACTTCATAGTTTCTTAGATGGGAGAGGAAACCACTTCTTCCTTGGATGCAAATGAAAATTACAAGCTTTGCAAAAACTACTGGGAGCAGTAGTCAGGGTTGAGAGAGATGATGACAAGAAGCAGAAAACCTGAAGCAGGAGTAGAAGCTAGGAGATGTTTCAGAAAGGAAGAGGCCTATCTATATCAAAGAGCAGAATCAAAACAAACTGGAGGAGAGGAAAAAAAGGAGATTTTCCTAAGATCTAGTGTGGATTGTATGGAGTCTGATTCAGCTTGGACAGAGCAAGAAATTGTTGGATTGGAAAGAAAACTGGGAAGGAAGGACACCCACCCTGAAATTATTTGGTAGCAAAAGGTAGATCTGTTTCCAATTGGTTTTCTTTAGAACACCTTCCCTAGTTTTCCCATGCATAATCTTGTTCAAGCTGATGTTTGTGTTCTAATAAATCAGACTACAGATTACTTCAAAGTAATTGTGGGGTTTCTTAGATGTGCTGCCTACAAATAAAACCCACTCTGATGCACATGTGCTCCTTGTAAGTGAAACTGATTTTTTTTTCCCCCCAAAATATGTAACACCCTGATTGCCCTTTGTGCCTTATAGGAACAGGGCTCTGTTCTTGATGGTGCCCATGGTAGCTTTTAACATTATTGCTTTTGGAAAGACAGGGAAGGAAGGAAATCAGTATCAGTTCCTCCATGGGCTTTTATGACGAAAACAGGTTACGAAGGTTGCTACTGCTGAATACGTAAAAATGTTAGAAACAGTGCCAGAGAAAAACGATCTGCAAATCTACCCAGTAGACATCTTTCAAAGTTAGATAGAACCTAAAACCCAAGGAGACCATTTTCAATTAGCTGCCATGATGAGTTTAACATCTTTCTCATGTCTGTCTTTCATAGACACCAGTAATGACTTCTGCCATCCTCAGCCTCTTCTCTCAAAACTCCCACATCTCAGATACCAGCTATTCAGCAGAATAATCACATTCTTTGAGCAGCAAGATTTGAACATCATGGATTTTCCTCCTGTTACTGAAGATACATCTTAGGTATCAACAAGTCACTAAGTTTTATTTTTTCTTCTTTTAACCAACAGAAGTAATCACAAATATATCCAAGCAACTATTTTACTGCTGGGGTCAACTTCACCTAAGTCAAGGTACCTTAAAGCTAGTCTAACAACTTAGTCTTTTATTGATGCCTATCTTTTTTTTTTAATTTCTTGAGGCACTTACTGTAGATATATGTAAATTGGATGGCTAATGCGTAGATACCCAAATTCATGTGGAACGAATTCAGGGAGTAGTATGTGTAGATGTATGCACATACACACACATACAAATATAGGTGAAAAGTACTGAGTTACACAATGTGCAAAAGATGCAGACACTGCACAAGGCATGCTCTTACAGAGACAGATGCTTTAGAAGAATAGCAGAAAAGCTCAGATTTATTCTGCCCTTCAGACTTTATGTACTGGAGGAACAAAAAAGGCACCCAGACCTCTGACATTGCTGCAGCAGATGCTACTGACTTGATGCACACATGATGTACGCTCACTAGAAACATGTTCGCTTTTGCTAACAGTTTGAAGATCTGGTAAAAAATTCAATGTTTCCAGTAAGCAATTAACTTCACATTTTTAAACAGAATGATTACAAATCAATGTGGGGGGAAATTGTTGCCTTTAGTATTGAAAATATGCAACTGTATGATAGCAGAGAAGGGGACAGACCTATAAAGGTAATAGAAATGCTACAGACTTGCTTAAAAAACTTCACGCATGCAACCTATCTGGCAGGAGGCTTTTACAAAATGGTCATCAGTGTCTTAAACACTGTGCCTTTTAAGGCTGTTCAGAGAGAGAGAGAGCGATGCAAGTTAAAACACAATGTTCCTGCTGTGGTGGTACTCACAGTTTTACTTCTCCTGCAAAAGCAACAGCAATGGTAGTACAATTATGGGAAAACTGAACGCTGTTTGGGATGTTACCACTTTATGAAAAAAATTGCAATACAGCAAAGTGCTTATGTTATCTTATTATTAAATGTATTATACATTCACAGTGTGTGTCATAAGTTACTGTAAAGAATTCTGTCCTGTCATCTCATACATTTTAAGAATAATTTAAAAAAATACCATGCATAGAGAAAATGACAAGATAAGCAGCTTTTTTTTTTTAACGTTGACAACTAAGTAGATGATTAGTAAGTTTGAAAATAATGCTAAAAATATTGCCAAGATGATGCAAAATTGTTCCAAGCAATCTCCCATAGTGTTTTCTCCTGGTACTTTATGCTGCAGTCTGTAGTACACATCTTATTCTACTTTTTCTAGAATTTCTACAAAACGGTTGCATATTTCCCAGACATGCAGTACATGACAGAACAAGACCTTGAAGAAAATATAACACTAAGAGAAACCACCAAGACAGCAAGCCAGTATCTGTTCCCATCTACAGTTAGAGCTGCTTTATTTCCAAAAATCCATCAATACTTAATGATTAATTTCCTATTACTGAATTTTGATATTCATGCCTTCAAAGTTGTACTTCAAGTGGGACTTGAGCACAATTTAAAAAAAATGAATCAATGTGATTTGGAATATCCTCAACTCTTCAACATTTCAGACTGCAAAGCTTCCTAGGTTTCCTACATCTGGATAGCTTTACCTGCTCAGAAGAAAAGGCAGCTGATCTGTGCATCTCTGTCTTCTAAGCTTCACCATGATATAGAGTGTGAGTGTGCCTTATTCTGTCAAATCACTAGAGGGTTTGGTTCCTTAACTATTTCTGGCACAGACCGACAGCACTGCATTTAGCACTTCAAGGGCTGCTCTTGCATTTGCACTCAAGACCAGTCGGATAAAAGGGCAAAGCAGAACAGGAGCTTGGTCTGGAACTCAAAACCTGTCCCTTGCTAGAGTGCTCTATTCCCTTGTGTTCAGAATTCACCTTTAGCTTCCCTCTTATTTTCTTGCACATTGAGCCAACTCTCAAAAACGATGCTGTAACTTTACGTGGCAGCTTTGATGGTACTATTGCTTTACACTTTTCTTTGCCATACAGGGCCTTTAGCTTACAAATCTTAAGCACGTGCGCAGGGTCTGGACTTAATAATTTGTGCACTGCGTATCATTTATTTCCAGCAAAGAATGCAAATGCAAAAATGCTTCTTTTAAGAAGAAAAAGTACAAAAATTAATTATAAAAAATATTATCATTGTCAAACTATTGCTCATCAACAACCAACATACTGCACTTTGACACAAAAACTACAGTGAGGATCAACCACAGAGTAAACCTGCATTAGGCGGAAAGCTTTTTAACTCCACAATAACAAAAATGCTACAGATTCCAAAATAAGCAACATGTAAGACTTAGGAACATCTTTATTAAGCACTCATAGTATGGCAAATATCCATAGTCATTTTGCTATGCATAGATCATTTTCTTATATAACCAGTATATTTATCTTTGCTCAATACCNCCATTACTTCTTCCTCAACCAAAGTGGGGGTGTGTGGAAGGCACTTTATCATCATTCTCTCTTTTCAGCTTCCTTTCACATATTTAAAGTCTGTTATTATGCCTCCATCTTTTCTTTGTCCTTCTTTTTGTTTGTCACATCTACTAAGTCTGCATCATATCAGGATGCAAAGTGAGTCCTTAGATTTGTTTTAAAGCTATTGAAATGTCAGGAGCTATAGTGAGCGAAAATCCAGAAAAGTCATTTTTTTTATCCATTCTTTAATCACAACTATTCAAAACCTTCTGAAACACAAATNTATGGGAAAACTGAACGCTGTTTGGGATGTTACCACTTTATGAAAAAAATTGCAATACAGCAAAGTGCTTATGTTATCTTATTATTAAATGTATTATACATTCACAGTGTGTGTCATAAGTTACTGTAAAGAATTCTGTCCTGTCATCTCATACATTTTAAGAATAATTTAAAAAAATACCATGCATAGAGAAAATGACAAGATAAGCAGCTTTTTTTTTTTAACGTTGACAACTAAGTAGATGATTAGTAAGTTTGAAAATAATGCTAAAAATATTGCCAAGATGATGCAAAATTGTTCCAAGCAATCTCCCATAGTGTTTTCTCCTGGTACTTTATGCTGCAGTCTGTAGTACACATCTTATTCTACTTTTTCTAGAATTTCTACAAAACGGTTGCATATTTCCCAGACATGCAGTACATGACAGAACAAGACCTTGAAGAAAATATAACACTAAGAGAAACCACCAAGACAGCAAGCCAGTATCTGTTCCCATCTACAGTTAGAGCTGCTTTATTTCCAAAAATCCATCAATACTTAATGATTAATTTCCTATTACTGAATTTTGATATTCATGCCTTCAAAGTTGTACTTCAAGTGGGACTTGAGCACAATTTAAAAAAAATGAATCAATGTGATTTGGAATATCCTCAACTCTTCAACATTTCAGACTGCAAAGCTTCCTAGGTTTCCTACATCTGGATAGCTTTACCTGCTCAGAAGAAAAGGCAGCTGATCTGTGCATCTCTGTCTTCTAAGCTTCACCATGATATAGAGTGTGAGTGTGCCTTATTCTGTCAAATCACTAGAGGGTTTGGTTCCTTAACTATTTCTGGCACAGACCGACAGCACTGCATTTAGCACTTCAAGGGCTGCTCTTGCATTTGCACTCAAGACCAGTCGGATAAAAGGGCAAAGCAGAACAGGAGCTTGGTCTGGAACTCAAAACCTGTCCCTTGCTAGAGTGCTCTATTCCCTTGTGTTCAGAATTCACCTTTAGCTTCCCTCTTATTTTCTTGCACATTGAGCCAACTCTCAAAAACGATGCTGTAACTTTACGTGGCAGCTTTGATGGTACTATTGCTTTACACTTTTCTTTGCCATACAGGGCCTTTAGCTTACAAATCTTAAGCACGTGCGCAGGGTCTGGACTTAATAATTTGTGCACTGCGTATCATTTATTTCCAGCAAAGAATGCAAATGCAAAAATGCTTCTTTTAAGAAGAAAAAGTACAAAAATTAATTATAAAAAATATTATCATTGTCAAACTATTGCTCATCAACAACCAACATACTGCACTTTGACACAAAAACTACAGTGAGGATCAACCACAGAGTAAACCTGCATTAGGCGGAAAGCTTTTTAACTCCACAATAACAAAAATGCTACAGATTCCAAAATAAGCAACATGTAAGACTTAGGAACATCTTTATTAAGCACTCATAGTATGGCAAATATCCATAGTCATTTTGCTATGCATAGATCATTTTCTTATATAACCAGTATATTTATCTTTGCTCAATACCTCCCTGCATTCTAGATCTCAAACTCCAAGAATCTTTTGAAAATTAGGATTGGAGAAGAACATGTGAAATCAGCTAGTCCACTGCTCTTTTTCAAATTTAGAGAAGCTCGAAAATTTTAAAAAATATAGTGTAGGTGATAATGCAGATTTCATAATATCTTTAGGCAATCTATTTCACAGCTTAACCAGCAGAAAGTTTTCCTTGTATTCCACCTTAATCTTTCTTGTTGCAATCTAATCCCATTACTTCTTCCTCAACCAAAGTGGGGGTGTGTGGAAGGCACTTTATCATCATTCTCTCTTTTCAGCTTCCTTTCACATATTTAAAGTCTGTTATTATGCCTCCATCTTTTCTTTGTCCTTCTTTTTGTTTGTCACATCTACTAAGTCTGCATCATATCAGGATGCAAAGTGAGTCCTTAGATTTGTTTTAAAGCTATTGAAATGTCAGGAGCTATAGTGAGCGAAAATCCAGAAAAGTCATTTTTTTTATCCATTCTTTAATCACAACTATTCAAAACCTTCTGAAACACAAATTATATCTTTTTTCCTGTAACAACTGTTACTCGTCCCATAGTAATTTGATAGCATAACACTATGCAATACCACTATGAATGTATCAGTTATCTGATGACAGTTGTAAAGGCATCATGATTCCCAGAGTAGAATAAGGAAAATGGTTGTATTTGTACAGAGTTTTCCATCCCTGGAAAAAGGTCAGTACAGAATTGATCACTCAGGGTGAACAGTCAGCTTCTTTCAGAGCTTTTTGAATGACCTCCTGGAAGTATAAACAGAAAGGATTTAGGAAAGGATTGGCATAGTTAAGGAAAAAAAAATTTTTCCCGAGGACTGAAAGACTTGCTATGCATCTCCTTCTTCCTTTCAAGATCATCAGGGATCTAAGGAACAACAAAGGCTAATCCAGCCTATAAAAGAAAAGGAAGTTTTTCTTGCAAATCTTTTTAATCTATATCACTGATAGTCAAACTAAGTTGAAAGGTCAGATTTTACCTATAAGTATATATATCACAACAGCAGAATACATAACACATGTATTGAATACATAAGTACTTTTGTCAGGACACTGGAAAAAAAATTATTTTATGTAATACATCATAAGTATGTAAGAGAATAATTCTTAGTTTTTCACCTAGTGTACACCACTTTGCCTCTCAACTGTAGAGATCGAGTACAACCTCTTTTCCCAGCTTCAACTGCTCTCCAATTCATAACCAAGTTACACCCTTGTAACTATAGCAACTTGTTATATCAAGAATATTACAGTATTACACATGTACTTTAAGACTTACAGTCATTATCTTGTCATTCTTTTAAAAAGTTTTCAATCTGGATCCTCAAAGAAATCACTCAGAAGCTCTGAGGAAAAAAAGTACCACATGCTCAGGCAGTCTCAACCCTCATACAGAAGGATGAGTTTTAGTAGAAAAGAAACATTGGTAGGGTCCAGCCAGAAACACAGCTGACAGCAGAGAAAAGTGACACAAGAAAGGACTGTGACGATGACTGGCTTTTTTCAGTTCATGATTTTTTTTTTCTTTGATTGGCTATTCCATACCATTTCCTGTCTCATTTTCTAATTATTTCAGTCACACTTAAGTTCAGCTTCTGACCGGGTTGCCCTTTCTTCCACTCATATTTTTGCTTATGCTTTTACTGTAATTATAGTTTTAATTTGTAGCTATTTTCAATTTTTCTTCTGAGTCACCAAAAGCATTATCAGAATGAAGGAGAAAAATAATAAAAAAATAGAACCATCTCTTTCTTTATATTTGCACACTGCCTGATCTCAACTACGGTTCCAAAATCCTCTTAAATCCAAGTAAAATTGATTTGGCTTATCTATTAATCACTGGTATTTTTTCCTGCAGAAATCCCTGGCCCACAGTTTGGGTACCTCTATCACAGGAACAAAAATCATGATACTGAAGAAAATCTAGAAGTTCATAATGACCACATTCATCAAAATGTCTTAAAGATTTAAACAGATTTATGGGCTCTATACCACAAAATACAATATATCAATGCAGATAAAGCCTCAAAATAATTATCATCTTTATTTTTTTAAAGCATTCTTTAGTCTAAAT
>WAAD01000469.1:30726-42970 GCA_013389945.1 Fregata magnificens | reverse complement strand
TCTATGAAGGTACAGATTTCCTTTATAACAGAGTTTAGAACCACCTGTAGTCCCAAAGAAATGTATTCCATTCCTTCTAAGGCTTGGTTATCCACTTCCTCCTCCTTGTTTAAATCTTTCCATGTGAGCTTTAGGCTCTTGGCCCCAAACCATGTCTTTTCTCTCACAGACATCTCTGGAAGCTTCTAATTACATAATAATTGGACAATATAAGAAACTCTTCTTTGAAAAAACACAAGAATATCACTAAAATATACTGTCCTCCAATCTATCAATGAAAAAAATAGACATAGAAGGGCAATGAAGCTGGTGAAGGGTCTAGAAAACAAGTCTTATGAGGAGAGGCTGAGGGAACTGGGGTTGTTTAGTTTGGAGAAGAGGAGGCTGAGGGGAGACCTTATCGCTCTCTACAACTACCTGAAAGGAGGTTGTAGTGAAGCGGGTCTTGGACTCTTCTCCCAAGAAACTAGTGATAGGACGAGAGGAAATGGCCTCAAGTTGCATCAGGGGAGGTTTAGACTGGACATCAGGAAGAATTTCTTTACCGAAAGAGTGGTTAAGCATTGGAACAGGCTGCCCAGAGAGGTGGTGGAGTCGTCAACCGTGGAGGTGTTCAAAAAAGTTGTAGACATGGCACTCCAGGGCCTAGTTTAGGAGTCATGGTGGTGTTAGTTGATGGTTGGACTTGATGATCTTAGAGGTCTTTTCCAACCTTAATGATTCTATGATTTTAAAGAACAATAAAGCTCTACATACAGTGTTTGTTAAAGATGTTATTTTTTTTCAGATGCCACAGCAACAAGTGACTAACATGCACCCTCTCAATGTGGCCAGGAGGTGTTTACTCTAACATAGAGCCTCTTAATGCATACCTTCATTACAGAAGTCAAGATTGGAAGTAATATTTTTGTATTTGAATAGTTGTCAAAACTTGGCATATCCTGGAGATTCTGAATGAGTTTGTCAACTGCCACTGGTGTTGCCAGAACTCTGAAAGCTTTCTGGTCTCCTGCAGATGCAAAAGGAATGTTAAAGATACTGATATCTACAACCACTTATTTGCAGGTGTTTCTGTATCACCAATAAATATATGCTTCTATACAGTTAAAACCACAGGGTACTACATGAATACAGTAAGAAACAGTCATTTCTTAGCGTTTAGAGACCTGGTATAGACTAAAAATTATTCAGTGAGGAAAACTTACTGACTTCACAGAATCACAGAATGGTTGGGGTTGGAAGGGACCTCTGAAGATCATCTTGTCCAACCCCCCTGCTTGAGCAGGTTCACCTAGAGCAGGGTACACAGGACAATCTGTTTGCAGAATTACTATCTAAGCATTCATCACAGGAAGAAAGCAAAAGGAAAGAAATGTAGCAGGTTTAGAGAGAAATTGAAATTCTGTGATTACCATCTGGGGAAATGTATACAGATACAAGAAGGGTGACAGAAGGCATTGAATCAGTACCTTCAAAGCTTAATCCAACACATGAAATGCAAATCCATTCTTACTTCTCGCTCAGTACAACTGAGATGGCTCCGCCTTATGAGTTCAGTAATCAAATGATTAATCAATAGATATGACTATTCCTTTATGAGAATTGTGATAATACAGTGTACCTCTTTAGCATGTTTGAATGTTGTAGCTAAGAAATAAGAAGTAAAACATTACTTGCCTTATACTGAGGGGACACCATTTTAAACCAGTAATGGCTTAGTGGTCTCAAATCACAAAAATGTTACTTTATTTCTGTGCACTTCTGAGTACTTTTTTTTTAATACTCCAAGTGTACAACACCACAGATTCAAATACCACAGAACAGGATGTGATGCTTTTGTGTAGGCTACAATACACGAAACTAGCAGGTATCTAGCAAGGACCTCAGTAATCTTTATGTGAAGAAGTGATATTTCAGAAATTGCCACTATATAGCAGACAACACAGTAGCATAAAAATGTTCCATTAGCAGAAGTTGTTCACTGATAGTCATGTTTTCTTTTTACAGTTTTCTGTTTTCAGGTCAGACTTTTCTAACTTGACTGCAGTACCTTCCTTCCATTTTCAAAAAAATCCTTTTCTCCTTGGATAAATTACTGGGAAAGTAATCACCTTGAGTCCTATAGTTGCAAGGATGATGTGTCTAATGCTTAACTTCATGTTTCTCCCCAGCTAACACATTAATATCCTCTTAAAAGCTTTTACTAGTCTCTTGATATGAGGTGATTGAAACTACTATGTCATCTGTGCAGTACAGTTAAGAGTAACTCCTACAGCACTCAGCCTGGTGAATTAGAAATTCAGATTTATGATACAAATATTGGCATGAATGCTGAAAAATTATCATCTCCAAATGAATAGTAGTCTATTGGCATCGTTTTTCTGTAGCTTAGCAGTAAAACCTGATGTCAGACTATTTCCCTTCAGAATATTAATGCTCATTAGGAACTATATTTGTTTAAAAGATTTGCTGATGACTTATTGTTATATGTAAGTTCAGGACTGCAGTAGGAGGATTTCATGTGTACCTATTAGATAAAAGTTAAAAAAGAAATATCAACCAGTCTGATTTTCCTAGGACATGTCAGTTGCAAAACTGCAGATCCTGGTGTGCACAACACTTAACAAAATTAACAAAAACCTAACTTTGTCCTAATTTTACTCAATACAACTCATATTGGTTGTAACTGTCATTTTTTAAAGGATGTTCAATGTGCATATTTGCTTGTAGCTGACTGATAGTTTATCACCCTGGCTGAACTCACGTAAACAAATATAGCAACATCACTGAAACATGACAGCAACTGTTGCATCCTCTGCCTCTGCGTATGTTTCCCATTATTCTGTCAGAATTGATTCTTCAACATGTAGATGTTCATGGAATCATATTAAATGAAGATAAGGAAGTTGTTTGGTGGTCTTTTTAACTTTTTTTTTTAAGTGTTTTAAGAAGTGCTCTGTGAGCAGTGTCTGATGCTTTCCCATTGGTCTGTGGGAGAAAATGAATGCAGATACCATAAGTATTAGAATGCCATGTTACAAAGTTTAAGATATTCATTAAGCAGCTTTTTTTTCCCCCCTAAAGAAAATACAAAATAAGTTTTGATGAAGAAAAGTCCTTTGAAGTTATTGGTGTAGCTTAATGGTTGCACTTTTTTAATATCAGCCCAGTGTGTGGTCGGCCTTCTTCACCAGGAGAGCACACTGCTGACTTTTGCTCACGTTTAGGACTCCCCAGTTTTCCTCTGCAAAGCTACTTTCTACCTCATCTGCTCTCAGCATGTACAGTTGCAGGGGGTTATTCTGTAAAGGAGGAAGAACTGCAATGCCAACAGTTGTTACCTGTTTTTTAATATGAGCTGAAGTAAACAATGGTTTGATCAGCTTAATCACTCCTGGCCCACTGCAGCTCAGCAATCTGAAGCTTTATCAATGAATGTCATAAATAATGTGATTATAGAACTCTCTGCCAGCTGGAGAAATTCATTGTCTTCTTCAAGAGCAAGGAAAAAGAAAAAAATAATTGAATAGATTAGCAGCAATACAGGCTTTGGAGGAGCTGCTCCAGCTGTTGAAGGCAGATTTTGTAAAGTTCAAGGCACTGGCTCATGGCATGCTAATATAATGCATTTGACAGGTAAATTGAAGCTAACCTGATGCCAATTAATTTGGAATGTGTAGCTTCAAAATTCATGTTTTTTAATATATGCAAATCATCAGATTGCATAAATTTTAAACTATTTTTGCTGAGTTTGTTGAAATGTGCTAGAAGAGTACAGCAGTTTTTCAAGATTACCACTGTTCCTGGCAGTTGAATGAATGCTGAAAGTTTGCAGCAGTCTGAGATCCTGCTTCATATTTCAAGAAAATATCCTAGAGAACAAAAAAAGCCAGCTGGACATTATGCCCACACCCTTGTTTGATTCAGGAGATGTAATTTGTTTTCTGTTACAGAAGGCCTATTTATTGATGCATGTTTGAACATTGAATTCCATTTGGCAAGAATCTGTTTCCAGAATTGAGTTGCTTTTATAGGTTTTAAGCTGTCTTTCTACAGATAAGTGGATTCTACAGTTCATAAAGGGCTTGTCATGGATTGTCAAGTCATTACAAGAAATATTTTCTTTCTTCCATGAGATGACTGAATGGTTTTAATTTTGTTTTTCCTGTGGCTCCTGCTGAAGCTACTGACTCAGAATTTTGCACTCATTTCATAGAAATGAGGGCAGCATAGTATATTTAATTGCCTTTTTCCTGCTGTACTGGCCAAAAAGTGGCATAAATCAAATTAATAGACTTTTCAAACAGTCAGTACTCAAAGAGAAGAGTGACATCTTGAATCAAATACAAGCAAAAGGCAGTATGATGTTCACATCTTCTCCCACCTTCTGCCTGAGGACAAATCTCTTAGTTCTCCACTTCTACTGTATATAGTAACTAAGAAACCCATAAGCAGAAGATAAAAACATCAGATTTGCTAACATGTTAACATATTGCAGGGCCTTCTTAGAACCATGTGAGCACCAGGAAAGTTAGGATCCTTTCTACTATAAGCCTTTATGTGCACTATATTTAAATGTAGGAAGGGTGGAGGTTCAGCTGTATATGTAGACAATTTTGAGGTGATTTTTATTGTCATTATTCATATTGTGACTATTTCCCTTATAGTGAAGCTGTTGCAAAGGAGTACAAATATCTTTCTAAGGAAATTTTTACTGCAACGAAATGTTAGGTTAAATCCTGTACTCTCACTGAATGCAATAGATCATTAGAGTCTGCAAATTCCTACATATGCAACTTTCAATGCTAGTGAATCACAGAATCACAGAATGGTTGGGGTTGGAAGGGACCTCTGGAGATCATCTTGTCCAAGCCCCTGCTTGAGCAGGTACACCTAGAGCAGGGTGCACAGGACTGCGTCCAGGCAGCTTTTGAATATTTCCAGACAAGGAGACTCCACAACCTCTCTGGGCAGACTGTTCCTGTGCTCTGTCACCCTCACAGTGAAGAAGTTTTTTGTCATGTTCAGCTGGAACTTCCTGTGTTTTAATTTGTGCCCATTGCCCCCTGTCCTGTCATTGGGCACCACTGAAAAGAGTCTGGCCCCATCCTCTTGACACCCACCCTTTAGATATTCATAAGCATTGATAAGATTCCCCCCTCAGTCTTCTCTTCTCCAGGCTGAACAGACCCAGGTCTGTCAGCCTTTCCTCATAAGAGAGGTGGTCCGGTCCCCTGATCATCTTCATAGCTCTCCACTGGACTTGTTCCAGCAGTTCCCTGTCCTTCTTGAACTGGGGAGTCCAGAACTGGACGCAGCACTCCACATGTGGCCTCACCAGGGTGGAGTAGAGGGGGAGGATAACCTCCCTCGACCTGCTGGCCACACTCCTTTTGATGCATGCCAGGATCCCGTTGGCCTTCTTGGCCACAAGGGCACAGTGCTGGCTCATGGTCAACTTGCTGTCCACCAGCACTCCCAGGTCCTCCTCAGCAGAGCTACTTTCCAGCAGGTCAACCCCCAACCTATACTGGTGCATGGGGTTGTTCCTCCCGGTGCAGGACCTTACACTTGCTCTTGTTGAATTTCATTCGGTTCCCCTCGGCCCAGCTCTCCAGCCTGTCCAGGTCTCATTGAATGGCAGCGCAGCCTTCTGGTGTATCAGCCACTCCTCCCAGTTTGGTATCGTCAGCAAACTTGCTGAGGGTACACTCTATCCCTTCGTCCGGGTCATTGATGAATATGTTGAACAGGACTGGACCCAGTACAGACCCCTGGGGAACACCGCTAGTTACAGGCCTCCAACCAGACTCTGAGCCATTGATCACAACCCTCTGAGCTCTGCCATTCAGCCAGTTCTCAATCCACTTCACTGTCCCCTCATCTAACCTACACTTCCTAAGCTTACCTATGAGGATGTTATGGGAGACAGTGTCAAAAGCCTGAAGTCAAGGTAAACAACATCCACTGCTCTCCCTTCATCTACCCAGTCAGTCATGCCATCATAGAAGGCTATCAAGAACGTTGGTCAAGCATGATGTCCCCTTGGTGAATTCATGTTGACTACTTCTGATAACCTTCTTTTCCTCTGCATGCCTGGAGATGACCTCCAGAATGAACTGTTCCGTTACCTTTCCAGGGATGGAGGTGAGGCTGATTGGCCTACAGTTTCCCGGGTCCTCCTTCTTGTCCTTTTTGAAGATTGGAGTGACACTGGCTTCTTGCCAGTCTTTGGGCACCTCTCCTGTCCTCCATGAAGGAAAATGTGTTTTGGTATTGTCAGCATGTTATAGGAAGACAGCTCACTTTCCAGGTGGTAAAGCTTTATCACTTTTTCACTTTTGCTCAAGGACCAGAAACCACTTTTATAGTGCCTGCAATATATATCTACACACTATATGATATATTATATATAGAATATTTTGCATAACTCAAACAAATGTATCCTTAGCCTGAATATAAAAAATGTTTCTGCACAAAGTCTTGATAGTTCATATTCTCATAAAATAAAAAGTGTTACAAAGCAGACAAAGCAGGCAGTTGGAATTGCAGTAGATTTGGGTAGAGAACTGGAAGTAACTTTGAAACAAACATTGGTTCCCAACTTTTGCAAGAGTCAAGCTGATGAAAGCAACTGTGTCATGTGTCTAGATTGCCATAGTCTGTCTGGAGTTGGTACACATTATCATCACATATGTAAAACCTCTCTCAGGTCACATGTGTTGATTCTTCATACTGTGACATGTAACTGCCTTTGGGACTCTATCTGTCCACTATAGACTTTGGGTTTTTTGTTTTGTGGGGTTTTTTTTGTAGACATCAGAACCCCAGGGCCTATCTTGACAGGCAGATTAAAAGCTCCTTAATTCAAAGTAGCTGATTATCTTATCTATCTATCTGATGTGTGAAGAAAAGATCCTCCTTCATGAGGCCAGTGTGCTCCTCAGAGAGTTGACAGAGTCCTTAGCATTCCTGAGACCAGTGAGAGCTGCAGTTCCTCTTAGTCTGGTCCAGCTTCAAGTAGTTATGATGGAAGACCACTTGTGATTTAATCTTGCATTCTGCAGCCTTGAAAGGTCTGTTATAATATGACCTTGAATTTTAGTATTTCTAATGCCTGGATAAGAGGCCTTTTTCATAGATATGGAAACAAGCAAACTGGCTAATACAGCTCTTACAATACACAACAGTTTTGTAAGGTTCCTCCCCATTTCATAATCTAAAGATGGGCAAACAACTTTAATGTTATTCTATTGTAGTTGGATAATATACTTATTTATCAATCTTTGTAAGCAAATTTTTTTTAATCTTAAGAACTCAAAGGGAGAAAATTCTTAGTATCCTTGCAGAAATATTTTCCAGTGTCTTCAGTAGTATTTATTAAATCTGGTTGTTTACTGATTTTCTTAAAAATCAGAAACTTTTTGTGTGATTTCATCTTCCCATCTGACTTTACATCATGCATAACAATGTAGTGACACTTAACTGCTACTCTAATCGTGAAATGTATTTTAGTACATGGCAAGCAAAAATGTCTTCAGCTTCACTTGTCATATGTATTTATTCCTGCCATTGGAAATATCTTTGGTATGTTATACAAACATTTTGTTTTAACCTTAACTGTAAAAGATAAAAACAGAAACTAAGAACAAATCATGAAATATCCAAACAGAATTGTTCCCCTCCCTCTGCAATACACAACAGACTCAACAATTTCTAACTGATACTGATTTTTTCACCATTAATTTCTTTCTGCAACTCCAAATCAAAATGTTTAGGTTTATAGGATTATAATATAACCCAACTAATCCAACAGCCTTAATTCTGTAGCAATATTCTTTAGATTTCCTTGGTTTCTCTTTTTATCTCTCCAGAAATCTCAGCGAAAGAAAAAAGTTCATGTGACCAAATATTGTTGGCTTTTCAAGTACTGCTCTTGGAAAAACCAAACAAGCTTACATTTATTCAGCAATGTGGCTAAGATTTGGGATTTAAATGTTGAAATAGTTTGGCATTCTGGTAAATTATTAATTTCATCCCAGATTCTAGGAAACACATAAATATGTCTTTTGCTGCAGACACATGCCAGATAATAGGAAGGATGGCTAGACTTAAGGACATATCTAAATTTAGGCATATATCTATACAAGAATATCTGAAATGAAAGGCCATACAGTACTAGAAAGAATGTATATAAGGCTGTGTTGAGATACTTTTATTTTCAGAGTTTTCCTAGTATAATCATGGTTGGATTGTGAATAGACCTACCTTGTGCAATGCCAGAAAAAAAAGTCTTTGTACTTCATGGTTATCCACAGGGGACTGAGTGGTGAACACTTGGCTCAGCCCTAAACTGAAGCAGTTATCGGCAGGTTACAGGGCCATTGTTGATCCAAGGTAGTTTTGAGGACTTTAGGTCCCTGTGAACCACAAAGCTTTCCACTACATAACAAACTCCATGTATGAAACAGGAATGAAAAGCAGGAAACAGTCTTGCTCCTCACCAGACTTTTTGCATCAAATGGTGAAAGGGCAGTTTGCACGGATAGAGATTCTCAGCGATCATACTGGAAAGTTATTTGATACCAATAGGTTTACTCTATTTTTGTTTTCATGATATTCTAATTTACCTGTACTAGTGGGATTTTCTTATCACTGATCCAGGCTTGATTTTCCTCCATTATTTCATATTTAAATGCTTCTAGTAGTCAGATATCTCTCCCTTACCACCTTCCAATCCTAATGAAAAATACTGTGTACCTGGCATCCTTGCTAATGTGTCCAAATAATTCAAAATACTTACATATGTGCAGCTCTGCTCAATTGGAATTGCTGAATTGTATGTAAAACTCAGAGGGACTGTAACATTTTTTGATACCTGTGGACTTCTTCCCTAGTGTTTCTCCTTCTGTTATTCAGGCTTCTTGTAGGGGTTGCTGCTTCTGAAACACCTCCCCACCGACAATTTTCATCTTTTCTTAGACAATAGCTGAGAAACTCTTCTCCTAATGGTGTGACTTTTTCGTGTGTCTTTTAACCTGTGTGTTGACTGTGTGAAAGTTTCTACCAAAAAGACAACACAAGATCAGCCAGAGCCCTTAAGATTTTCTTGCTTCTTTTAATGCTTTTAATCTTTTATTCTCACTATTAATAGCATAAAGGAATGGTATGTCCATTTTCAGGTGTAATAAATAATGACCAAACTCTGTTCAGTGTATTCCTCACAGGGTGACCTATATGCATGAAATGTCATGTGTGAACCAATATTAAGAGACTAAATAGTTAACATGCAAGTATGCTCTTGAATCTCTTTCTATATTAGCATATGGCTGGACATGGTGGCTACACACTGATTTAAACTTTTCATAGAAACAGTGGAAGTAGTTTGAAACTTGAAATCTGCCAAAAGCAGCATTTCTTTCACCGAGATCATAGGGATTAGTTATAACAGCTGTATTGATTTTTAAGGTGGTCTTAATAATCAAAGAGCAGTTTGCTCTTCTTTCCCCCCACGTCTGGAGAGTAAAGAACCTGATTATTCCTGAACCTCAGAAGACGAGCAGTCTGACTTGTCTGTTTTATTAAGATCAGTTGGTGTAAAAGGACCTTAAAGTTGCCTCAGTGGAGCTGAAAAAGAGACACCAGATGCTGAATGGCACTTTTCTGACATTGGCATAAGCAACTGCCAGATGTTACAAATGAAAACTCCACTGAAGGCCAGCAAACCAAGGCAAAAGAAACTGTGTAAGTCATGAATCACTTCAGTAATGAGTAGGTAGATAGAAGGACAGAAGGGAGAGGAACATAATCTAATTGTAGGCTGTGCTCTTTGCCTTTCTTCTCCTAGCAGGTGGCACTCTGCTATCCCATATTCTCCTGTACCCTTCACTTCCCATTGATAAGTGGGTAAAAGGAAGGTGAGCACAGACCTAGGCTGTGCACCCAGTCAGTGGAGACAGGGCGGTTTAGTGTTTCGAGCCCCACATGGATGGTATTGTTTGGAAGAACAGTGATAATGCTGCTACAAAACTCACCTCCTGCACTTTTGGGAAACACTGAGCCAGCCCTGCTGAGTTCCAGGATTCTTGTACACTATTGGAAAGTGTTCAGTGACAGTGTTGGGAGGTCCATGCTTCTGCTATCACCTGGTGGTCATGCCAATACGTATGATTGAACTTGTGTCTGTTGAAAATCCCGAAACAGTACTATGAAGTTATCTTGCAGCATAAAAGCAGCTTATTAAATCACTATGACATGACCTCTTTTTTTTTGTTCTTGTTTTCTTTTTAGAAGATATTATCACATACAAAGATAGACTTTTCTTTTTGCAAAGAGTAATGAGTTGTATAGGCATTCATCCCATTAAGACCATATTTCCTTTCAGAACATTGATGCCCATCTTATACACAAGTAATTCTGTTCCATTGTTACCACATATAGAAATGCATATTTTAGCATGAATAGGCTGAGAACACAGTGAAGTGTTTCATTAGTATGTGGTCTTGTATGGCTCCTTGTATTAAACCACCCTTTGTGTACTTGACTATCAGGATATCTTCCCTGAAACCATAGTAAAGTGGCCGGGCCGGGTTCAGGAGCTAGTCAGGAAGGTGATGGCTGATTTTTATGACATTTAAGATATCATGTGCGTAGATTTGATAATGAGTTTATTGCCATGGAATGTATACAAAATACGATCTGACCAGATCTGATCAGATTCTGGCAAAAAGTGTCAATCATCCCTTAAAAAAAAAAAAGTGTAGGAGCTTGCAGAAGTTTACCAATGACACTTCATTAGATTAATGAAGTGAATATTTTCATGAGTTTTGAGTAGTACAGAACTGCTGCATGTCCACATTGAACATATGGACCGATGAAAACTTACTTTGTCTGTTGCTATCTAAGGCAGTGGTGTTGAAAGGTGTTTTTGTTTTCCCATCAAAATGTAAGTTATAGTATCTTAAATGAAATACTACTCTACTGCTGTAGAGTGGGTGTTGCTTGAATGTATCTATAACTTTTAAAGGACTCCTTAGCTATTTCAAACAGTTTGATACAGAGATGCTCTCTAGCATACTATAGCTCAGAAAAGCATTGTGTAAGAAGCCCCAGAACTCTCTGTCTGCAGGTGCTCACCTGATGGTGAGGTAAGCCTGGATAACCCACCACCAAGAAGAGGTGAATAAATGTTCCTGTGTCTGAGATGCAGGATAATTAACCTAAGCTTCCTATATGTGTCACATGCTCTGTGTGATTCTTCCTCAAGGTGTGCAGCTACAGACAAAAGAAAGCAGTATTGTTTCTATTGGAGGAATACAAAATGATGGATCTCTTTGAATTAATTCAGACTAATTTTTCTTGAGAAAAGGCTGGAAGACTTGCTAATGCTGTTTGTGATTCATTGGTTGTGGATAACAGACTGGGAGGGAGGCAGGGGGAGAGGGAATTCTGAAGAGATCCAAGTGGTAACTGGGGAAAAAAAAAGTAAATTAATAATCTTATAGACCAACAGTGAAATGAGTCTCTGGGTTGGAAACACTGATCTTCTGATTGTAGGGTATTTGTGACCATTTGTTTGGAAAGAAGGAAATAAGAGGAGTCCTTGCCTGAATTCCCATTTAATCTTTGACATTGCTCATTCTGGGTAAGTATGTGTCTAGTGGTAAGCTGCAGTAAAACCTCAGAGGGAGAAACTTTTCACAATCATCATGATAAAGTGCTGAAACCTGAAAATGTGTGGACTTTGCAGGGGAAAGGGGGGCATGTTGTAGCATGATTAATATGAATATATACATATGCTGTAGTGGTGTAAACCAGTATAAGTTTGCTGACCCTGATTCTCTGATCCTTTAGCTCAGATTATATTCCTTTTGAACATTAGCCCAGACCACTGGTTCATTGATACTCAGTGACTGCCTCAGCAATTCTGTAGTTTACAGTCTGGCTCCAGTAGCTAGATGCAATCCAAAGGTTAAAAATAAACTTGAACACTGCTTAACATTCCACTCTCTCTCTTCCCTCAGCCATAGCCGGCACACAGATATTCTGGCATAATTTTTACTAGGAGAATACTTTATCACTTCTAAATGCAGTTTCCATTTTCTTTATGCCTTTTCAGTGGGGTAACAGAGCTTTAAAGAGACAAAAAAACCCAAACAACCCACCCCCCCCCCCAAAAAAAAAAAAAAAAAAAAAAAAAAAAAAAAAAAAAAAAAAAAAAAAATTTTATATTATAAAATTTAAT
>WAAD01000469.1:18323-30707 GCA_013389945.1 Fregata magnificens | reverse complement strand
AACAAAATTGCTGTTATGGACATTCCACTCTCTCTCTTCCCTCAGCCATAGCCGGCACACAGATATTCTGGCATAATTTTTACTAGGAGAATACTTTATCACTTCTAAATGCAGTTTCCATTTTCTTTATGCCTTTTCAGTGGGGTAACAGAGCTTTAAAGAGACAAAAAAACCCAAACAACCCCCCCCCCCCCCCAAAAAAAAAAAAAAAAAAAAAAAAAACCACAACAAAAAAGGAAGTAGCTCTTCTGATTTAATGGAATGCTTCAAGTTTACGATAGTGTACATGAGAACTGTCTTAGCCCTGCCTTCTGCAAGATCTATATGACATGAGCAGGCATGTCAGCTTAGCACAGTAATAGGAAAAAACCAATAGATCTCCCTTTTAGGATTTTTTTTTTCCATATAATTCAAATCTTGGTTCATTTAAGAGACCCTCCAGGGAACATTTCAAGAGTAAACTTGAAAATGTAAGAGAAACCATAGCTATCAAAATCACTGACAATAAAGCTAAGCAGCTTGTTGATGTCAGTGGTTGGAGAAAGGCAATAAGAAATGCATGATGTCATGTTGAAATTGCATTTCCATTGTAAGCCAAAATATCTCTTGACTCTGCATATAGGCTGCAAAGAAAATCAAGCATCACTTTCTTAGACATATGTCTGATGTGGGGAATATTTCAATCCAGTAAGCTTTTGCAAGTGTTTTCTTAAAATATTATTGTAGCATTGGCAAAATAAAATCAACGTCCTAGAAGTTGACTGTTCCTGCAAATTTTGAATTGGTAACTTTATATATATGTAAACTTATGAGAATTCATCATGAAGGGAAAATCCAGTGGAAAAATAGCACTCGATTTCTCATCACATTGTGTTAAAGTATCTTTCTTTTTAAGCAAATCAAGTGTGCAGACAGCTCCATAAACATCTAACTAGAATTTTCAGCATTCTGAAATTCTCAGACTGAATTCTGAGCATCTGATTGACTTCCTAGTATAGACAGGGGAAATCACACTTTGTAATGTTAGCTCTTTGTGGTTGAACATAATCTTCCACAGGAACTGTGAGACATTGTTTCCTCTATCAAGAGGCTTTACTTCCACAACCCTGCAACCCTTCAGTGAGGGGAGAACAAAATGTTGCTTTTGTGGGTATGTAGTCTGCTATAATGATTCTTCTTATAACACAGCTTATATTTCCCTAATCTGAAAGTGCTAAAGAGTAGCAGTTATTACTTTAGAAAGTATTAAACACAGTTCTCCTTACCCTCTCCTTAACAGTCTGATAAGGACAACTCTGATTTTAGACGTGTAACAAAAGGCAACCTGGAACTTTCTTTTCATGTACAGCAATAGTTAAGCCAAGGGAACTGATGTATGTCTTGTATTACACAAAGACTACCACTATATTAAGGAAGCATGTGTTTGGTATCTGTAAACTTATACAATCTTGGGTTAGCTTAGCCAGGCTGGGGTTATAGTAGCAGACATTCAGGTATGTCAGAGATAACCACACAAAACCACAGATCTGACTGAATTTTTTAGTTATATTGCATAGCTAATAGCAAAGTTTCCTTTCAGAATTTTTGTGAACAAACAGATTTTGGCAAGATGCTTTGAGTTTTGACTTCACCCCAGGACATGTCTTAGATTTTGGTCTTGTCAGACAGACATCTATTCAAGCTTCACAGCTGTTGAGAGTTTTGAAGGTAGGTGTTAATGTCTGCCTGGTTTTCCTTGTGCATTTTCTTTAATGTATCAAAGGCAAGTTTAGGTGGAAGTAGACAGAAAGCTACTTGTTAAGGTAAACGTTTGGTAAATTGTGCTGGAAAAGCTTAAAAACTGACTGTGATCCTTAGAAGTGATACTTTCATATTATTCAATGCATTCTGATTTCCCCTCTGTCCCCACCCTTTTACTTCTTACTAGGCTCAAAGTCATTTTTGGGAAGCAAGCAAAGTTCACAGTATGCCCACTAGCTAGGATTCTGCTGTCCCTACTTACTTCTCATGTCTGCTTTCTAACCTGTGATAAACACCCTACAAAAGGTAGTTATTAGTGCATATTGCACTTAGACCTTGTATTTTTCAGACATCGCGTCTAAAGGTTTTTGAAAAACAAAACTGAAAACAGAAGAATACTGCCAGTCAGCTGTCCTGGCTGTGTCCCCTCCCAGCTTCTCGTGCACCTCCAGCCTCCTCGCTGGCAGGGCAGTATGGGACGCTGAAAAGTCCTTGACTTAGCGTAAGCGCTTATCACATGCACTTTTCTGGGGTTTTTTTTCTTCAGTATTGCAGAATTATTCCTCTCAGGTGCAGAGCTTTAGACTTGCCTCTGTTGAACTGCATGAGGTTCCAACCAGCCCATTTCTCCAGCCCGTCGAGGTCCCTCTGGATGGCAGCATGATCCTCTGGTGTATCAGCCCCTCCTCCCAGTTTGATATTATCAGCAAACTGGCTGAGGGTATGCTCTGCCCAATCATCCAGATCATTAATGAAGATGTTGAACAGGGTTGGACCCAATATTGACCCTTGGGGTACACCACTAGTTACTAGCCTCCAGCTAGACTTCGTGCCACTGACCACAACACTGAACTCAGCTGTTCAGACAGTTTTCACACCACCTCACTGTATGCTCATCTAGCCCATACTTTATCAGCTTCTCTATGAAGATTTCATGGGAGACAATGCCAAAGGCCTTGCTGCAATATCCATGGCTCTCCCGTCATTTATCAAGCCAGGCATTTCATCGTAGAAGGTATCAGGTTGGTCAAGCTTGACTTCCCTTTGTGAATGCATGCTGACTACTCCCAACTACCTTCTTGTCCTTCATGTTTTGTCCTTCACGTGACTTTTCTCCAGCCCCATCTGTTCTTTAGTTCAGACTCCAGCTGGGAGCAGGGAGTTTTCTAGTCCTGGCAGCCTAGTTCCTGACTGCTGCCCTTTAAGGGAACATGCTGTTGCCTAGTAATTCTTATATTCTTTGCATCTGAACTCCATTTGCTGTGACCACAATATCTCTTTCCACTCTTCTGCTTGTCCAGCTGAAACCACTGGAAATAGCCATTCAAATCCTGACAGGGACTAAGTTAAATATACCACATGAAGTGTGACAACAATGAGAAATATTTTTGTTTAAACAAAGGTCACCATTGACTGTGATAGTAGCAGCATGTCACATGTAATTAATTTAATCCTGCTTTTAAATTAAACAACCTGTAGTCTGGCAAGTCTACTAAGGAGTAAGAACTATTTTTGTTTCATTTTGCAAGACATTCTGATACTTTGAAAATTCTTCCTGTTTTGAGATGCACCAAAATTTAAAAGGTTGAATCTTCATGGAAGATAAAGAGTGTACAAAAAAAAAAAATCATCAGGGTTATTTTAAACATTCAAATTTCAAACCCTTGGAACCCCAGACATATAATTTTTCTTTATATGACCAAAGACAAGAAAAAACCCCTTCTACTTCAGTAAGAAAATTGAAATATTTTTTTCTTGATAGTTGAAATATTCAGATAGGAACATTTCAATCTTTCAAACTTTTTTAATGTTCAACTGGAAAATAAATAAGAAAAACGTTTTAAGTTAAAGAAATTGGTATTTTTGATAGTTAATTCAAATAGAAAATATCAGTGCTTGTCAAATTTTACTAACCTATTCTCTTTTTAAAATTGCTTAGACTACAGGTTAGATTGTTAATTAATCATTGCAACAAAAACCATGCCAAAATGTCTCTGGTACTATTAAAATAACATGCAAGAGCAGGTCCCCTTTAACAGGCCACAAACAGCAGATTTTGTTCTGAAAGTTGTCCTTTATCTATGAATGGTATAATCAGATATTAATTGTTACTCTAAAAGAAACCCCAGGTAGTGGTGGTGGTGGTGATGGGAGGGAATAACCTAGAGTCAAAGGCTACCAAGCACTTGAACCTGTAGAAAAATCTGCTATTTGTGTGTGCAACCCTTTTTGCCTGCAGACCTGCTGTAACAACTTTGGGTTTATCTAGTATTTTCTGAACTGTGAAAAGATGACAAAATATTATGCATTTTTAATGCAGAAAATAGGCAACTGTTGTTTGTCACATGTACAAAGACTGCTGATTATTACTTTGTTCTGTATTACTTTAAGTATTAAGAAACTGTTCTGGTTATCATATCACAGTCCTGTCGTCATTCTGATTTCATACTGAATTTATTTTCCTACAATCAATCATAAATGAAACCTGTAAGTTAAAACTTAAACATGACCATAAGAAAGGGGACAGAGGATGGAAGGGAGCAGGACTATAAATCTGGTTATAACAGTATTTGCACTTACTGTGAGAATATTACTAATTGGTTAAAAGACTAGGATAATTTAAAGATAAGCCTAATAGAAAGCTCCAAAGTAATTAAAAATAGAAATAAAACACTAATCTGAGTCTGGCTGTTTTAGTGCTGGAACTGGAATATATATGTATATACTTTTAGAAGTTCATGTCTTCATGCTCATCTGGGATAAACCAGTGCTCTACCACTGATGTAGTAATTCTCTTCCTGTAATACATTGGTTCTACATTGGGTCTTTGAAGCTTAAATGAATTGTATTTGGCCACTTGAAAATAAGGCAGAAATTTGATACTGTACTGTCTTAAATATCATTTATTCTGCAGGTAAGCTCTATTATAAGAGAAGGAAGTTTTGGTTGCCAAGTGGTGCTGACATACCTCTTCACTTGATAACTGGGGAATTTGGTCAAATTCCATGGAAAGGATTTAAAACTTCCCTAGCAAATGGGATTAGAAGAAGATTAATATTTAGAACACTGTAACTTTACAGACTAAAAGCCAAACACATGCTTTTTGGAGAAGGGTGAATGGAGATTGGTATAGATTTTCCCCGAAAATTCACATTCAGGTGTACACATCTTTTATTCCTGTTATTTGCCATGGTTATGCACCTTTGTGCATTCTGATTTCTGCTGGAAGTTTAAGTTGCTGAGATATAATCATATTCTCAATTTCTGTAACATTTTTGATGTGACTCAAAAGAAAATGTCTCTTCGAATTGTCATGGTTTAACCCAGCAGGCAGCTAAACACCACACAGCTCTTTGCTCACTCTCCCACAGTGGGATGGGGGAGACAGTTGGAAAAAAGATAAAACTCATGGGTTGAGATAAAGGCAATGTAATAAGACAGAAAAGGAGGAAGGGAAAATAATAATAATAATCATAAAAGAATATACAAAACAAGTGATGCACAATGCAGTTGCTCACCACCTGCTGACCAATGCCCAGCCAGTTCCTGAGCAGTGGCTGCACCCCCACCGACCAAGTGCCCCCAGTTTTTTGTTCAGCATGACATCATATGGTATGGAATATCCCTTTGGCCAGTTTGGGTCAGCTGTCCTGACTGTGTCCCCTCCCAGCTTCTTGTGCACCTCCAGCCTCCTTGCTGGCAGGGCAGTATGAGAAACTGAAGAGTCCTTGACTTAGTGTAAGCACCGCCCAGCAACAACTAAAATGTCAGTGTGTTATCAACATTATTCTCATCCTAAATCCAAAACACAGCACTATACCAGCTACTAGGAAGAAAATTAACTCTATCCCAGCCGAAACCATGATGCTGATTTATAGCCCTAGTACAAATATACATAAGCAGGAATTTGAATAAGATCTGGCTTAAGTATCCTGTCTCTAATTGTTGCTGTTGGGAGAGGGAGTGGGTTTTTAATGGTTGGTCTCAATTTTTTTAATTCACTTTATATTTAAGACACATTGAAAAAGAGTAAGAAATTAAATTAAACTTTATGGACTGATAGAACTTCATGTCTTCTTATTATAACTTGAGTTTGCATCCGTCAGAGGGGAAAGTAATAAAAGCAAGGGAGAATTCTGTTCTATCACTTGGTATGGCATTACTTATTGTGCTCACTCTTCTGAAGTGATAGAACCGTATATCGTGGCTATTGAAAATAGAGAGGCAATGGCTATCTAGGAAGGAAATACTATCTCAGCAATGAAGCTTTCAAATCAAATATAAAATATCTAGAGTTAGGACATGCTCCATAAAGTTTCCTGCCATGGAAGCGCATACCTAACCAGAAAGCCTCTCTTCTCTGACATGGTGGGGTTTGCTCTTCACTGCTGCTAGGAGAAGAGTAATTTACATCTGCATTTTGTCTTATGAAATGTGGGAATGATGAAGACTCTTCTTGTCAGACAATCCATGCACACCCATATGAATAAAAAAAACATGAAGAAGCCTTTACTTGAATCATGCAAACACAAAGATTGAATCATAGGATCATAGAATGGTTTGGGTTGGAAGGGACCTTAAAGATCATCTAGTTCCAAACCCCCTGCCATGGGCAGGGACACCTTCCACTAGACCAGGTTGCTCAAAGCCCCATCCAGCCTGGCCTTGAATACTTCCAGGGATGGGGCATCTACAACTTCTCTGGGCAACTTGTTCCAGTGCTTCACCACCCTCATAGTGAAGAATTTCTTCCTTATATCTAATCTAAATGTACCCTCTTTCAGTTTAAAGCCATTACCCCTTGTCCTATCACTGCATGCCCTTGTAAAAAGTCCCTCTCCAGCTTTCTTGTAGGCCCCCTTCAGGTACTGGCAGGCTGCTATAAGCTCTCCCTGGAGCCTTGGCTTCTCCAGGCTGAACAACCCCAACTCTTTCAGCCTGTCTTCATAGTGGAGGTCCTCCAGCCCTCTGATTATCTTCATGGCCCTCCTCCGGACTGGCTCCAACAGGTCCATGTCCTTCTTATGTTGGGGGCACCAGAGCCGAATGCAGTACTCCAGGTGGGGTCTCACGAGAGTGGAGTAGAGAGGGAGAATCACATCTCTTGACCTGACCTGCCAGCCACACTTTTGATGCACCCCAGGATACAGTCGGCTTTCTGGACTGCAAGAGTACATTACCAGGTCATGTTGAACTTCTCATCAACCAACACCCCCAAGTCCTTCTCTTCAGGGCTGCTCTCAATCCATTCTCTGCCCAGCCTGTATTCATGCTTGGGATTGCCCCGACCCATGTGTGGGACCTTGCACTTGGCTTTGTTGAACTTCATGAGGTTCACATGGGCCCACCTCTCAAGCCTGTCAAGGTCCCTCTGGATGGCATCCCTTCCCTCCAGTGTGTTGACCACACCACGCAGCTTGGTGTCGTTGGCAAACTTGCTGAGGGTGCACTTAATCCCACTGTCCATATCGCTGACAAAGATGTTAAACAGCGCTGGTCCCAGTACTGACCCCTGAGGAATGCCACTCCTCACTGGTCTCTACTTGGACATTGGTATAGTGTTCCTAGGTAAGTCACCTGAACATTTATTGTGTTACTGCATGCTCTCTAGAGTTATAAAGGCTGATTCAGCTGTTTTATTGACATAAAGATCATGGTTAACTTATTATTTATTAAGCCTGAGAACTTTTTGGCAAGTCCATTTGGCTTGCAGTAGGGAAGTCTGTGCTACGACTGCTTAAACAATATTTGGCTTACTTATAGTACAGTAACATCATTACCTGCATTGCCAGGGTCTTGTTCCAGAGATTTACATGCGGGTCGATGACATCACTACAGTTGTTTAACATTTACACCTCATCTGCTGAATCATTCTGGAATAAGAAATGTACCCTTAATGTAAAACTCTCAATTACACATCATTTGCCTCCCCATATTACAAGAAAGAAGTCATCTTATAGGATTGTTCATTATGATCTCCTTGGAATTTTTATAACACCTCACATGGTAAGACAGCATTTCCGTAGCACTTCATCCTCATGGTGTTTTATCACCTAATAGCATTAATGATTACTTAAGAAGACCAACTCTGTTGGAGGTGAGTTGGCGAGAGATCCAGAATTTTAGACTTCTAAGGTTGCATTAGCCTATAATTTTCTTAATTACTAAGCAGAGAGATACAGAGGGGAATTGCAGAGCTCTGGTTTGTATCTGTGATATACGCAGCCTAGCAACATTTCAATTCCAGTATTACTTACGTCAATTGAAGAGGGGTTTTACTGTGTGATGAGTCAATGATAGTGCATTTGACACGGGTTAATATCTTGCTCTGATTTCTGTACAATGTATCCATTTCAGAAAACAACACTTGAAATGGCGACTAATTGTTGTCCTTAATTATAACCTCAGCACAGAAGCTGTAGACATAACCTGAACTATTGTCCCACTTCTGACATGGCCACTACAGAAAAGGACTGAGACATTTGGAGGGTTGTGGTAGATTGCATAATCACTATTCACTTCAAAGGAATTTATCCTGTTTTGAAAGATTTTACTTGTTTTGAAAAATTTCCTATTGGTTTGGGCAATATAGATGAAATAATATTTCTCATATTTCTCAACAACCATGAAACTATTAAATGTTGCCATCTGACTTGCTGGATTCCTGAAACAGACTGTGGCCCCTAAAGACTTCACTTGGGA
This sequence comes from Fregata magnificens, assembly GCA_013389945.1. Taxonomy (NCBI): domain Eukaryota; kingdom Metazoa; phylum Chordata; class Aves; order Suliformes; family Fregatidae; genus Fregata; species Fregata magnificens. The sequence continues at coordinate 22,265 of WAAD01000469.1, read as the reverse complement.
GCAAGGGACTGCATGCACTTTTGCTTCTGATCTTTTCTGGGTGTGTGCTAGTAAAGTGTCTGTAAAAATTGGTGACCACTCTCCTTTTCATGGAAACCAAGATGCTGTTATTTCCCTTGTTCCCCACACTGCAACAAGCACATGAACACAAATATTTTTTCTCTTGTTTTCTCTTACTTTAGCAAATAGTTTTGAGAAATCCTCAGATATGCAACAAGCACAGACCTGGCTTTATGGATCCAAAGGTTCTTTCAGGTGTTTGTAAGTGGTACTTTAGGAGACCATCTTTCATTTATTGAGAAGGGCATTCTTGTGGGAAAAGAGTAATAAATTTCTATCTCCCTTTTCCCATTTCTTACTCATCAGACTATAGTGCCTACAGGTTTAGATTTCACAAAACTCAAAAGGCATACAGGCAATAAGCAAAACGGCTGGATTACGCTTCTGGAGGGAAGGGTTTAGTAACCTTAGCTGTGTTTTGTGGGAATAACAAACGCACAGACTAGGTAGGACTGGAGGACGTTCATGGTTGGAAGGGGTGGTTCAGGATTGGCATGATTTTGACCTGGAATACGTCTCTTTCTGATATGCAAACTCTTCATTTCTTTTCCTGGAGATAAACTTGCTAGTTCACATTATGTTAAGGATTATCGACTCTTGCCAACAGAAGTACAATGTACCACAGCTACTGGTCTTTCAAATTAAGACCAAAAGAAAAGCAGACTAGATGTTAGAGACTTGAAATAGTAATAATGGTTACATCTAGGAGACAAACTCTGAACACAAGCAGAAAAAGTAGTTTCTCTTCTGTAGTTTCTAACACTTAAGCATCCCAGAATCTTGCCCAGTTACGTTAATCATTGCCAGTGTGATTATGGATGCTAGAAGCAAAGTTACAGTAAACCAGACACTTCTGGGTAAACTTTGCAAATACATTATTGTAACCAGAAGGAATAGGTGAACAAAGCCATAAAATTCCACCAACCTCATAAACAGGAAAAAAACATGTTTAAAAAAAATCTGTAGCAATGGTTGTCTCTTATGTTTGTACAGTTCTGGCCCTAATGTCACTGGGAGTCTCTAAGCATTATTGTCATACAAAAAAACTAAAAAGGGATGTGGAGATGCACAGAGTTGGGGTACACCTTTTTGCTTTGGATCCCTGAAGACTAAATTTAAAAATCACTATTAGCTATTTGCAATAGTCAAAAGCTAAAGATGAAGTTGCAATGGATAATTATCAAAGGTACTTTGAAGACCTCACAGTTGGGTGTAGGTGACTGTGAATCTTTATTCATGTCCATCTCTGTCTTATTTTATGTATGCATGTAAACAACTGTGGTCTAATTCTTTTTGTTTATAGTGTTCTGTGAGTTTGAAATGAACATCTATATCAGTATGAACATGAAACAATGTCCCCTATTACAAAATTCATGCCCCATATTGGTTTACATGAAGTTTTCAAAAAATTTGCTGTACAAGGATGAATTGGAGGTATAGAATCACTTAACATTCAGGCTTGTAGTCTTAAGTCTGAAATATTGTTTCAGCTAAAATCAGTAAATTCTTCTCAGAAGAGTCAGCTTTACTTCTCAAAATTCTGTTTTGCTTCAGAGTAGTAGAACCTGAAAGTGACTTCACTAGTCAACAAGCATCAAGAAACTGCTTGAGAGAGAGTCAATACTATGGTAATAAATTTAGTAGAGAGACCACAAAGGGCATATATAGCACACTATACAAAACCATGACTTTTGCAGAAGGTTTTTTGCAACAGACCAGGTAATAAATATTTTTCCTTTATTTCAGTTTTAGAAAAAAGTCACTGTAGTTTTTTAAAAAAAATTATTACGTTTTACTCAGATGACATATTTTTATTTGGATTTTTATTACTGAAACAGAATAGTACGCAAAGTCCTACTGAAGGACTTCACCATACGTTTAAAGCTGGCGGTGCACAATGTTGAATGCTGCATGAATAGCCCTGTCTTTAAGATGGGTATTAAACCAAAGCCATTTTTGCTCACTCCTCTCAGGAAGGGCAACAGCTTACATCATGTTCCCTTTATTTAATCCTTGAAATGCCACTAAATGTATTCTTCTTCTAATTGTTGCCCTTAATGATTGCTATCCAGGCTCTGGAGCAGTATAAGTTATTAAAAATCTCTAAGGAAATTGTGCTTGTCCTTAGACTTTCAGGCTTCTGATGTGTTTGTCACCGAATATATTTCAATTCTCTGAATCCTTTTATGTACTTTCAGTAGTGAAAGAGTGATCCTACCTTTTGCCTTCTTTAGTTATACTCATCATAGAATCAGAGAAAGGAGAATTACAAGACTGTAACTATTCACTGTTGCATTTGAATGCTAACAACGCTGGTGAATTTTCAGCTGGCATGAGCGCTGGTCTGGCTAGGGACTACTAAAAGATTTAAGCATTTTGCTATGCTAAAAGACTGTGCAAAAGGTTGGAAACAAAATGTCCCTTGCTGCAGGTAAAGAGGAATACTTGAGAAGTCACTAAATTCCTCTCAGTTAAATGACCTTCAGGTTCAAGTCCTTATAGCATTAAGCTTTTCCTACAGGCAGGTAGGAAGCTGCTGCACCAGCCTAGAGAGTTGGGCAAAAAGTTTCTGGGGGACATTCCAACCTTCATCTCTGTGACCCATCAATTTCTGCCCAATCTAAACTCTTCTGATCACTTACCTGTGTCTCTGAAAATGTCTTCCCAAAGAAATCAAGGTATTCTTTGAGGAACAGGGAATCTGAACTGCTTGGTAGCTTTTGTTAGTTGAATTCCCAGAACAGGTGCCATTGAGCTAATTAAAATACATACAGTCGGGTATTTGGATTTGCTGTACCTTCCAAACTATACCTTGGTACAATCAAAGCTTTGGCACATCAAACATTACAGCCTAAACAAGTAATGATTTTAACTATTCAAGACTTTTATTTTGCTTTTCTACCATATGATATGTTGTTACATACAGTTTTCTTCAGGCAAAAAAACCCTTCAATCACTTTGATTTGCTTCATCATTCAGAATCAAAACAATATTACTTTTTTAAATATTGAAAAATTATAGATTTCAAATCCTCATTCCTTTGAATTCCACAAAACAAATTTTCCTCAAGTCTATCCAATATCACCTAGTTTCACATCCAAACAGTGCGAAACCGCAGATTTTTGTGTTTCCTTGATACAAAACCATAAGCTAGTTCATGTTCATTTGGGACCAAGAACATCTGGTATTAAAAGATGATCAAAACTGGCCAAAAATCCTTGCTGTTAGAAAAGGTTTATGACTCTCAGTGCCTATACACAGAAACTTCTGACTAACAGCAAATGATCATGTGATTTGGTCTGTAAAATCCACAGGTCTCATTCTGGTTTTAATTTTAGGGGTGTAGCTCAAAGCAATTCTTGGGATTTCAATGGGATTAATCCCAAGGAAGAAAGTAATGAGAACAGACTGTGAGCCATATTGTTACAAATCTGTTGTTTAATGACTAACTCTTCTAATTCCAATATAACTCAGCTGAATCATTTCCAACTAGCTTCCCTTTCTTTAAAAAAAAGGGTGGGGAGGGGGAAAGCTGGGGACAAGAGTGGTTAGATCAGCATCAAAGGCCTATCAGGGCCAATGAATCCTGTATCTACCAAAGAATATTAAAAAACATTATTTCTTTAAAGCAAAAAAGGTGGATCCACTGCTTTCAGCTTAATCTAACACAGACAGCAGCAGAAATACAAATTTTTTACATGGGTACAAACTTGGGCATAAGTAGATGGATGCTTTTGAAACAGGTACAATTCTTCAACTTCTGATGTTCTGGGTTTAGTAATGTCAATTTTGCTTTTATAAAATTATATATATGAAAAAGGCTTTAAAATTCTTATTGATTACAAAAAATTCCACTTAAAATTACTTTATATAAACTTATAT
>WAAD01000468.1:26567-76055 GCA_013389945.1 Fregata magnificens | reverse complement strand
TTTTAAACTGCATTCTGTCAAGGACCAGATAAAACTGGAAAGCAGAAGCAAGATAGAAAACTCAGCGATTAAGTTGCTTGCTTTTACAGAATAGCTAAGAAAACAAAACAATGCTATTGTCTCTTTCTTCTTTCTGATAAGTCCTTTAATATCTTCCTTTTCAGAGTTTCTCAAATCTTTAACTACTCCCATATTGTACCATTACCAATGATATCAAGAACTTAAAAAAGAAACTCAGTACTAGTCTAAACATTTTCTACTAGGCAAAAAAAATTACTTCACTCAAAACCTATGAACAGAAAGATGAATAGAAAGGGATTATTTACCCCAAACTGATATGGTGCTCAAAGACCAGAAAATCTGTGCTAAATGCAACAACTCTCTCTGTAACTAGATCATCCTTTATTCAAGCAAGCTAAACTTTATAAATACATGCCAAAAAACCAACCAAACAAACAAAAAAAAGAAAGGTCATATTTCTTGGTTTATAACATGAAAATTATATTTGCATCTTTCAAGCAACTGGAATTAGGACAGCTGTTTGTGGGAATAACTATGGGCTTGAACAAAATCAGTGTTGTAGCATTCCTCATTTAAGCTATTCGAGTTACATTATTCCTGTGCTTTGTGGCTGTCTACCACTAGCTCATATTTAGGATTGAAAATTCTTGGTGGAATATACCATTTCAGACAGACAGATTTGGTGAGAAATGAGGACAGAAAATACATTTCAAAAATGAGGGGGTTTTCCTGTTTTTTTTTTTTACATCCCCTTTTCCTAATCCCCTCTCAAAAAGGCTCAGAGCACTAAGAAGTTTCATGATAAAGGAACGACATTTCCATGGGCTACAATTTTATAGTTGGCTTTGCAGTTGTGTATCTTTCTTCTAAATATGTACTGCATCTTCAGCTAGATGAATCTAGTTGAAAAAAGAAGCAAGATTTACACTAAAATTAGTTTTCTTCAAAGTATCAGAAAGATGAGGTAAAAAGCGAAAAAGCCCACAACCAACAAAAAACCTACCAAATACTGTAACAAAACCAAAATAAATACCCTAGGAAACATTTTGAAGCATGACTATTTTTACATTATTTTTGAGGGAAATGTGGTGGTAAGATAATGTGATAATTGTTACAGCTACTTAAAATAGAACAATGCAGGTATGCTTTTCCTTTAAAGGCAGCTCACAGGCTCAATGCATAATCTCCGCATACTCCTACCTGATCACTAGCCCTGAACTTGAAGAATAAAAACCGTACATACACCTGAGGAAGATGCATTAAAACAAAATAAATAGGTACATTATACTAATAGCTCTTAATACAGCAAAGTTCAGTTCCTAAGGGCTTTATTTGCAACATGTATCCTGTCTGCACGTGTCCTAAAACAGCCTTCACAAATAACATTACAGGCTTGTTTTCCAGAGCGCTTGCCTCATACAGCAGGCAAATGGTAGAAGCAAACAAAAGGATAGAATTAAGTTTCATGGATAATCTCAAAACTGAGAACGGGACATAATTTTTTTTTCCCCTAAAAAAAAAATATATATATACACACACACACACATATATATCTCTGGGGGAAAAGTGTGTTAAACATTTTCTTCCAGGCAGTAGTCTCTTCAGCTGTTTTTCCCATGTGTTTTGGAATTAATTTTTTGCCTTCCTCATAGTAGCAATAAGAAAGTTTAAAATATGCATGATCATAAATGGATTTGTAAGGAGCACTTGGACTGTAATAAGAGTAGAGAACTTACTGTCTTGCTGATGTAATTTGTGCTGATATTCATACACTGGAGTCCTTCACTATTGCAGCAACCTCCACATCTGTAGATGGATACACATGGGGGTTTAAAGAAGGTGTTTGTAGTTGCTCCAAACTCTTTTCCCACATCCACGCACACTTCACGTGGCATGCACTGAGTTTTTCTCCATTCAGTATCAATACCTGCCAAGTTGTAGGGAATTTCATGTGTTATAAAGTAACTGTTTAAAAACAATACTCTCCTGCAGTAAATTAGAAGGATTTTTTTTTAAAGCTTAGAACCAGAATATGCGTTGCTAGAATCACACCCTTTATTCAGTGAAATACACATCTCTCTGTGTTAACTTCTACCTAGTTTTTCTTCTTCATAGGGATGTGACATATTGTCACGGAGCAGAAGAGAAGTCACAGCGCAGCTAAGAGGGAACCTAACAAGGCTGGGCAGATCTTCGGCCATTCGCAGCTAAAGCTGAACATGTCTTTTCTCCTATGCCTGGGGTGAGACTCACCTCGAGTGAAGTCTAAAGAAGTACTGCACATCTCCACAAATTAATTTTAACTGGTCCCACACTGTACTTCACTTGGATAGTATATATTAAAAACATTAAATTTGATGCCTACACACTTAACGTGAAATTAATTTGAATACATGTTTACTTTGTTAACTACCAGAGTATAGTTTAAAGCAAAAGGTTATTATTTAGCAATTATGTACACCATATGATTTAATCTGAAAGGTGGTATTTGTGCCCAGATTACCCATGCAAATTTGGGCAAACATTTTACATCATGTTATACAGCCTTTTGCCAAATACAATCTTACACTAAACAGCCATGACACTTGCAGCAGTACAGGCCCCTTTATTCTCTCTTGGAGCCAATTTTTGGTAGGCTATTCAGCAAAAATGGACATTTCACCTAACGCGTACCTTAAAGTCTCCATTAAGGTACACGATTTCCAATATCATGTCAAAAAATACTCCTCCTGCTATAAATCCTGTTTCTCTGCCTGCAAGCACTTGCTTAAACTGTAATCTAATTTATTTTTATCCAGGCCATCTGAAACAGTAAGGGTTAGTGACATATTTGTTTGAAAGCTGTTTTTTTCTGGTTTGAGCATAACATCATGACAACTGCCCTCTTTTAACAGGAAAAAGCTACAAGTTGATTATTTGGCCTCCTAAAGCAGTAACACATAAGAGAAGAAAGCATTACCAGCTGTGCTGTAATTGCAGAAAATGAGCAGAAACAGTTCAATGAATGCAACTATTAGTGCCCTCTCTGCTTTCTGCAAAATCATTACAGCCTCTACAAAGCAGGATTCTTTATACCTGAAGACAAACACTTAACTTCCTGTATCTACTGAGCTGAGAAAGCAGTCTATACCTTTCTTACAATGGAAGTACCAAAAATATATCTGCGGAGCAATTTATTTCATTATGGAAGGTTGACTGTCAAATCCTTTATTTTATAGCCATTACATCAAATCAAACTGCTGAGGGTGGTTTACTGATGATGGTTAGCTTTTAAAATATTTTTGACACAACTGACAAGCCTTTGGATTTTAAGAATGCGTTTTATGTCCTGTACTTACTTTTCAGGATCTCCGCATTATAGTGTGCTGCAGCAAATTTCAGTGAATCTTCTGATCTTGTGTCAAAGCTGGAGTGTTCCCTGCTGTGTTGCCAACCTCCTTTCCTCAACTGACATTTGAACATTTTCCAGTATTCTGGGTAAAGTACTGTCATGAGTTCATCCACACTGGACACAGACCGCAACTGCTCTTCCAGGTCTTTGCTTGCATGAGCCTATCAAAGTAACATGCAAGATTAATTACTTTTTCTATTACACAAGGTTTGCTGGAAACCAGCCTGAAAAACAACTCTTACATTGTAAAATAAAGTTGTGCTCAAAGGGGTCCCCATTACAAAAACTGCTTTTGTCAGTCAATGCCAACAGTACTATATTGACAAATGGAAATATTTTGCTTGTGCCACTAATTCTTTATCATACTTATCATTCAAAACATCTGTGTGAGAAAGGATCTATAGAATTAAGCCTATACAAGTACAGTTTGCAGATTAAAAAAAAAAACAATGCTTTTTTATCCTGTGAAAGAAAAGTTTTCATGATAAAATTTTGAATGGTTTAAACCCCAAAATATTTAAGTGATGTTCACGTTATTTAAGATCACATACCCTTAAAGTAACACCACATTTTTGCCCATTTTCCCTTAGTCCAGGAAAATGAAAACACCCAGAAATGCAAAGATTAGAAAAAAATAAGAAAATAATTCATGTGATTTTGTACCTTTTTAGGGAAAATCTTAATAAGCAAATTCTATTATAAAGCACTAATCCTTAAATCAGTAGGAGTCAAGGACATTGGTACCTTTAAAAATCTGAACTGCACGCTCCCTCACTGATAAGAGTTTCAGCTGAAACTCTTCAGGACTCCAAGCACTACACTCCTGAACTTCTTGTTTCAAGAGTAGCCTCAAATCCTGTAATCACACTTTCTTATTTGCTGGCTTTTACACAAACTCATTGCAATTACATTTTCCTAAAAGACTACGACTCAGATTTACATCCTAATTTCTCACTTATCTGGAAGATTCCTCTATCCTCTTAGATGAAACAACAAATTGCATCAAAGGACTGCTGTTACTCCCTGCCCACCCCCTCTCATCCGTGAATTGCTGACTTCCCAAAGGGAAGGGCAGTAAGGAGGAAGAAAAGCATTGAAGAACCTTTAGCCACCTTCTCAGCCTACGTGGCCCTTAGATGGCAGTATGAGACACAAAATATAGAGGTACACTTTGTAAAAGGTGTCTAGCAACTGGCTGCAGACTCTGTACAGGTTACTACAAAACTTTTGCCCTGGTCCAATAATAACAAGGCTGTAACAGTGTAAAATGTGTGTCTAAAACCACAAATATGAAACTATAAAAATTGAAATTTAAGATTCTTCACCAAACTCCACTATAACAAAAAAGAAATTCTTTCAATTAAGTGATTTTGAACACTACACAAGTAAAAGAACCGGTTTGGAACTAGCTGACCTGAATCAAAACTGGTCCTTGTCTCCCAAGCAACTAAAAGGGTACAAAATGGCATGCACTGTCACATCCACTTCCTTATCAGGTACCAAATCCAGGAGAAACACCCTGGTAAAACAGGTTCACAGAACTTATTTCTGCAACTACAGAAGCCAAAGCTAAATGCAGATTTCAACGTCATTTTGTATATCAAAGCGTTATGAAGAAAAAAAAAAGGAGTTTTCACTAAAGCCTCTCTAACCACAGTATCAGACAGACTACTTTGTCCTGGGAGATTTTAACAATCAAGCTATCAGTCTCAAAAACGTGCTCATTCAGGACTTCATCTCGTTCCTTACCTCCATAGGAAGGGTCATCTCTGACCCAAGCCACCTAGCAAGCAGTACCTTGGGGCTTTGCCTTCAAATTTGTTGGCAACACAGAGCACCTCGCTCCCCTGTTCTCCTTGCAGGATGCCACACGGGTTCTCAATCAGGGGGTCACAGGCAAAAATCCAAGCTGAACAAACAACTAATTTGGCTACTGTCTGCTTGCTTTCATCTCTCCCAAGAGGTGATAAGAGCAGGGTTTGAGTAGCCTCATTCCTACCAGGCTGTTTCCCGAGAGCACTGCAGCACATGCCCCTTGAGTAACGGGAAGTAGGTCGCTGCACTAGCGCAGTAAATGCCCACGTTGCAGATGCGTGCCTGCCACATGATGGGAATACGTGTTGCACAGAAGGTCACGGCATTGAGGTGGCGTGTATATCCCGTCACAAGGCTGGATGCCAGTCCATTACGTAAAAGGCGCAGGAATGGAAACTGTCTTCAGTCATCTAGTTGATCCAAGGAGGTACCAGCAGATCATAGGGGTGACATGGAAAGAGAATCCAACCAAAGGTTCACCAACCTTTGACGAAACCCTTAAAAGCCTGTGCAGCCCACTGTAGACAAAACGCTGCCTGCTTTTGTTTCAGATGTTCAAGGTACAGGCCTAGATCATCAGCAAAGTAAGTACTGAAACTCAAAATTACTTAGTTGATAAGAAGCCAGAGTACAGAGCAGGAAAGAAGTTATGTTTGTTAGAAATAATCTGTGTTGATGAAATCCTCTTTGGTCAGGAAATCAAGTCACGTCTTTCCAGCTGGACAGCAAATTTGGTATGCACATATAAAGTATGTATGAATAAAAGTCGAAACATGAGAAATTAGTGGCTTTAATAAAGTACTGTAACTAATTTAATACAGTATTGTTTTCCAATGCATTTCTTCCTGGATATTCCACGGGCCAGAGTGCCATGTGAAGGATAGAGAATACTGCCTACAACATGAAGTTCTCCCTTAGTATGAACAAAAGGAAAACAATTTCTGGAGCAGATACATAAAATTACTTTTTTTAAAAAAATGAATTGCCTTTATTGCATCTGAATTATTTTGTGCTTAGTTTAATGAAGCCATTTGCTGGTAAAGATGGCTTCAATTCAAACTTAAAATACATTGTGGAAAACCAACTTGGATCACTTAGAGGGCTTTTGTTCTCTCCGCTCTTCCTATATAGCAAGAAAGGGAGAAGGAAATCCATACATGTATATCAAATACCATACATACAGTGCCCAGAGTCAGGAAAAAAAGAGATTAGAAAACATATGTTGATTTTTCAATATGTTTCCAATATTACCTTGACACACAGATCAATGACCTCTTCCTAGTATATTCACTGTAAGTCTATGAAAGGCATGTATTTTTGAACTGCAGCAAATTACTCTCACCTGTGCCAAACTTTAAAGGAACATAAGTGTAAAGAGCTTGTGGAGTGATTTAATTTTGCACAACAGTCAAACTTTATTGTTGACATGAACATCAATCTAAATCTTAAGTTCTGGTTGATTAGAAGAATGTGTCCTGCATACAGTAAAAGCATCAGATCATTAAGGATTTTTAAAAAGAGTTTCCAAATTTTTAAGAGAGGAACGCAACTGCTTCTGTAAATATCATAGTTGTCTGGCAACATTTTTGATTTTGTCCAAATCTTGGTTAATTTCACAAGAATATACTGTCCCTACCTTCTATTCCAAATTCTTTGCTCTTTCTTAAATGTGCATTGGCTTTTAGCGTAGGACACTGAAAAAAAAAATTAAAACCTCAAAATGGTTTTGCAATGGAAATCCAGACTTCAACATCTCTTTAGAATTTATGACAAGACACAAAGAAAAGAACGTCAACAAAAATGTACTACAAATCAGAAGAGCTCTAATTTTTCATGAATCTTATGCAAGCCCAGATTAGTGAAGTTTGGAAAGAAATACTGTCTGTAGATGCAATTACTGTCACGAAGCTAGTTATTCGCAAGTGTAATCTTGAATTTAAAAAAAAAAAAAAAAAAGACTACTAAATAATTGTTTTATTGTCTGAAAGTAATATAACATTAACAAATGGTTTGATAAAAGAAATTCTGCAACTTTTAGTATCAAAGTAGCTTTTTGATAACTGTAAACAGTCCATTGATTTTCATAGGAATCGGTTGCAGTGCACTCCACATGAAATCCTGGATTGGCTACTTAATGTTTTACTGGCAAGACATCCTAGGATTTATGTTCTACATTGAGAAGGAAGCAGGAAATCAGTGCCATTAGTGCCTGCAGAGGAAGGAGTTTTCTCTGTCCCACATTTTCTATTTTCTTTGCTCTTTTAAGCAAAGTCTTTAAAGCTCAGTTAAGGGGTTGGTTTTTGTTGGGTTTTGTTTTGTTTTAAAAAAACACCACCACTCCCTTCATAAGTGTTTATTGCTGTCCTTTGGTTGGCCATTCTACTGTTTTTGCATTTTTACACATCAAAAATGTTGTCCTGCATGATCAACTAAAAATACTAGAAGCTATAGTCTGGAGAAAGATGTTAACTAAACCTTTGACTAGCCAATCTCTACAAGATAGATGATAGATGATATTGAGCAAAATAACAACTTAAAAATACAAGAATGAATGGCAAATACAGTAAAGACAAGCTTGCTTCATTTCATTTCTTCCACATTATTTCCCAAGGAACAGGGCAAATGACAAATACACGTATAAATAAAGTAGTAAAACTTGATGACAAGCTGTCTCTCACTATTATTTATTTAACTTAGGAACATTTTATTCTATCAAAGTATGTTTTTCACAATGTGACTTTCCACTACACGGTATGTCCAGTTTTTCCGAAAATTATAGCTTACAAGGGGAGGGCAGGATACCAAATAGGCTCTATATCCATTAACAAAAACAAATCTAGAATAGATTTTCTATGCATTACATTATTTGTCTTTCACATGTCCCCAGTGTCTGCCTCTATTATTAATAACAAAGGTCAGAACACTTAATATTTGGCAGCATGCTTGACACATAATTGATGGTGCAATGTGCTATGATGGTACTTTACACATCTGCTCCGATTATAGTTGTCAGCTCATTTCATTTTCAAGGATTTTGTTGATAATTCTTAATAGGAAAATGCTGTCTATAAACCCCTCCATTTTAATATGCTTATGTACTGCATTTATTGACTGACTGAAATGTATTAAAAATCAAGTAGCTAAATTCTAATGTCGAAACAAACAGTGCACAAGCAAATGGAAATATTGCAAAAGAAAAGTATGTATAAACACTTTACTTGCATAAGGTTTTATTGTAATTTTCATGTATTTCAGCACTAGGTTTTTTGCAAGTTGATGTCGGTAAAAAAAAGAAAATACCCTAATTAAATGTCTTAGCTGTAGTTAATAATTAAATTCAACTTTCTTATCCACCTCTACTAGAATAGCCCTGATTTTTCTCTCATATGCACCAATTTGTCACTAGTAAAATTGAATGACTGTCCGCAGTTGCAAACTTTTAAGTTACCATTCAATATAGTAACAAACCAGTGCCTTACAGAAGTGGAACGGTAACAGTAAGCATAATTTTTTATTTCACATTACTTTAAATAAGTAGTAAGACCACTGCAGTTAATTTGAACTACATCAAAACATCATGAGAACAGCAGAGAGATTAGAATCGGTCTCTGTTCCAAAGAGTTTACAAAGCACATCAGACAAACATAACAAGTAAGAACGAAAGTATAAAATAAATAAAAAGGTCTGAATTATATTATGCTTTAAGCGACCTCCATTCATTCTGGCATTTTAAATACCAAAAGTAACACCAGGCAAAGAAAACAAATAAATGGGGGGGCGGGAGGGTGGCAAGAACGTACAAAGGGGATAGGCAAGGAAAAATAAATGAGTTTGAGGAGCGATTTGAAAGAAAATTTGTTAAAAAGGAAGAAAAAGACATTGGCTATGAGGATAAGCTTAAGACTACAGAAGTTTCACTTCTATATTATACATCACATTTTTTTTCTTTTGTCTGGAACACTTTTGGTGAGGAAGATACATAAACTGCTAGATAATCATCCTAGGCTTATATTACTTAATATTGCTCTCCTGATTATGAGTACAAGTGTTTCAGCTGAGGTAGTGTAAAATTTCCATTTTAAGGGAAATCCAATTTTTATGCAAGTCAGCTTTTTTCAGTTAATATTTTATTTAGATATTCTTAGAAAATGCTGAAAAAATATCCAAGATTATAGATTTGCACAAAGGCACTTATGTTTTGTCCTTCAGTCAAACATTCAGCTGCTACCAAGGTTCTGAAACACACTCCTTGGCTGATGCTTGTTCCCCAAGTAACTACATTCCCGAATGGTTCTCAACGTTCCCTAATAAAATGCCAGTACTTTCATACATTCAGTGGGAATTACTTATGAAAACAACCTTTTTTGAGCTGAGTCTGATTTCCCTGGGAAGCAGAGAGAGAGAAAAATCATTCTAGTTGCTTTCTAGAGCAACTCCCTGCTCTGCTGGCTTTAGAAGCTCGTCTTAGATGGCCAGTTCTCCCAGGTTTCTACGAGCCTGGGCAATTAAGACATTGCTATAGGTGACATGGTATCTGATACAATTAGAGATAATGCCACAGTGCCATGAGAGAAATCCATACGATCTAGACACGCACGCATGTGTGCATTGAAATGGGAAAAGGTGTCAGTAAACACCATTCCTGACTATGATGGAAAGCAGTTTTGAGAAAGAAGTTGGTAGCACCTTAGCCAGACCCTTAATATCTATGACCTTTTTTGAAGCAATTTCACAACTAGATTATAGTAACAGAAAAAGTTTTGTTCTCATGCACTTCAGCCTGATCTTTGAAATTTGCATTTTTCCACAGCAGTAGTCTTCAATTTGTGGTCATAAATCCCTGCAGACTATTTCTAAGAATAGAGCAAGTCATAATTGCAAAACAAAATATGAAAATCAAGCCCGTTATCAATAGATTCGATTCACTATTCAGGAGCTCACACTAGATGAGCCCACAAATTAAAGGTCAAAGGCTACCCAGCAGTCATGGAAATTTGTGGGATAACCATTTGCTGTTTAAGTGCAGCTGCATCTGGATTCTTTAATTGATTCAAAGACTCATACTGAAGCTTCCACCTAGCATTACAAATAGATTGGAAATCAATAAGGATTTGGATTATTGCTGCCGAAAGGCTTACATCTGATTAAATCTTTGAGACATTAGGCAGTGCAATCTGTACCAGATGAGATGTGTGTTATTTTCTTGGTCATCCTCAGCTAGAGTGATCAGTGGTGACAAATGCGAGGATCACCATGCATGACCAGATGCATGACCAGAAGAAAGAGGAAACCATTTGCAAAGTAAAAATAAAGGACAACATTGTGATGATCGCTGGGTTATTAAGCTGGCTAACAGACAGCGATCCACCGGAAAGGAGACAGCTAGCAGCATGAGAACACCAGTGCCCTCTGCAACACAACCACTAGCAGGTTCTGGTGCCAATTGCACGTGCTCCGACTACAAGGCATCTGGGTTGACTCCACACAGTTCTGTAAAATTTGACACATTATAAAAACAGTATGTTCATTTGGCATACTTATAAGCAACTTTTAAGTAACATCGAGGAAAGTGAACCATGCAATTCTGAAAACAAAACTTAAATACTTAGAAATTGAACTCCAACTAAAAATTCTGGTTATAAGATCTTACTCTCTCAGAAAATGATAAAACACCAGTTAGGCAAATTTTTTTTAATGGTTTGAATATCACTGTTTTTTTAAAATACCCTGCAACCTTTTGTTTTCCTTCCAACAGTCAGACGTATCTCATTAAAATCAGTACACAAGAATAAACTACCAGGCCTTTATGAGAAGATTGTTTATTTTCAGTCTTTACTGAGCTTTCATTGGTATTATCATTACTTTTATTAGCAACTGCCATTAGCTTTGTCAGTAAAAGCAAACAAATATGGAGACGGTTTTTGAAAAAAAACTATTAACATGGTAACATTGCAATTATCTGTCATCACTTCAGCAGATGTAGCACAGGCATGAGAATTAAAAAAGCTTCTCAGTATCAAGTAGAGATTTACTAAGCAGAAAGGTAAGGGACAACCCCTTTATTTTAATCTGAATGTCAGCCCATTCTGAGATACTGCTTGAGCACAGTACGTGTGCTATGCAGAGATGTCCTAGACCCTAATTAGTTAGTGATAAGTAAGAGTTCTGGCCATGTATCAGGTTGTAGGCTTCAAAAAGGCAGTAGGTGCAGTTTTAATGTAACGTTTTCTATTCTACAGGTCAGTAGTACATACAAAAAGGTTTCACTAAGAGCTGCAATAAGAAATTGCACGTTCTTAAGAACATTTCTGAGTTATGCAGAACACATAGGCTACAGCATATAGGGTGTTCTCGCTGTGATAAGAATATTTAGTTTTCAGTTCAGCTCTCATGTTTACTCTTGAATTTTTAACGTGGCCATTTATAGGACAGAAGGATTACAAGAACATGTCACCTCTTATCATTGTTGTATAATTTCTCTCACTCCCAAGTAACTTTCCTTTTCACCGAGTTTTTAAATCACTATTTGAAGCCCTGAGCAAATGTAATTAATCTGTGGTCTAAATATTTAGCAACAGGTCACAGAAATTTCTTGAATTAATTATACTTTTAAAACATCTCTTAAAATAAATAATTTCACAGGCCATGAAACAAGATCAATTAGATTTCAAAGAAAAAGTTGAACTTTATTCCTAAACAAATGTCTTAATCTAATAGGACATGATTTCTGTATTGTTAAACAAGCCTCGCACAGTTTACAGATCTGTACAGAAATATTAATTAGAAGACCACCTACCTTGTCACATTGCCTATTTCAACAATTATTCCAGCTATAAACACAAGACACTACTTAAAACTCAAGAAAAAGCTAAAGAATAATGAGCAATTCCAGTTGCAAAATCTTTGTTTTAAATTATTACAAGTTTTGTATATATGAAAAAGGAAACATAAAAACTCTTAGAAACCTGTGCGTTTTATGAAACTTTAGCGTTTTGAAGTATATGACATTAAAATTACATTATTATCTGATTATTTTATTTAGCATCACATCATTATTTATCATCATTTATTTCTTCAGTTCGTTTTACACAAGTCATTAAAAAAGTCTACTTGGTAACTCAGAGTAAAATACCAGACTAACACATCACACAGCTAAGCCTTTGGTAACTAAGGTATTAAATTGTGAGATTTCATTAATAAACAAAATACCAGAAGAAGCTTTTGTTTTTGTTGTCAAAGTATTACCCAAATATTTTATGTAAAGGTTCTTTGCTGACATAGGCAAAAGACAGAGATCATCTGAATTTCGTTAGCCTGTGGTAGGCACACAATGCAAAGGACCTGCTACCCACCACCCACTTGTGCCCACCCTGATAATCTGGGCTTGAAATTTGTTCCATCCTAAATTCTGTGTGGAACATCATTTGGATCACAGTTTGCCATCCGTTACAGAGAAGTTATACAGAAAAAAACCCATGTGTTTAGACATTGAGCCCATAATACTTTTTTCCTTGCCCTTTGATGCTGCAGGAAAAAATAGCCAGAAAACAGAGAAAAGCACTATCCAATCTTAATCCCAAAATTCCAAATGGATTAGAACAGTACAAAGAGAAGAAGATTTATTTTCAAGCCTTTAAGTACAACATTACATTGAAAGCATTTCAAATACAAAAGACAATAACAAAATCCTTCACCCACACACAAAGCCATAATGTTCCATTAAGAGCAAATTATTTAAACCCAAGAAAATGCAGTACTTTAACACATCAATATTTGCGAACTATGGAAGAGTGTGGCATGGAAGAATACCATTTTATTCTTCCTATGTTTGAATAGCCTGTACCAGCCGCACACTTTGGGGTACTGCAATCAGCAGCTGAGGTATTCCTCTCTACAGAAAGGGTAAAATGATGTAAGGCACACCTTTGCTTTCCCTGATGGGCTAACTTCATTGCAAACTACGATATAAAAGATGAGTAGTTCTGTGGAGCTGTCACATCCCTTTTGAACTATGCGGAGGAAAAAATAAAAAACAAGTGGTTTTGATCACAAAAAGAGAAGTAATGTTTGTGTTTCACTGAAGGAGAAAGCTTATTGTACCACATAAAACCTGACAGGTATTAAGAGATTTGTCAGCAAGGCATGAGATGCAGAAAGGCAAAAGAATCCTTGAGAACGGCAAATCCAAGAACTAGATTGAGACTTGGTCACAATTCCCTTTCATACAACCAAATCAGGAGAAATATATGTTGCCCATAATTTTTGGCTTATTATTCTGAATAGTGTATTGTACTGTAATGTTACTTAAAAAGGGTCAGGGAACATCAGCAGTATTAAACTAGATCCTAATTTATACTGACAGGACACAGAGTAATCTAATGCTGAACACAGTAGGTTAGCAGAACACTTTTTGAAGAAGGCTTGACTGCAGAATGAAGTTTTTGCAAGAACAGATTTACAAAGCATGCCCTGAGCTATCAACTTCCCCTGCATTGCAAGAATCCATATAATCTCTGAAGGAAGGTATAATATTGCATCTTGAAATCCATGATAGTTGCCATTAGTTGAAGTTTCCCCTATACCACCTTGCTGAGTTGCCTGCATTCCTATCCAGGCCCAGAAACTAATGAAAGAGAAAACGGATTTATAGGGATTATATATATTAAAAGGAGGCATACAGAGAGCAGAAGAAAGGGGAACAGAGGTTCTAGTTATTCAAAGTCTGTGGAAAGATGTAAGGAAGATCTTTAAAATTAAGCTAAGCACTTCCATAAACCTCACTGTTATACTGAAATATTTTCTCATGTTAAGCTTTTTACCTGCTCTCAGAAGTCAACAATTATTTTATGAAAAAAATGGGTTTGTATCGCTGCATTTTGTATTCACCTGGTCACAGAGTCTTGAACAGAAGAACTTTAAGTAAACAAACCCAAGTATAAGGTTTGTGAGGTCAAAATGGGAGTGAAGGAAGAAAGAGATAAGGGAGTAAAGTTGGTTAGTACCAGGATAGTGCAATCTAACACCCAGTCTCAGGCTCAGAGCACCCTGAGATTTTATTCTTCAGAAGCAAAGGTACACATCTCAAGATGGCAGATTCTAATACAAAGGGAAGAAACAATTAAGTCAAAGTAAAGGGCTCTAGATTTTCTGAATAAAATAGATCCTATAATATTAGTCAGTTTCCTCAAAATAAAAGGTTCCAGGGTTTTTTGAGATTTTAGCAGACGAAAGTGTCAAAGCAGGAGAATTTATGCAGAAGAGAAATTTCAAATTCTCTAGCACCACCAGCAACCCTTAAGGAAGTGCTTTTTCAAGCATATGAAACCACTTCCCAAAGTCAATCTGCAGAGATTATTTATAATGATTTGCATATAAAACCACGATGGAGTTACATGCACACAGAATTCATGTAGCAAAAGGATTCTTTTGACTTTTTGCCCCAGCAGCTTATTGTGTGTACCATGAAGCACACACACATCTTTGCAGGATCGCAGTCCTGGAAATTGGAATTTTGGACATACACTTGTTAATACCAAGAGCCCATTGTAGTCACTGAGGTTACCATTTACAGGACCAGACCATGAAACAATTTCTGTCTGTTCCTGTGCATGTTTCTAGCATTTCTTTTACTGAGAACTGCAATTTCCTCAACGCTTTGAGACAGCAGCTCTTTTCAAACCAATTTCATTCAGAGACAGGGAACACATGTCCCATCAGAGTAACTGGCAGTAAGAGTGACATTTCTGGTATGCTGAATTAAATTTTGTTTCAAAAGAAAGTGTTTTGTTTGTTTTCAATTTTATTTGAACTAGGATTGCAAAAGAGGGAAAAAATGTAAATGAATGAACTTTAAGAACATTGTTTCATATTGAAATAGTTTTAAAACAATTTGGAGAGCAATTATTAATGTAGCTTTATAAACGTGTATGGCAGATGCTGTTATATATTTTTATTAATTTACCTGGAGGTTATTTCTGACATCCCACACAATAATCTCCCTTACTTTCTTACAATTCTGAAAAGTCACATAACTGTCACTCTATATTATTAAGGAAAAAGACAGAACAGTAAATTCCTGTTTTTGCTGAGAAGGAAAGGAACAAAGAATGCAGAATTTTGCTGTTCCAAAAGACTCAGATTTTAAAAATGTAGCCTTAATATGTCTCTGCAATTATTCACATTTGTCATTTGGATCAATTAGAACTTTAACTATGGCATAATTTTTTTTTTTTTTTTTTTTGAGATGTCATTAAAATTGACTGTGCCTTTAAACAAATGTGCCCAGATGCTATGGTACAGCTAATCACAAGCACAAAGGCCCAGTCAAGGTCAGGCTGCAAGTTTGTCTCTAATTGCCCAGTTCTACATTCCTTGTTCACCCAAATCTTCTACCAACTTCAATGGGATTTTTGTTTAGTGAGGATTACAGGATTTCGCCTCCGAGCTTAAGTATTGCATCTATACATCACTGTGTGTAGTACGTTTCAGTCCCTATGGTCACAGTATCTGTACTTTTACTAGCCCTAAATATCATGTTCAGCTTTTTAAGTCTTTTCACCCTCCCAAAACCTTGAAACTCAGTTTCCTTTTGTTATACTTGACTTTCTTTTGCTCTTCCATGGTCAACATTATTGGACTTTGAAAATTGGTTACCTGGCAGCCAATGTTTGTCCCACTGCTGCTACATTTTTCATTTCAAACATGCTAATTTGCTTTCAAAACCTATTGAACTAACTACTGTATTAGTCATTCTGCTAAAACACAAAGACAGTATTTTTCCTACCCCAAAGCCTTTTTCTTAAATTCTTGGTTACATTTCAGCTCCTTATTAAAGCAGTCTGGTGATTTTTAGATGATCTGACCACTGCCCATAATAGCTTTTGTTGACTTCTCTAAACATTTTTGCCTATCACAGCATGTTTGTATGAATAATTCTCAATTCCAATTTTTTTTAGATGTTTACATCAGGTCGCCTGCAGTCCTTCCTTAGTTTACCCTACAACATATGTTCATAAAACATTTTTTCATCATTATGCAAACACTAGAATCTAGACAGAGTGCATGCTAACATTTTTTATCAGCCCAGGCGTATGACTCAAAGGCAAGGGTGTTTTTATGTTGTCAGTTCAGGCCTGTTGGTCTCTTCCTCATCCAGCCTGAATGCGTGAGGAAACCCAGACACAGCTGAGAAGACAGTTCACTCAAGGGCCTGCTTCTAGCAGTGGAAACACAGAACGCCCCAAGTTCATCTCCAGTGCATCCCAGCTGGTCTGGCACCAACAAAGCCCTTCTGCCCTTCTGCCACCTCCCAGAGCATGCAACGGGCACCTGCAGCATTACGCTCCACAAACACCTTTCCAGGGGGACGAAACACACTCTTCGACTACTTAAAAACCAAAATATACTCAAAAAAACAACACAAAAAAATCCCTCTGAACTGAAGGACCCCCCAAAACAACAAAAAAAAGTAATTATGCCTCAAAGACATTGTATGGAAGACAAGGGGACCCATATAAACTGCTATGCCAAGCGCGTGTGGACAGCCTGCTCTGAGCAGCGTTAATAAGGGTTGACCCATACCCAGGCAGCCTCGGGGCTGAAGTTTGCTCTATACCACAGTCTACAAAGACCACCTAGATATAGTCTTTGCTTTGTTAAGAAATACCATGTACATGAGATACCTATGGTGCAGTCATTTTCAAAATCTTGATTAACTAATGCCTCCCAAAGTAATGCCTGGCACATGGACTCCCTGGAAAGCGAAAACAGGTCAATGAAATTAGAAGACAACATATATAATTTACAACACGGTAACTCCCCATGCAGGTCGTGTCACAGGGAAGCTAAGCAGCTTCATGGTGCTACAGTTCAGTCTAATAACTTTATTGATCCATATTAATTTTCTGTTGTTTTCTCAAGGTATTTACCAGATAAATTTTTAGAAAATGGGCTTTTGCTCAATACTCCCTCCCAGGCAAGGGCTTTGTGAAAATGTAGCTACCTCAAGCTCCCTAACCAGCTATATTCTAAACTTTCTGCTGGATTAAACAGAAAAGCGTTAATGCTGAAAGACTTTACACATCACAGACTCAGCTCTGCTACTGCAAACATTTAAAGCAAAATACCAAAAATAATCCAACCAGAGTTGTCCAGGTGAAAAGCCAAGCACTTACTGGTCTTTCTATAGCAAAACGCTACTCGACTGTCTCATACCTTCTGAACTCCCTCACGCTTCTCATCCTATCTCAGGTCCATATTGTCTATACTAAAATAATGTTCTCAGTGATATCTTCTCCAGTGTTATAGCAGAACACTTTGATTATAAATGTAGAAAAATAAAAATAAAATCTGTGTTAGAGAAATACATGGGCTCCATAATGCATTGTCAAGAAGAAACAACTACTTGTTCTATCAATTAGAAAGATGCACTGGGGAGCACTGAACATTTTGATTGTTATGCTAAATATCTAGATTTTAAAACAAACTTTTTCTAATTTTTAAATGCTTTAAAAAAATTATGCCTGATAACATCTCCTACAGACTGTGTTTCTACCCAGGCCAGTGGTCTTCAGCTTATGCTGGTCTTTGGGCAACATCAAACATTTCTGTTGGCCTCAGTTTTAACTATTTGTTTCTGATTTGTGAGCAACACAGTAACTGTGCACCACAGACTGAGAAGTTGTGAGTTAACAGACTAATTTTTATCTTATGAGAGGCCAATACTCTAACAAGTTTTTATTGGCAAAGCCTTTTCTGTACAACTGTGAATTATAGCATTTTAAAAGAGTAGAAAAAATATTATATTCCCTTATCTATGTTTTGTTTTTATGGCTAAACATATAACTATAGTTATTTTCCATCCTCCGGTGTACGTGCATTTCAGTATAATTTTATTGTCATTTGAACAAGATTTTTTTGAGCAGTAGATGAAAGATGAAGAATTGGTTACATGAAAATCAGAAGCATTAACTAAAGTGACACACTGGGTAAAGTATATTCATTTAGTTAAAAAGTCACCAGTTAGTTGCAAGCAACAGAAGATGTATAATCACTGTTCAAGTTTTGTAGTTTCTCTGGTATCACTATGTGAGTGATCAGACTACTATTTAATGGGGTCCACTTTCAAGGTTACATTACGTTCCAATACAGTGTGAAACAGTCACTGCCAATCAACGTACACACTGGTATTTTTCATGCTTCAAAAGCACATGCTAGTCAGGAGATTTTATCAGCTATTTACTTTAAACACAAAAGAGCACTTAACTCCTACTGATAAATAAGGGACATAAACTCAGTGTCGAGTTTGGGACACTGCTACAACGCTACAGTCAACAGGCGCTGTCAGGTCTGGACCACATGCAGAAACAGCAGTTAACTTTTTGGGGTTCAAGCACTAGCCTGACCATCGTACTCTTGTCCCCCTTGGCATATACAGTAGCAGTAGAGTGCACAGGTACTTGCCAGATGATGCACAGATCAGTAGATGCGTGCTGGCTTTACATGAGAACTTCTAAGTCTCCTTCAGTATCACGGTATTCTGTCACACCAAATAAGGAGGGTTGGATAACAAGAACTGGTCGATTGATTCAGTTCAAAGGCTAGACTGCTGTAATTTATATAAAAGAAGTATTATCTTACTATTTTGTCTGTAAGCAATGTGGAGCGCGCACATGGAGGGTATGAATCAGAACTGGACAATCCAATTTTTGGAAGGTTACTAGCCCTGCCAAGTAAGTGCATTTTTTTTAAACTGAAGTTAAAACCGTATCCTTTCTGTGAATTAAAATTCTTGTGTGCCTTATTTTGACCTTCTTTCAGTAAAGCCTGCACTAAGCCATGGTAGTTTGTAGCCTGCAGACAGAACAGAAAATATTTTCCCTCTTAAGTGTCCAGATATACCTCTTCCATTCTCAGCCTTTTTCAGATTTTTAACAAATACTTGTCATTTAAGGATGGATCCCTGTTCTCTGCAACCATATGTGGTTGGCTTCCTCAGCTTAATTCCAACATTCCCTCAGAGCATTCCTTACATGAGATGCCCAAAACTCCTCTCAACAGTCTTTAAGACCAAATGCCACATGCGTTAAAATTTCTCAGCACTGTCTATACAACGACACTATTTGCGCCTACCGATTCTGCCCACAGACAGACTCCAGTGCTGCCAAACTCAGCATCTTTCTTCAGGCTAAACACACTTGAAGGTAGTTTTGTAGAGCACATGGACATTCCTTATATGAACAGCAACATTTCATCATACTCTCTGTTTACAAAATTAGCATTCAAATAGTAACTGCCGAGAATACATGGGAAAGGGAGCAATGCTGTCAGTCTTCAGTTCCTACAGCTTTGCCCAGTGGCAATACAAAAGACCACACTCACTAAAGCCCTGTCTCAATTCTTTGAGATAGCCATGTCAGGCAATCATCACTGGCAGGCAGGATTATACCTATTTAGTAATACGTCCCAACTTGAAGCAAGGGAATTTCTGGGGAAAAAAACCAAACCAAAAGCACCCTGTAACGGACTATACAGGTATTCCTGATAAGACACTTTCAAATAAATAAAATAAAAAGAAATATTTAAAATAAAAGTAAGGTAGAAGTTACCCTTGGTATCAAATCCTGAATCAGGAGGTATAGCATACTGCAAAGATGCTGATTTGCCATTATATTTAAAGTGATTGCCTCAGGATTTATACTTAATCATCTCTTCAGAAAGCACAAGCTATCCTAGATAGAAATAGATGTCAGAAGGTGTACACCCAGACAGAAAATATGGTGCATTATTCTAAATAAATAGTTTGCTTACAATTTTTTTCAAAGGAATATTAAATAGACAATATAGTATAGTCAAATCCAGCAACAGTATAAATGGCACAAATAAATATATAGTTATGTATGTGCTCTGTCATAATTTCAGATTTATCACAGATATATTAGTGAGTCACATTTTCATGATTTCAGATAAATTAGTGGGTCACAGAAATATATTTGATATGTAAAGGACAGACAAGGTGTGGGCAGAGTTAAAGAATTGGGAAATATATTTTTCATTAAAAATGTCTCCAAAATGTAGCTAAAATAGGTAAATGTAGCCTAAAACCTGAAATTTGAGAAGCTATTGCTTATTTTTATTCATGTACCTGACTGCCTTACAAAAGAACATATTTTCCAAATACAAGAAAGTATTTAGCTCCTCTGAAAAAAAGTGGTACAAATACACGGATTTAGAAGCCAAACTTTTACGACATTGCCCATGTTTGTAGCTTATACTAAAGCCCAGATTCTGGGACTCATGCAGTTACAAAAAAATCATGTCTTTGAAATATACTTAACATCTCCTGACAGTGGGCAACAGTTTTAAAAACCAAACCTTAAAGGAGCAGAACCACACAGAAACAATAGAAAATTAATTAAATTTTTGCATCTTCTGTTTTATACCTGACTCCCAATTTTTAGTTATTTCAATGCAGCAGTAATGCTCTAATCATCCAGAATTCAATACTCCAAATAAAAGTCTGGAGAACTTAACACGAGTAGTTGAACTGAATACTGAAAACTGCAATCTCTAAAAGTGGAAAATTTTTAATTATCATTTATTCTTTTAAAGAACAAGAGTTGGCAAAGTTTATTACAGAATACATTCTTTCTCCTGATATGCATATGTTTATAAAAAATGAACATACAGAATATAATGCAGGTTATTAATTGTATTGAGTTAAGTTGTCTGCATTTGAAGGACAGATGTTAAGAACAGATTGAGAAAGTTAGTATCTGGAAAATTTCATCCCAAGAAGGAGATACTTTATATCTTGAAAGATGGGTGAACTTTACTACAGACACAATTTACATGGACAAATTATAATTTCTCAACAAATGAAAAAACAACACTGATGCACATTTCATTTTTTAAGAAATGACAAAAACTGGACAAGCCTCCCATTCTCTCTTGCATTGTTTTTGAGTGTGTGTTATGGGACTCCTTTCAAGAAATCCCCCCTCCTACTCTTCCCCATCCTTCTCCTGGATCCTCAGTTTTAACATGTATTTCTTTGGGATTTTATCTTCTTTCCTTCAATATCGACTCAAAAGCAGTGTTTCACCTTCTGATCTCATCCCCTTGGATATCATCAGGGAAACCAGAACTCCTATAACAATACTGAAAGGATTAATGGCAGTAGAATAGTATTCTCCCTTGTCAAGCCTAAATACAAAAACTGGAAACTGAAGAACAATAACTCACTTTTACCGCAACATTCAAGGTTTTGACATTTTTGACATCTGCACATTCCCCACTGGAACGTGGGGAATTAATTTGATGGTTTCTAAAAATGGGAATGCATGTGTTTCTCTCTATGTGCTTCCCTCCTTCCATTACCAAATTATAGTTTGCGTAAACCAATACCTTTAACAAAACATTTAAGTTGTAAAAGCATGGTATATTTGTATGCTTTAAACATACAGGATAGTCCACTAAACTATTATTTAAGTTGAGCCAAAAGGTCTGAACAGAAGCAGGTTTGGGGGTTGTTTTTTTTTTCTTTTGTTCCTGTTTTGTTTGCTTAATGCTGGCTAGCACTGGTTACTCTCTGTTCCTCCTAGAATGACAGAATTATTCAGGTTGGAATGGCCATCTAGTCCAACCTCCTGATCAAACCTTCAAAGACAAACAAATCTACAGCCTCACTGGGCAGCTTGTTCCAATGCTTAATTATCCCTGCAGAAAATTTTTTTTTTTTCTCCCTATATCCTTTTGAAGCCTCTCCTGTTTCAATTTATGACCATTGTCTGTTGTTCTAACCCTGTGCACCTCAGTGAAGAGCCTGGCTCCATCTTCTTAGTAACCTCAAATTTTGGAAGACCACTATTAGGTCCAGTCCTCTCAGATTCTTCTCATAGGGCACATGATCCAGCCCGTCTTGGTGGCCCACTACTAGACTCAATCAAGTTTACCAACATCTTTCTTGTACTTTTTTTTTTTTTCTTTCCCCCCCCAAAACTGAACACAGTGTTCCACATGTGGTTTAACAAGCATCAAATAGAGGAGGATAATCACTTTGCTCAATTTACTGACTGTGCTCCTCTCGACAGAGCCCAGGATGCTGTCAGCCTGCATTGCTGGTACGGTACAATACTAGCTCACGTTCAGCTTACCATCTACCAGGACCCCCAAGTCCTCTTCTGCAGAGCTGCTCCCCAACCAGTCAGCCCCAGCCTCTATTATTGCAAAGAGCTCTTCCATCCCAGGTTAAAGACTTCGTATCTGTCTTTATTGAATTTCATCAGATTCCTGTCAGTCCATTTCTCCAGTGCACCTAAGCCCCTCTGAATGGCAACCCTGCCCTGAAATCTATCAGCTACACTGCCTCCACATCTCCAGCTTGGTGTCATTCAGAAACCTTATGAGGGTGCACTCTTGTCTCCATCAGAATGTAGCCACTCCTTCTGTTACTGACAAAGGTATAAAACAGGACAGGTCCCAGGAGAGGTCCCTGAGAAAAGGTACTTGTAACTGGCCTCCAGAGTATGAAACATTAACTGCACTCTGGAACCCAGTCTTCCAACCAGCTCTTTCCCATCTGGTTTTCTACCCATCCAGACCATAACATCCTAACTTGAATACAAGAATGCTGCGGGAGACAGCATGAAAAGCCTTAACATCAAGGTAGATGACATCCACTTTTCTGCCGTCATCCACAGATCTAGTAATTTGATCATAGATGGTGATCAGATTAGTCAGGCATGATTTACCCTTGGCATAACCATGCTGCCTCCAAAAGGATCCCATTTACCAGTTCCCTGAATAAACCAAAGTTTGCTCTGTTGAAGGCCAGGATGTATATCCCGCTACTTGCCTTCCTCACTCCCCTCAGGGTACTGAGCTCCAGTAATTCATGGTTGCTACAAGCCAAGGCTGCCACTGATTATTACCTCCTTGGCCAGTTCTTTATTTGTGAGGACAGCATCACCCAGGTGTATTGCATCTACATTAGAGTCCCTTGACAGTCTCCAGAAACCTCCTGGGTTGCTTGTATGTGTTGTCCTTCCAGCAGGTGTCAGGGAGGCTAAAGTCTCCCCTAAGAACAAGGGTCTCTGAGTTGCTTAAGTATGACCTTGTACTCTTCCTCATACTGACCAAATGATCTGTAACATACACTCACCATGAAGTCACCCATACCAGCCCCTTCTCTGATCCTAATCCACAAGTATTCAACCAGTCTGTCATCAATGCGTCCACTCAAACTGCTTCTTCGTGTAAAGGGAAACACCCATCCCTTCGTTCCCTGCTTGTCTTCCTATATCCATCCATCACAGTTGTTCCAATGATGCCTTCATGATGTGTCTGCATGCAGAACTCTGTCTCCTCCTGATTGATTCCTAGGTTGTGTGCATCTCTGTGCAGGCAATTCTTCCCTGACAGTCTATAAACCAGAAGATTTATGTTTTGCTTTGGAGTTCTTCCTCAGATTTGACCATCTGCTGATAGTACTTTTCTGTCTGTCATCCAAATTTTGGATTCTTTTCTCCCAACAATTTTTTTCCTTCTCTCTAAAATCTGTTTCTATCCCTCTCCATTCCAGTAAGAAAACATTAATTAAAAAGTGTGTACAGACAACCTGACAAAGTAGCAGTTTGCCTGTCAGCTATCACACTTTCAAATTAGCATTGCTACTTTTGGGAAAGCTGTACTGTGGTAAATTAACATGATGAAAAAGCTGTAGAAGCCTATGCATTAGCATCTTCAATCAGTATCATATATGCAGGCAATGGAAGGAAAGGCTATTAGCCAAACAAGGCTAAAATCTCTTGTAACACAGTGATTTTAAAGACTGGAACTGCAAACTGAAAATAATATCTCAGATTGAGTGAACAGCCATATAGGTGGAGGTATCCTGCACTGGCACTCCCAACTACCTCATTTAAAATTACCCTAGGGACATCTACAGATTGCAGTACCGAGATTGCCTGGCTCCAGAGTATGAAACATTAACTGCACTCTGGAACCCAATCTTCCAACCAGCTCCTTCCCATCTTGTATTAAGAATAGTGTGACCAGCAGGAATAGGGAAGTGATTGTGCCCCTGTACTCGGCACTGGTGAGGCCGCACCTCAAATACTGTGTTCAGTTTTGGGCCCCTCACTACAAGAAGGACACTGAGGTGCTGGAGCGTGTCCAGAGAAGGGCAACGAAGCTGGTGAAGAGTCTGGAGAACAAGTCTTGTGAGGAGCGGCTGAGGGAACTGGGGTTGTTTAGTTTGGAGAACAGGAGGCTGAGGAGAGACCTTATCACTCTCTACAACTACCTGAAAGGAGGTTGTAGTGAAGTGGGTGTCGGACTCTTCTCCCAAGAAACTAGCGATAGGACAAGAGGAAATGGCCTCAAGTTGCATCAGGGGAGGTTTAGACTGGACATCAGGAAAAATTTCTTTACCGAAAGAGTGGTTAGGCATTGGAACAGGCTGCCCAGAGAGGTGGTGGAGTCGTCAACCCTGGAGGCGTTCAAAAAAGGTGTAGACATGGCACTCCAGGGCCTGGTTTAGGAGGCATGGTGGTGTTGGTTGATGGTTGGACTTGACGATCTTAGAGGTCTTTTCCAACCTTAATGATTCTATGATTCATTGGTTTACATGGAATACACTCTGGACCAGGACACAGGTGCCCTAGCTGGGAGGTACTGTTGACACTCTTGAGGGACAAGATGCCTTGCAGAAGGATCTAGATAGATTGGAGCATTGGACAATGATTAATGGGATGAAATTTAACCAGTGCAAATGCCAGATTCTGCACCTGGGATGGAGCAATGCCAGGCACAAGTATAAATGGGGAGAGGAGTGGCTGGAGAGCAGCCCTGCAGAAAGGGATCTGGGGGTGCTGGTCGACAGCACGTTCAATAGGAGCCAGCAGTGTGCCCTGGCAGCCACGAGGGCAAACCGCATCCTGGGGTGCATCAAACGCAGTATAACCAGCCAGTCGAGAGGTGATTGTCCAGCTGTGTTTAGCATCGGTGTGGCCTCACCTTGAGTTCTGTGTGCAGTTCTGGGCCGCACAATTCAAGGAGGATGCTAAGGTCCTTGAATGTGTCCAGAGGAGGGCAACAAAGCTGGTGAAAGGGCTGGAAGGAATGTCCTATGAGGAGTGGCTGAGGACTTTGGGTTTGTCTAGTTTGAGAAAAGAAGGTTGACGGGCAACCTCATTGCTCTCTACAGCTTCCTGAGGAGGGGAAGTGGAGAGGGAGATGCTGATTTTTCTCCCTGGTATCCAGTGATAGGACCCATGGGAATGGTTCAAATCTGTGCCAGGGGAGGTTTAGACTGGACATTAGGAGGCATTTCTTTACCAAGAAGGTGGTCAAACACTGGAACAGGCTTCCTAGAGAGGTGTTGAATGCCCCAAGCCTGTCAATGTTTAAGAGGGATTTGGACATTGCCCTTAATAATTTGCTTTAACTTTTGGTCAGCCCTGAATTGGTCAGGCAGTTAGACCAGATGATTGTTGGCGGTCCCTTCCAACTGAACTATTCTATTCTGTTCTACTATCTGGAAGTGAACGGTGTTATCCCTTTGAAGCTGAACTGCACGCTGAAAAGCAACTCTAAAACCACGTTACAAGGAAGAGGTTCTCAGGAAAGGTGACTGTGCTGCACTGCCACCGAAAAGCAGAAAGGGTGTCTGCTTTAACAGAATGGCTTGCAACACTTATGCTACTGTGGTTCAGGGCTTAGATATATAGAATACAAAGCAATAGAGCCCAAAATATGTCCTAAACCAGAGAAATCAGCAGGGCCTCCGGTTCTGCTGGGGATATTGTGCAGCAAGATATGGAAACACGGAGCAACACTGAGGATCACCAGGCTCACATCTTGCTACAATTTCAATTCCTCAGACAAGGCTGAAGAAAAGCTTTAGAGAATGATGAAAAGAGAGTCTCATTGCGGGCTATTATTTACAAGATATGTATTCTGTTTCTCTTCCAGCAAGTCAACTGAGTGATGGTAACTTAATACTTGCTTAGTGAATAGAGGTCACTAAAAACCCAAGATGTTATTGACTCCTATAGTTAGCTCAGAGAATCTCTGAGAGATGGTACAGACACACATCTCAATGTGCTGAAAAAAATCAGTGTTTATGTTGACTACTGAATTGAAAAACATATCAAACAACTCCCATTGGTGGGTTATTGCTATAATATTGTAAAAATTGCAGATCACTCATGGCTCCTTATAAACAAAATACTCTCAGTCCAAATTTCCAGTTGTGAAGCCACTTTCATCCAGACTTAATACTGAGCACATTTTTTTCCAATTAAACCAAGGAGATAATCCCCAAGGTTAAAGTAAAGCAATATACACATCTGTAGGGCTGGAGTACAGATTCGCCATTGTTTTAAATTTATTTTTGAAACAAAGCTGTTATGAAATAAACAAACATTGTCTGTTGACTATTCCTATATTTACAGACTCTTACGCAAGGCCATATAACTGTTGAGTATAATTTCCTATATATTGCTTGGTTAGAGAATGTTTTTTAGAAGCTAGATCATAGCACAGAAAAAGGCATAGAAAAACCAAGGATGCAGGACCAAAAGATGTTATGTTCCCCATCACTCCATCAAGACTTTTTTTCAAAATTCAGACAAAAACAGGTTGTATAACATTATAACAGCTCTAGACTAAAATCAGAATTATTTCTACAGATAAGTTCTGCTCTGTTTTAAACTCTGGAAAGAAAAGGCAGCCCAAGCCCTTTGCTAGAATGACCCACAAATCAAAAAACCCAGTCAAAGTATACTTGAAGGAGCAATTCTGTCTTTACAGCTGTTGTGACCACAGCTACACTGATTTTAGTGGAGTTCAGACTATTTATAGCAGCTGAAGATCTGGTCTTCCAATTTAAATTCTGTCTTGACTTTGAGTAATTCTGTTGAGGTCACTAGAACAGGGTTACTCAGGACATAAATTTGCCCCAAGGGCTTTTGTTGCCTAAGCTATATTTATATTACATTAATGTATAAACAGAAAATGCCTAACAAGTTCCAGTAAAGCAATTCATGTAATTAGTTTGTAACTTGTGCTTAGGTCTCTCAAGGGTTACTGAGGGTCAAATTAGGGAACCATATTTCTGAAAAGCACAAGTCCTGAAATAATAAAGCTTCAGCTTACACTTCGAAGTGGTAGCACCTCTGTCTTATGACTTCTAATAATCGTTTTTAAAAGTAAATGGATTAAAATGATAGAATAAAATACATCTGAAATGATGGAATATCATATTAAAAGGCAAATGGTAGTTTTGTGTGTTGTCACAAATAAAAATGCTTTAGTTAATTTCTGTTTGAATTACAGAACATGAGAAAGCCACAAATAACAACACAAAAGTAAGACTTTTTTCAAATATTCTAAAACAGAAAAAACAATTCAGATGCAAACAAAAAGTAAGCATTGTTTATTTTGCACTATCTGTAACCTATCCTAGTTCAGAGTTGAAAATTCAGTAAAACTTGCATTACATAAAGGACATACAAGTTAGCAGAATTGGGGCCTAGAAATCAAATGCCAGTGGAAGGGAGCAAGCTGTTTTAAGAGAACTGATGCCACTTGTCACACACATGAACAGAGCAGCCCTGCCTTTTTACAAGCAGTAGTGTGTTTTCATTTTAAAAAGACCAAAATTATGTAATTTGAAGGTCGAGAAACAGTATAAGACATGCATTATCTATGAGAATGCCATTGAGAAGAATTTTTTTTGTTAACTAAGCCTGAGAACCCTAAAGAGCCACTAAAATATAATTAAAATAAATTATCAAAGGTCACCATGCACCAGTTGTTCATTTGGATAACTATAAAGACAGATACCAGCCGTTGATAACTCTCATTTATTGAATTTATTAACAGGCTGCAGGAACATGCTTGTTGCATTACATGACTATGCATATTGAACAAGTGTTTCATTTCAACTTTACTTTCTTCCATTTCACATAGTCCACAACCATTTACACTATGCAAACATGGAAATTTTTTTTTTTTTAGATCCTGTTACATCACACATGACATTCATCAACACACCTATTAGTTACAGAAAACTAAGAAGAAATAGTAAGGAAATGCAATCTCCTTAAGGCCTAAAGAGGACAGATAAATCATGATTTTAAGACAACTACTTTTACCACGTAGTTCACTAGATTTATATGTTAGTACATCACACCTCTGGATTTTTTTCATGCTAAATATGTAAATCTCTTATTTAACAGTTGCTGACAAAGCAGGAACTTTGAAAGTGGAGATCAAAAGGAATAAAATAGTCAAATCTGTTTGAGTCCAGTTAACAATACAATACAATAACATGATGCTTCCATATACGGCTAAAATATCAAGTGATGTGGGCAGCCACAAACACACCAACTTTAATGCAGAAAGACAGAAATACATATTTCTGAAATATGGGCAGAAATAGAAAAAGGGTTTTGACATAGCTCATGAAGGATAGCAAACCCTGGTAATACACAGGTATTTGGGATGCTGCTTTCAGGTTGCATTATAGTCTTACATCACAATGTTACTAATTTGTTTGTGTAGATATATTTCTAATTTGTAACTGTAAATAAAAAGTCCTTTGAATTTAAAAAGGAATTCAAGCAAGTCAGTTCACACTGAAAAAAAAGGAAATATTATTGTTTCTGATTTATGGGGGAGGAACAGCTGGCACTTATTATGTCTATGTACTACATCAATCACCAGCAACACATAAACTCTGATAAATCTACCTTATGTCCCTATAAATACAAAGCTGTTTTTCCTAGACCAGATTGCTAGCTTATGTAAAGTGGTGCAGCTCTAAATCCAGCCCTCTATCTTCTAATCTGTTCAAATGATTTTCCAGGCACAAATCTATCTAGCTTAGCTTTTACAAGGGGGGGTGTGTGTGTGTGTGTGTGTGTGCATTTTGTTTTAACCCAAGTGATTGAGTTCTGCACAGAACAGGATGAACAGCACCAGTACAACAGAGTATCTGCAAGTATTGCTGGTTTTGGTCCAAGTTGCAATTACAATAGATGCCAATTTGGGCATCATTATATCTACTACAGCGCATGCTGTTTATGAACAGACAATCTACTGCAACTGGACAGTGACAAGAATGAAAAGAATATAGGTGACAGGAAGGATGTTAACCACAGAAAGATGAGTAGGACAGGGCCTCTCATGATCCAACCTGCCAATGTACAGGACACTAGTACTGGGAAACAAACTATGCTTTAACTTTCCAATCTGCTGAGGAAAGAATGAAGCAGAACAGATTGTCCAGCAAGCTTCTGTAATGTGCTTATCACAGTTTTCAGTACAGAGGATAGAGAAAACCACTAGAGAGCAAACATTTCTAAATTCGACTCAAACTACAGGGGAGGACTTAGTCCAGAATGTGCAGAAGGAAATACAGTTTGATTGAATAGCCCATTAACCTTCAAAAGAAAGCTGATCTTCTACCTAATGGAGAGGAGCAGTTTATTGACAGATTATGCTGAGAAGACAGATTTATTTTTTTTTAGTCTTCTTTTTTAAAAAAGGTCAATTGCAATCAGGCAGCTGACATGATTAACACAGTGACAAAGAGCTTCAACTAAAATGGGGAAAGCATTCTGCATGTTAATCTGGAAGCTTTAAAAATCAAATTACTTTGTCTAGTTTTCCCTAAAATACTTTCAATTTTGACAGAAGGAACAACAGAGCTATTAGTTGCTATCTTTGAGACAGATAACCAATCTGGAGGATTGGTGGTTTCAGGAGACTGGAAAAGAAAACCAGAGTTCCTATCCCAGGCTCAACTCCAACTGCACAAACACTAGAGCAAACGATAAACAAACAAGCTGTTTGCAAGTTCTTGGGGAGTGGGAAAAGATGAATCCTTACCCCCTGCCCCCCAAGAGATCGTAAACATCTGATATGGCCATGTATAATCCACAAATCATGTCAAATGAGTATCATTACCCTTTCCTCTTATGACAGGGAAACGGTTCATTCTCATAAGGAAGCAGCAATAGGGATCAGATGAGTTAGGATAAACCCTCTGGATGGTAGCAAGCAGCATTCTAACATTTTCACATGGGGAAGAGCCACACTTCCTTCCCTGCAAGCCCGCAGCCCAGCCTCACTGCTCCCAGCACCCTTCTCCCAACCTTGTACCGTCCCTGCATGCAAATGTAGGCACTAGTCAGATCCAGATAGCCTCTGCTGCGAGACAGCTCATACATACTTTTAAACTGACTATTTCTGCAGCATAATAAAAGTTTACAGCTAAAACCTGCTATAGCTGCACACCANCCCCCAATGATCCTACCCCGTGCATGACTTTGTGAGGTCCTGTGGCCAAAAGGACCCACTAAAAGATACTGATAAGCAAACTTGGCCCTTTCTCCAATGTGTTGCACTGGTTAAAGACTACAAGAAATAGAAACAGTTGTCATGGAGCTGCACTTCCTCTTACAATTATTCTTGAGAAAAAAATCTGTGTCATTTTTTCTGCCAGCTCAGATGCCTGACCCTTGTTTTCTTGGAAAGCTTGTGACCTCAGTGTGAATTACAAGCCTCATCTTGTCCACTCTGTAATTTATTTTGACTTTAGTAAGACTTTTTCCTTGATATTCTAAGATGCAGGAAATATGGTCTAGAGGAAGTTACTACAAAGAGGGAAGCAAAACTGTTGGAAAACTGTACCCTACATTGTTTATCAATGGTTCACTGTGAAAGTGAACACAGCTGTACTCTTGGTGCTCTGCTGTTTAACATATTCATTCTGGATTTGGGTGGCAGAAGAGGGAGATACTTACAAAATATGCAGCTGACGACTTTGCGATAGGCTGTAAAAACTTTGGAGGACAGGATCAGAATTCAAAAGGTACTTGCCCGATAAGAGAAACACTCAAAGAAAAAGAAAGATGATGAGATTTTGTTAGGATGCTTCCACTCTTCAGGATCTTTTAAGTTCTGTCCTTCAAGCAGGAATACTGAACTGGACAAACACAAATTGAAGAAGTTCCAGCTTTGTAGCAGCTCTCCAGAAAAGCCATCTATGAGTCACAAGCTGAACACAATTTAACATCTACAAGGAACAAACTGAAGGGACCATTGTTTACTGTAAAGAAGAGGAGCTTGAGGGGAGTAAAGGGCTAAATACAATGAAGGAGGAAATAAGCCATCTTCCATATCCATATTATTCAGAAAAAAAACAGTAACAGACTTATATTTACAGCACAGAATATTTACATTGGATGTTCGGAAAAAGAGTTGTGTTGAATAATCTCCTTTTCTAGAGATCTGTACAGATAAGCGTATAAGCAAAGTTCCCTATTTGTCTCATAACGGTCTACCCTTTACTGTCCCATACAACAAAGACATATCATGGCTTTTTTGTTTGCTTTTAGTCTAGCCAGTGTCTTGCTTTTCTGTCAGTCTTGTGGTAAAACTGCACCACCACAAATGAAGTCACAGAAAGCAATCAAGACAAGTTTCTCTAATGGAAAT
This sequence comes from Fregata magnificens, assembly GCA_013389945.1. Taxonomy (NCBI): domain Eukaryota; kingdom Metazoa; phylum Chordata; class Aves; order Suliformes; family Fregatidae; genus Fregata; species Fregata magnificens. The sequence goes on along the minus strand of WAAD01000468.1, from coordinate 44,320 downwards.
AGATGAGCGTATCTTATTAAAAACCATTACAAATGTCCCAAAGTATATGTAACAAAATAAGGACATGTTAATTCAAAATTTCTTTTATTCTGAAGCTTCAGCTAGATTCAGTGGACCAAATACTGCTTCAAAATTCACGTGCACAGCTCTATATAGGGTCTCTATGGGAGTCTGATTCCATATAAAAGTGTCCTTGTGTGCAATTAATTATATATATTAGAAGGAAAGTACAGGTGCTTTAAAAATGCATAAGAAATAATCTAATAGACTGATTTTTCATTAAATGTGGTAGATATAACCAGCCAACAAAATCTCTTTCCGAAAATATATTAAATACTTCTAAACTATTATTTTGTGCTGCAGTTAAAAAATGGCCTAACAGATGTTGTTTGGACACCTCTTCCAAAATCAGGACTCTGTCTACCATATTGCCACCTGGTACTTTAAGAGGGCAGGGAAGAGGAAAGAGAATAAAAGGGAAACAGATCTTCTTGTGACTAATGAATTAATTCCCAATGCTTCTTTAAGGTGCAGTATCACTCTCACAAGGAGTATTAAATACAATTTAAAAGGTAAGAGCTCTATTTTTTTTTTTTTTTGGTAATTGTACAAAATTTACAATTACTCTTAGACTACAAAATCCACTCCAACCATGTAACACCACATATATAAGCATATATAAAAGTGAACATGAAAACGGGCAAAAATGTGCTTAGGCTTTAAGAAGTAAAATACAAGGGGAGCCACAGCAGTGAAACGTAATCTTTCAGCCAGCAGAACACACTTACATTGCTGTTTAGCTACTTTTTCCATTCATGAATTCAGATAAGCGCCACCCATGCCGGCACTGGGTCTACATAAAAATGGATCTATGGCTTAGCCACAAAATGACCCTCCATTCTAGTTTGCATCATGCAGACACTCAGCAGAAGCCAGCTCCTTGCCTAAGAAACACTTGTATAGTTGCTTGATTTATTGATCCACCACAAGAATCTTATGTTCTTTAGAAGGAGAAGAAAATGTAGTCTTGAAACGATACATTCATAATATATGCACCTCAATACCAACATTTCTGTCTAAGTCTCATACACATAACACTGGAATCATTCTTGAGTTAAAGCTTTGCATTTAGAATGATAATAGCTTACTAAACAGTGAAAAAGAAATTATGGCATGATTTTAAAAATTATTTTGCCATTTTGTTTAATAAAATATTCTATGATAATGAGGTAGCCTTATACTGAAGTAATGAAAAACCTGGAATTTCATTAGTTTGGTGAAATACAAAGTTGTAATATAAGTACTATAAAATAATACCTTGCTTTCACATAAAGTGAGGTAGTTTAGGACACAAAAAACCCAGAAATTGTACCTTCTTTTCTTAAAAACAAAACCCAAAAAAGCTGGTATGTCACTAAACAATGCAGAACTCCACAAAGCATACTTGGACAAGTAAGTCTTCTAATTAAAAAGAGAACAGGTTTCAATGAAAGAGAGATTGCTATGCAAATGCAGAATCTTGGTTCAACCCCCACTGAAATCAATAATGAAATATCCACCAGTTTTGGTGGACGACGAACCAAACATATACAAGGGGTGCCTGAATCTATAGAACTAGATTTGAGACACAGTAAGCACGAGTACTGCCTTCATGACTTACCATCCTCCAAAAATCTTCAGCCTGTTGATTATACAGAAAGTGATCTGAAGTGGAAATAACATGAGGGGTATTAACCAAACTCATTCAGCTTTGCTGCCATTTGCAATAATTCATACAGCTGAGTCCACAGTTAGTCATCTCCTCAAGGGAGTTTACAGGAGCACTTAAAGGAGCCTTTGCTATAGACCTTCTTTGTTTAAATAAGCCCATAACGTAGTGATAATTGGTATTTACATTTAGTGTATGTGCATGCCTACAATTTATCTTTCCTACATATCATCACAGTAAGGAAAAAACGTAAGCAAAAACAAATTAACCACCACGAGTAACACAAGATCGATGAGAATTCTTAAAAATGAACAATTAGTAATTTGAAAACTGCCAGACTGCTAATTTTAGATTGCTAATAATCAGGAAGACATCAGTGGGAACTCTAAAGCTTTCTTTCACTTTCCAAATAATGCTTTAAAACAATTTAATATTTATCTACATTAGTGGTTTAAACCATAATACCAGAAACAGTTGAGTTGTATTTCAAGAGTTGAAAAGTGAATCAGACAGAAAACTAAATGCTGCATTTAAATAAGGTGCTTGTTTAAAACTATGATTTTCTAAGCAGCAAAAGTGTTCTAAACTTCTAAAAAAGATATGGGTATGAATTAATCCCATCCAACACACTCTGTATCACATTATGGCTTTAATCTGAAGGAGAATTACTGAAATCAAATCATCAGTCTATTTGAGTTGCATGACAATTTACAGTTAGAGTAAGCCCCTCTCATAATAATTATGTCATTAAAAACTGCAATATTTGCCTTTTCAGAAAGAATTCTCCCCTATAATAAAGACACTAGCACTGCAGCTCTGGCTGGGGTTACATTTATATAAACTAAACTCAAATTTTTTGCTGTTTTAAGCTACTTAATTTTAGGGAGAATGAAAAAGAAAATTAGTGGGTCCCACGTCTAATACAATTCAAGCTCAATTTAAAGCACTTGCTAAAAATTTTTAAAGAACTCAAAATAAAACTCTTAAGCACATGATTTTAAATGCTCCCTGAAACACCTCCATATTGAATCCTAACTCTAGCTAATTTCTAAATAAATTAAAAGCTAAAGCTCCAAAGACTAACCTCATTTTCTGCATGTGAGAAATTCCACTGCAAAAAGTATCCCCCTTATAGCTTTGGCCCAGACCGAAAAATAATTAAATAAATTTTAAACCTATATATCAATGGCCATATTTTGTTCTTGATGATAGACCACAAATTGTTTGGGTAAACAAGGTTATGGTGAAGAGGATAGGGATCCACGCAGAACTGCTAAATTGACCTAACAGCAACATTGCTTTTCTGTCTCTCTTTTTCTGTTCGGATTTAAAGCCCTTTGAGGCAGGGTTCTGCTCTTGCTACTACACAAGATGAATCACATTGAAAGGCCTAAATAATACCTAACAATGTTAACACAGCTGCAATAATGCAACAATTATTGCTAAGTGAGCACTAATGCAAAAAAATTAAACACATATCACATTTTTTAAAAAGTCACAAACTTGCATAGTTTTTCAACCATGCCAGACGTGATGTGGTGAGAAGAAAAACACACAAACAGAAACCTTTAACAGTAAAAAGCTTTAAGATTTGCCAGGAAACAGTGTTTACACTTTCAAATTATTTTCCTTTCAAGGTGCATGCTCAAATAGCTGAGCAACAGGTATTTTCCTTTCTATTCACTGCACTCATAAAAACCTAACTCAGTAAGTTTTGACTAAGCAGAAAAGAAAGCTTTGTTAGTAAGAAAACAAATCTGAGTCAACTAAAAAGTACGATCCCTATCACCTGTTTGTGGACATTTGCTTGGCATACATACTAATTTTTAAACTGCTTCCTGATATTATTGTTTTGATTTTGGAATAGCTGGAAAATTGTTACATAACTCATGATATGGTATTACTGAGATTGTAGCGGCGATCAGCTCTCAGAAGACTTAAGCTTTTAAAGACAATTTTTTTAAGTGATGTAGAGATATCAAAACTTTCTAACAATATAAAATGCAATTGGATCAGTCAGCTATCTACAAAAAAATCTATATCCAAAAAGAACAGTGATGAAAATCACAAAAACAAATATATGGACAAAAAGCTGATAAAATATATCAACTAAAAGTGGCTTCATGAAACACTAAGGCTAAACGAAAGATTGCATTAGATATAGTATGATAAGTCCATACAGCTCTGTTGCACCCCAATGTACCCAGTTCTCAGGATGTCATCTAGATTATTCTGTTTGGACTACTGTTTGAAGATGCAATAGAACAAACCCCAAAGATCGCAAATCAAAATAACTCATTTTCAGTGAGAGGCGGAAGACAGCTTGACTGCCTACATTCATAAAGTAGCGAGGAAAACAACGGCACATGATAAGAGGTTTCAGGAGGGAATGTGTTGTGATTTAACCCCAGCCAGCAACCAAGCACCACGCAGCTGCTTGCTCACCCTCCCACCTCTGGTGGGATGGGGGAGAGAATCTAAAGAGCAAAAGTAAGAAACTCATGGGTTGAGATAAAGACAGTCTAACAGGTAAAGCAAAAGCCGCACACATAAGCAAAGCAAAACAAGGAATTCATTCACTACTTCCCATCGGCAGGCAGGTGTTCAGCCATCTCCAGGAAAGCAGGGCTCCATCACATGTAACAGTTACTTAGGAAGACAAAATGCCATCACTCCGAACATCCCCCCCCTTCCTTTTTCTTCCCCCAGCTTTATATGCTGAGCATGACATCATACGGTATGGCATATCCCTTTGGTCAGTTGGGGTCAGTCATCCTGGCTGTGTCCCCTCCCAACTTCCTGTGCACCCCCAGCCTACTCGCTGGTGGGGTGGTGTGAGAAGCAGAAGAGGCCTTGACTCTGTGTAAGCACTGCTCAGCAATAACGAAAACATCTCTGTGCTATCAACACTGTTCCATCACAAATCCAAAACAAAACCCCATACAAGCTACTGTGAAGAACATTAACTCTATCCCAGCCAAAACCAGCACAGAATGAAATCTGGAACAATACAAAAGAGTAAAGGAACATGGTTTCATAGCAAAATAGTGTTTTGTACTACTACAACTCCAGCTGAGGAAGAAGGAACTTCCACCTCAGCAGCCATTTGGAAGCAGAGAAATCGTGGTTATTCTCCAAAGCTCTCTAAATAGTAGTGGTGAAGAACTGAAGCAGATAAGAGCATGGAGTTGCTCTGTAATAGCGTCTACAACTCCTTATCTTTTTTGGAACCCAAAGGTCTTAGAAACCTTCATAAAACCCCAAGTTGCTCATTGACTCAACTACCTCCAACAGTTGAAGTGAAGAAACCCTACAGTTGGAGTTTGTGAAAGCAGATGTTTAAGCGACTGGATGCCTGGGATATCTGAAGGTCCTGCTCTCAGAGACGAGAGGTACACCGAGGCAAGATATAGTGTTCCAGCCTATCTTGATTAAGAGAATGCAGAATCTGTATACTACGATGCAGATTCATCATAGATCCAAGCACAGCAGACCCATGAGTAGTGGATTCCTAAACAAAAACCAAAAAACCCAAGAAACCCAAACAAACAAAAACCAGATCCAAGTCATGAACCAAAAAGGCCAGTATTTTAAAAACTGCCTTCAATAGAAACAATATAGGAAATGAACTTGACCTTTATTAACACAAAAGGGAAGATTTTGTAACAAGTTAAAAAAAAAAAACCCCAAAACAAACAAAAAACCCAAAACAAAACATACATACGGATACATTCCACTTAACTTTAGGCACTAAGTAATCTCAGGTTTCCCAATTCCTTAGTCAGTGCAGAGAGAAGAGAACTTCCAGGGGCTAATTTAGAATTTGCGTGAGTTAAATTATCCTCTGAAGCTGTTCCCTCTCCCTGATCCCTCTCAAGACAGCTTCGGGTGAATAAGTTTCTAATACAGCACTCTGCTAAATGCCTATAGATGCTGGATTGTGTTCGAAATGCAACTCAGTTAACAAGCACACTGAAGTCCTTGGATGGCAATAACTATTACTTTGCTCAGAATCTTGCAAATCCTTCATTTTCCAAAGATTCCTGCATTTCTTTAGACTGTGGGAAAAAAAGCTGACATCACTCACTTGAAGTTATTCTATACTGCCTGTTAAAATTAACAGATATTAAAAAGAAATCACATAGTTTATTATATTTTCACATATCCCTATATAATTGCCTAATAATATTAATGTACTTCAATCTTTAATTGACTTTTAAAAGTCATGGCGAAAGAATTTCTTGGCAGTATTTTTTAATTTTTATATGATCTTGAAGTACACACTTTAGTCCCACTAAAATAACTATTTATACATACAGTAGGACTAATTCAAAGCCTACTAAAATCATTGTTAGGTCTTTCACTAACTTCAGAAACTCTGAATCAGATCTTGAATCTCATAACTACCAACAGAGAGCTCATGATCTTCATGTAGAGAGTCATCAGCTCAAGAAAATTCAACTACAGAAGCGTAGCTAGTAAACTCGAAGTGGGGATACATATCTTGAAATTACAACTGCTAGCAGAAAAGGGTTGAAATTACCAGTTTGTGGTTTATGTATCCAACACTACATACCCAGAGATCAGAAGTATACTTCCACATGCTGCACATTTATGCATTTTACTTGGGAACCAGAATTCCAAGTGTATACCACAGCTGTTACTCAAAGCATGAATATTCAAAGTAAGCCTTCAAACCAGTAGTAAGACACCTGAATTAAGAAAGCCTGGCATTGTCTTCACTGTACCTACACTGCATGCTACATTTAATCATGGCATTTATTTCCAATTCAAACAAAAAATGTGAAGGTAGTTTGTGACGATGCATGAGTTAACAGCAAATTAGCTACCTAGTGCATTAACACTGAAGTAGCTCTTGCAACACAGAACTAGGCACAGATAAAATCCTTCCAAGAAACTTCATGCAGGCTTTCCCAGAGATCCATCCTGCCCCAGCTACATGCCTAGGAATACCCCATTAGTTATCTTAAACAGGGGTTCAAGCACAGATATCTTCTGACAAATTCAAGACTGTAACTGCTTTCTAACCCTCCCTTCCCACTGTGATCCTTACTTAACCAAACAGCTGGTTGTTGAAAATTAGAGAAGCAAAACAAAAATAGTTTCTGTGGGTCTTCACTTTCTGTAGCAATTAATATGGCTTTACATATACATAGATAAACTCACACACTGAACAATGCAGAAGGAGTTTTGAGGTTTGTGGGGTTTTTTTCCCTAAACAAGAAGGGAATTACAGCAACCCTCACTACCATGCCCATGACTTCTCCTCCAAGACTAGCTTCTTGCATACTTCAAGTCCCTGGCTGGTGCCCACTGCTTCCCAAACAGTCTGACCTGTTCTGCCCTCTGTACATGACACTTCAGCTGCATTCACAGGCTGGGGAGGGGACTCAGTGGCTGAAAGGAGCGTTTTCTCGAGCAGAAGTGTTTTATATGAAGTGGCACAGGTTTTCCAAGTAGAGCCTCTTAGTGAGGGAATGAAAGAAGGACAAATGCCCACAGCAGAACTTCCACGCCACAGCTACTGTGGCCTGAAATTTCAAAGCAGCTCTGATTTACTCAGCAGGCTGCTTCATAGCACTCACATTACAGGGGCTTAAGGCTGACCGTCACCCTGCAGCCATCTACACTTTCTTTGTGCTTCTCAGAAGACAAGAAATAAAAACCCATTCTAATAGGCTTTTTCTGACCTATAATAGGAAACGTCTGATGTACACCGAAGATGTATCTAAATGTACTTTTATCACATGCCACACAAAACAACACTCGATCTGGCTACGTTTACCTGGATGACAAAACAAGCTGGAGTCGCGTGTTCTGTCTAACTGTGCTCGGTACCCTCAGCTACGACGTTTCATCATACTTAACTATGCTTGCTTACCAGTTTAAAAAAGTAGCGTGTCCTAGCACCCATTGCACACGTACAGTTATTTGGGACTCACGAAGGAGGATCGCCAAGGGGAATCTCCCCAGGAAGCTGACTACGGTGGCACACTCTGCAGGCATTTCACACAGCCTGACAATCTTGAGTTTTGTCTAAGGTGCAACAGGTGCTTCCATCTAAAAAATACACTTAGTGGAGAGAGTCAGTGACCACTTTTTATGTATGGTTTAGCGTCCTGAATGCTTGCCAAGGAAATGGGGATCCATTATTCCAGCACAGTTTCTACCAGAAGTTCAAAACCACCCAGAGATTCTTACCAGGTGCCCGATTCAGCACACTGTCTTGCTTCGCACTAGGCTGCTACCCAGGGTCTCAGTGGCTAGAGACTAGGTATGGGTATCCTGAGTGCAGTCATGCCGGCTCACAGGATCCGGCCCTTAGCAGCTTGTTGCTCTTTTTCCCTGCTTTGTTGCCACTGAAAGATCAGACCCTTGATCTTTTACCTGAAAGTATAACCAAGAGTAAAGGCTTGAGATTTGTACTGGAGATGTTGGCTACATATTTTGTTTCTTTCTACATGTGGATCTGCATGTAAGTCTGCAGATTGGGACAAAAATATGGATCAAGTTGTGTTTTCACATTAGTACAAGCCCAGAGTGACTACTGACTTAATACATTTATTTGGGATATACAACTGAGTAAATAAAAGAATATAAGCCAAAATAACTCTTAGATTTATAGATTTAACTTCTTTAGTTTATTTTAAACTCCTTAACAAATCAGAACAGTCACATATGTCTGATATGGAAAGTGTATTCCAGATTGTTTAGCATCCTTAGTTTAGGAAAAGCGGTGCATTTATATTTAATTATAAAATAAGTTATCTTTGTTGCTTGAAAGCTTATTTTTTTTTTTGTTAGCAATATTGCCAAATCTTAATTTCATCTTCAAACAGAGCTTTTACTGTTTTACTTAAAACTCCTGCAGGCAATCACAATTCAAACTTTCACATATGCTTCTATACAAAACACTGCAATGACAAAAAAACTCTAAAAAATGTAATACTTCTTCCAAAGCCGGAAAGGTCATTTGGACTGAGGTGCCCAAAATTCCTGACTGGATTTGGCTCACTAGAATAATTCCTTCTGCACGTAGCTACAGCTTCCTCCCTCCTGTCCTCTTTTTCAGATATTTCTAGATATAAATAAGGGCAAGCTGGGGCTGCAAGAATTATTCACACAGCTTGCTCCCTGTCGTAATGTTTATGAAAAGATAACAGCTCTTCTCTCTTTACTAAACTAGAAACAGGCATCCCATGATGATACCTGCTCTAGTTTACTGATGTATGATGGATGAATGTCTACTCACATAAAAGTGGCACGTATGCTTATAAGATGACAAGTAAGGCCAGGAAGGACGTGTAAGACGCAGCACACAATCTCCAATCACGTGATGAGACATACAGCCATTACAATTAAGAGAGACACCCATATGTCACTCACTGATGAGCATGTCTCGGGATGAAGTCATATTTCAATACGCCACTTTAATAAAATAGACTGCTATTATCAGCAGATTTAACAGGAAATAACTACATTTTGGTCTTGTATGACTATACCTCATTAATTCCCCATGTTCCCTCACATCATGCACTAAATCAGATCACCCCACCTCAAAATGCAAAGAGGATCTGACAAGCAGACAAAGACAAGAACAACAACCCACAATGCCAAACTTTCTGTATGAGAGCTGTAAAACGAATGTAAAAATATGAATGGCAATACCCAAATGATTACACACTGTTTCTTACAAAACAGGAACTGGTTGAAATCTAAAGAAACAATCAAATAACAGGTTTAAAATAAGTAAAAGTGGGGAGGGGGAAGGAGAGTTCCACCTCCCCGCCAAGACTCAATTACATGGTGGAACTCAAACTTATTGCTGTGGAAGACTGCGGAGGCCAGAGCTATAAACAGCCATAACAAAGGAATTCGGCAAACTTGGCGTGGGTGAGTATATAACTGGATAATAAACTCGGTGGGCTAGAGTTACCCTGGCTCAGCCCTAATCTGCTGCCTGACAGAAGGCAAAGGATAAAACTGGAAAAAAGCATCTCTCCACTTCAAACGCAGTCCCTCAGTATTCACAACGCAATCAGATGAAATACTAACCCAGACGGACTTCAGCCTGGTATTTCTAATGCTTTTTTGTAATTGTCGTCAGACTGAAGAGGATTTTGGCATGCCATACTATATGTGCCTTTGCAAAGGTATGGTACTTGGAGGGTCAGCTGCACCAAAGGAACATCAACCTACTCTAACCTCCTGCATGCAATGGCCATTTTCATCTATGTATCTCAGCACTGAATCTAATGTCTTAGAAACATAAAGGCTCCCACCTGAGAGCATCTAGACTCGATGATCAGAATAGATGCTAAAGTCACCATTTCCCTTAACAGTTCAGAAAAAAAAAAAATACCAACGTCTCTGGACTTCAGTTTTTAATTTCTGCTATGCTTTTTGCCATGTTACATTTTCTTTTCCAAAGATTTCTACATGCTTTTCCCAGTCATCTTTTGATCTGCAACTCTTTAAGACTCTCACTAGAAGTTATTTTCCTCTCTCTTTTTATTGTTATGCTTCTCTTTCCCGCAACCCAATTTTTCAGTGCAGGTTCTCTGCAGACATCAAAATTGGAGACAGGAGCTCAGTAGCTGTTTTACTAGTGCCATACGCAGAAGAGGGGAGGAGGGTACGTCTCTGCTGCAACTCACTGTTGTTCCCTTATACATGTGTGACATTCTTATGATCCTTTCTCAGTGATAACAGTCTAATGAAGGATCACATAGAAATGTATTTACTAGGGCTCTTGAATCTTTCTTCTAGTACTACTTCCTATTATTTAGTCTTCTATTGATGTAACAAGTATATTCAATCTTAAATACTAAAAGGCAAATCACAGTTTTGTTTCACGTATCATGAGTTTAAAGTCTCATTATTTTGCTTTGCTGGACTCATGATTTTTCACATTTGGGACTGCCAGCATTTTACTACAGCAGGGTGAAAAAAGTCTTTGTATGAGATATAGCAGATAACAGAGGCATAGGAGGTACTTCTGCACCAGTAATATGTTTGTTTATTGCTCTCCCTATCTTTATAGGCTGTCATTTTATAGGCCATATAAAACACTATTGCAATTTATTACTAAGGCCATTCAGACTAGCATGGTATGACAGTTGAACTATTCTTTAAGTTAAAGTTTCCAGTCTTTCAACAAGACGTTTTCTCTAATGCTTTGTTCCTGCCAAAGCTCATTGCCAATCATAAATATGAGGCCTGACGGTCAGGATTATCATGCTGAAAAATCAAGGCACTCCACTGGATTTGAAGTAAGGGTTTTAATTGATTCATTTCCACTTTCCTTTCCAATGAAGTTAAACAGCCTTTTGCCATAAAAACATGAATGGGGAATACAGGGAGTTGCATTCAGTGTTCCTCATTTGTCATATTTTCTATGAAACTATCACTTGGAGCACTGGGGCAGAGAACTGCACTTCAAGTACAAATCACCTTGGGTTTTTTTTTTTTGTAATGGTCTACAAAAAGCATCTTTTTTTCTATTTAAAGCAGATAGATGCATTATGTTACACTTCACAGTTTGGGGCAAAAATGAGAAAAGAATAAGATAGCCATGAAACACTTCTGACTCAGATGAAATGAATAAGTGTGAGAGAGGTGACTCAGGTCTCACTTCTCCACTCAGAATAAAACATTTATTAAAGAAAGATGAAGGAAGCAGGTAGGAGCAGGAGTGAAAGAAACCCCAACTTTGGCATCTGAGTTAGCAGAGCGTAGGCAATTGATCACTGGCACTGCCACAAAGATCCCTGAGTGTATCTAAAGGTACATTTGTGAACAGTCACATTTAGTTATGAAACAAGTTATAATCATGCATGTACTTCAGTCTGTGCAGATCAGGGAATAAGGACCTGGAAAACCACTTAAAGGTATCAGATTAATAAAAGGAAAGTTACTAAGTCTATTACTTCTGTCTCGTGCATATCTCTATCAACTTTTATATTATGAAGTGATATATGATGCAATACAATATTTTAAGTGAGAGGAGCCAAAGTTAGCTCAACTCAGCCTACTATTCATCCACATCAGATAGAGCAGATGCTGTGATTTGGCTGTATGGTAAGTCAGGCAGCTAACGATTACAAAAGCTTCTCTAAACAAAGACACCATTTTGGCTTGAAAATATGTTTCTTCTAAATAAAAACAGTTCTCCTCCTGATAACGCACATTTGCTGCACTTTACTATACTAGATTTCAATAGTATACTTACATGAGTATACAGACTTAAAACCCTGACGTCTATAAAATATTAATAAACATAGGAAATGAATATCCTAAAGTCTTAACATACACCTAGATATGATATTCTCATCAAGACTGTAACAAGTATAATAACCAACTCCTGAAAAACAGCTTATCAGTCTGCAATTAGAATCTCTCCTCCATGTTTTTCAGAGTTGGTAAAAAAGTCTTAAGCATCGTGGAAAAATAGGCAGTTAAAAAAAAATGTAAAAATTGGAAATAAATACCTATTTTTAAAACTCTATTTCCATTTTAAATTTGGTTTCCCCATGATTCTGTATTTTCTAAATTGTAACTGACCTATTGGAAACCAAACCATAAAATCACAAGAGATTATGTCACAGAAAAAAATTAAGTAATTTTACTTCAGCTATAGCAGAATTGTTAGCTGACAGTTTTAAGTACACATTAAATATCTTGAAAATAATAATACATATTTAAAAGGATCTATGTGTATATATAGACACATTTTGTCTGTATGCATGTGCGTGTTTGTGTGTCTATACATATAAGGTTGGAAACAGCATCATTACATTCTATAGTTAGACCTAAATTAAGCAACAGCATCCGGATACAGAACAATACATTAAAATAAAGCTATATGACCTCAGGAAATTCCATACTAAAATTATCTCTCCTTTAATTCCACTGTATTAGCACTGAACGGGAATCAAGACAACAGCTGGTGTTAGGTATCAGATGCATGGATCTAATACAGTTTATTTAAAAAAAATTAAAATATACTTTAGACTCTCTCAGCATAGAATATGTTATATAGTGTTCCTATTAACTTTAGTTTCTGACTACGTGTTGCGGGAGCTGTCGGAATAATTGGACAGCAGTTCCCATCTCTTCCCTGCTGCTGTTCTTTATTCCTTTCACCTTCTCTTTCAGCCACTTGCTATTTATAACTCAGCACCAACCAACAGGACTTAAACATTAAGCAAAGCTTCAGTACTTCAGCAACCTTTCAAGCTTGGTCTGAGGACAAAAGCTTCATATGCTTAAGAAAAATCCCTCAGCAATTTCAGCAAAGAGGATATGGAAAACACTGAATGCAACTGAAAAGAGTTGCTGTAGTTACACAACATAAACACGCATGCACACACTTCATTTAATGCCCCCCCCCCTCCCCCCCATCAGTACGCCCACTTAAAGTGGTAACTTTTGAAACTTGAAATTTCTGAAGAGACCTTGAAACTGTGGCTGATGAGGTCATGTCATGTATTCCTCGTAGGTGCCTGTCTCCATCTTTTAGTTACAAGAGTCCAGACAGCGTGACTCAGTTGCTTAACCTTTAAGCAGATAAAGTGAGATAAAGCCAACCAATAATCACAGATGTTTTCCAAAGAATTACTGCTACTCCTTCAAGGCATTTACTCTTCTAAGGGTATTTTTCCATAGGACATTGCAAAGTGAAAAGAAAATAGGCCCTCGCAGCTGAGTTAACTGTACCACTGTGATCTGAAGTTATTGATCAACAGATGTCCTAGACTACCACCAGAAAAAACTCACCCACCTCTATTCTTTCTACTCCCAACTGCTTATTCCTGCCCTCCCACAAGTCCTTGTCTCCTGTGCAGACACAAGCATATGTGAAGCCAAGAGGCAAACGGGACTGAAAAAGTGGTCCAACCGAGCACTCCTTAACCCTCACACCTTCCCCCCACACAAGCTGTCATTCAGATCTCACTCCTGACTCAGTTCCCCATGCAGACCCCAGATACTCTTAACTAGCACTCGGGAAGGGACAGCGCAGGGGACAAATAAGCAAGTGGGTGATAGAAACACTGTCTGGGCTAGTGGCACCAAACTACATAGGTTTAAGCGGTCAACTTCATCTGGAACGGCTCCAGTTTTTCCACTTATAAGACCTTGTTTCTAGCTGTTTATTCCAAGGTTTTGACAGACTTTAACCTGAAGCTTGACTTTTCCACTGGGGAACTGTCCTAATGCCTGTCTCTTGTCCACACTAAAATAGCGCAGCCTCCTCAATGGAGATTTGTAGCATCTTAAACTGACAGGGAAGTATGATCTGGAGCAATAGAGAAGAGAAAAAAAAAATGGAGGGTGCCTTGGGGGCATACTTTATCATCTTCAGCAAAATTTGCCCAACAAATAAGCATTACAGCTTATGAATTTCCAGTAAAGACTCTGGCAGATTGCTCTCCTAAAACACAAAAAGGTTTAATGAACGATCAGTGCACGTTCCCTGAAGCTGCTGAACGAGACTTGCTGTGCAGGTATAGCTCTGGTCTGCAGCAGGTCATGAAGCGACAGCAGTGAGGTTTTTCTCTCATGTACTCTCAGTGATTCCAGAGCAGACAGCTAAAGAGGAGAAACTTGAGTGTAAAGGACCAGAAAGCAGAAAAAAGGCTCGGTCTGCCCTGAGAAGAAAATGAGAAAAAAGGAAGGACACTGGGAGAGGGAACAGAGTTAGAGTCTGCAGCTGAAACTTGGATCTCAGAGAGGAGAGTGGGAGAAGCAGGAAAAGAAAGCTGTGATCTGAAGCTAGCAAGGGAGATGAGTGATAGAGAGGACACTGAAGAGGGAGCTGGGTTGGCATTGAATTTGCTATGCAGAGACAAAGAACCAAAGGAGTCAAAGAGCTGTGACAGCCTGGTGCAGCTTCATTGCCATTTATTCACGTGAGAAAGGGCAATTAAAGGTTAGGATGATGGGTATGGAGAAGAGAAGGGAGATATCAAATCATTTCACAGTTTGATGAAGAGGAAAAGCAAGTAGTAGCGAAAGCAGCAAAGAATTGGAGATAGATTTAAAACACAGGAGCTGCTCAAGAACACAGGTGGAAGACAGAAGCCTAAAGGTACAGCCTGCTGCCCCCCTCAGCTATTTTAGTATTTACACAATGCTGCCTTAAATGGGCAAAAACCATCCAGTGGTCTTAAGACAGGGGATTTCATCTCTTCAGCTGGATCAGTTTCCTTACAAATTCGCAGGTCTCAAATTAGGATGTGGTAAAGGAGGTGGAAGCACTTAGGCAGGTGCTGCTTACCACCTCCCAATACCAAGCCCCATTCAGTCAGAAAGAGGAACAGGTTAAATAGGGAGGATAGAGCTGGCTGGGACATGGGGTGACAGTGAGAAGGGGAAAAAGCAGCACTCCCACGCTTTGGGAAACTGGTCACACAGGCCCATGCCCACTGAAGGCTGTCCTCTGGACTCGGAGGATACAACTGTGGGTGTTTTTGTTGATCTTTTCAATGTCCCTTAACTTCAGGCAACTCCAAAGAGCATTACAAGAACATCACAAAAAAAAGGCAGTTTTTAATTCTAGCATTGCATAACTTCTGAACACTTGATTTTTATTGAAGTAGCAAACTGTAGTGCATATATTCATATACCACATACATTTACACTTGCAATGCCTGTCAATACTACTAGATTTATCTTTGCTCTAGGCTAGCATATTATTTATGTTGAATGATGGCAAAATATTGATTATAAATCTTCATATCATAGCAAGAGAAAGGTTTCCAGACACTGAACTCGTGTCACTGAAAGACCAAGTACAAAGTAGAAGGTAAACAACATTTGTTTATATGTCCTGCCATTAGCTTAATAGGGATCACAATCACTTTAACTGCAGTACTTCTACAGAAATCATTTTGGACAACTACCTCCATTCAACATTAAGGCAAATAATAAACCACCAAGGGATGGGCGTACAAACTGTCAGCATAAGTTTTGCTGCTCATGAGCTGCACGGATTTTGTTGCAGTAATTAACCTGTTTACAATTATGTCATTAACCAGATCACCCTGTTGCTACACAGAACACAACCATGGTACTACCTAATCACAAAGAAAGCTGAGTTGGAGCTTAATAGTTGATCCTGGGCCACCTTTTGCAGGAAGCATAGCTGACTAGTTAAATTAGCAGTTTGGTCCAGCATTACCAGTCCTTCACTTTAATATTTATTTTAATTTTATATGTATATGAGGAAAAAAAATACAAAAAAGATGTAGCCAAGATCAGATTATGTTATACTAAAATAAGATTAACTTCCCTGTAAAGTTTTTCCCCTCATCTTTTACTTCCATATATTGTAATCTCTTGCACATATCGAAAAAAAAACCAACCCAAAAACAAGTTCAACAGGTATTTTGCTGTCAAATAAAAAGCTTTGTTTTACCCAAAAAAGCAAAACTGGTTTGCTTAATAAGACCTACACAAACACCCCCATTACTTGCCAGAGTTAAATGAAAAAGACACACTTTTATTGGAATAAACTGTTCACACTGGCAGTCATGAGGGTGTACTTGTGAGGAGGTAACATACCCACAAAAGCATCACTGCAACAGGTACATGACTACTCCTAATTCATTTCGCTACGTAGATCAGTCACTAGAAGTTATTTACCTAAAATGTTTTACTTAAAATTTAAAAGTACTCAGAAGTAAACTGTTGCACAGTCACTATAATCCAGCATAAATCCGTGCTGCTACCAAGAGTACCTCATCTTACCTCCCCCATCCCAGCTTTTCCAACACCAATAGAGGCAGGAGTGAGAACTAGGCGAACAGGGACAAACTTCTGGCTGAAGCACCCCTTCTATCAAATTTATGCTGCGAGTACAGCCTTATTTACCATAGCCCAGATGCAATACAGTAACTTGTTACTCATATGCGCTACCTTCTTCAACTACTATGGCTGGACCCAGAAAGGTATGACCAATTACACCTTTAGATTGGTGTTGCTTACAGCAGCGTAATTATACTAGAAAATGAATTTATTGCAGACAACTCTTAAGTAAAACCACTGCAATTTCAGTAACAAAAAACGTTCCAAAAAAATCATTTGTCCTTCCCAGCTACAGCTCTGCCAGAGTTTGGAATGAAATAAAGAAAATGCCCCCAAAGAGGGTGGTAGAAATTTCTCACACTGTTGTGATCATCACTGAATAGAGCCAGAGAGGTTGTGGGGTTTTCTTGTTTGTTTGTTTTCTTTAAATTTCCTAGAAGACTTTGAAGCCAATATTGTGGTCCAGCGGAAGTATTTCCATTTCATAGTACCAGGACACTGGTTGCAAAATAATTCTGATTTTATGAAAGGACATTGGAAAATAATTGGTAAGCAGTAGATAAGAGTAGCTCTGCCTGAATTTCAGCCACTTTAATGATTACCAAAATGAATGTTTATTAATTCCATTTTTCTTTCAAGATTGCTACTCAGCTATCAGTGCAAGTTTTATGACAAGATAAGCAATTAATTCCACATCTTATTAAGAGTTTGCATTTATTTTAAAACCCTCAACACTGCACCGTAACTCATAAAGTGAAAGGGAAATTCCCATTCTAATGAAACCAGTTAGCTAATGAACACACCCTGCTCTGACTCAGAATAAGCTTTCTTTTTAAAAGCTTCCTCATTAGGCAGTTGAAGAGTTAAAAAAAAATATACAGTGATTATAAAAATGTAAGTCTTTACAAAAGCATGTGTTAAACAGTCTGTAAGTTAGGGGCTGCATGACAAAGAATGTAACAGATTTTGAGGAATTCATTGTGCATGTTATTTATGGAAGGAAAGAGAATAAAATCAAAGCTAAATACAGTTTTCACAGCTGTGATAAAGAACATGCAGAATAATAGCAGAATTCAATAGGTTAGCACAAATATGGAACAAGTATTTAGAAGAAAAACCTAAAGATTATCCAGAAGAACTTTACTTTTATTAAATATATTACTTATTAGATAATATCTCTAAGATAGTCATAAGGATCTAAACATATATGCCTCAG
>WAAD01000468.1:13084-26540 GCA_013389945.1 Fregata magnificens | reverse complement strand
ACATATATGCCTCAGGGTGACCCTTAGCAAGATGCCCAAATTCCTCAGATAGAGCAGCATGTGGTAATTCTTTAGTGAGGGAGAAGAAAGGTGTCCCAACACCACAAAGAAGGAGGAACAATGAATGCAAGGGGAAAAAAAAAAAAAATACCCTAGAGGACTTAATTTTTTTTGGGTGAAGACAGATGTTTCTAAAGGGTAATGCTGGATGTCTGCTAAAGCTCACATTATGTAATCCTTAGCTGAAGAGTTTCCCTTAATTCCCTTATCTTCTCCCTCCTCCTGGAAAAGAAGAAAAGGGAATTAAGGGAAATTTTGGACCCAACTGTTTAGGACCGAACTCCATCACCTTCCTCTAAATAATCCTGCAACTCTTTCCACACCTGTCTGTGGAGTAGGGCATCAAGAGCAAGACAGGATCTCCTGGTTTACTCCTCTACCCAGGGCACTGCAGTTGTGTTCACCAAGTGGCATTTGGAACATGGAATTGCCTACAAACAAATCCATAATAAGGATTCCAGGCAACATAAGCAGCTCAAAAGAGCTATAGATTTTCATTCTGACCTGGAGGGAAAATACTGCCCAAAGCTGTCAAAACCACAGGCAGAAATCAACTGAAAAGACACGATGCATGTAACAAAGGTCTAAAGACGAAAATAAAAGTAACCTCTTAAAAAAAAAAAAAAACAACCCACAACAAAAACCAAACCAAAAAAAACCCCTACCAAAACCACAAAACCCTGGGGCGGGGGTGGGGCTGTGGGTGGAATTGGACCCAGTCCCTGCGACTGGCCAAAATACAAAACGCATTTATATTCGATTCAAATATAGTATGAAAGAATTAAATAACACAGTTATGTTTCTTCTTTAGTTTGGTCTTTGAAAATTTCAGGACACATATCCCAGATCCCAAAATAAACAGCAAATTTTATTTTCTAAGTGCTGAAGATAACTTTTGTGCCTGTGTAACACACAAGAATCAAAGAGAGAAGTAGACAATATTAACTGTAGAATACATCTTTACAGATATCACAGGTCACCAAAATCACAGAAGCTCCACTGCACCTGAGCTGGCACCGTCCTGGCATGAAGTAGTTCAGGATCTACTAACTGCTCATGGCATCTCCAGTATAAAACTAGACAAATCCATGGACAAGAGGTCCATAAACAGATACTGAAGGGAAAAGGCAGGGGCATGTCCTCTAATATCATCAGTCCGACAACTGTGGATGCTAGGAGAATAGGAAGGGAGTGAACTACAGAAAGCAACGAAGCCCAAATGTTCTCCCCAAGCAGAACAGCACGTGCTGCTGAGAGTGACAGAGGCCAACCACTTGTATAGGCAGACCATTAGTCTGCCCCAGTGGGGTATTTCTTATATTCTTATGCTTTAGGCTAGGCTTGACATGTATCTAAAAATTTGCAAGCATGGGTAGGTTCCTGATAAATTTGCTTAGTCATATGCACCTAGTTAGTGCACATAACCAAGCTCTCACAAATCTTACTTGACAGTAAATTCTTATTGTAAACAGGCATAAACAACCTTTACAAGATTGCTGGCATATTTCACAGCTTACTTTGAGAGCACATCTCATTTCTTAAAAAATCATTAAAGACATTAAATATACAGCTCATGGTTTATAACTCAGAAGATAGCAAGTCCCATTAAATTTCTCACTGTGCACATGTGGCAGGCAGAAAACACATTCAAAGCACAGTGAACACATAGGTTAAATAATCATACATCATCTTGAAACAGGCCCCTAAGAACAGCTTTTATGTGAATTTTGATGAAGTAGTAATAACTATGAAATGCCTTCCACCATCCAGTTGTTCGGTATAAATACGGGCAGTTCTTTAAGAGGCATTTTAATCATACTCACATCTGACATGTTACAAAATACTCTCCAATCAAGACACACTTTTAAAATACATATATAAGTGGAATTATTAGGAAAGAAGACAAAACATCATTGTGTCCCTACACACATTCGCAGTGTCCCACATCCGGAATCCTGTGTGCACTCCTGGCTCTCCCCTCTCCTTGTTCTGCAGTCTTAAAAAGAATTAAGAAAGGTATGAAGTCAGATGATCAAAGGTAAGGAACAACTTCATTACAAAAAACAGGTTACATAAGTGAAGGATATTTAGCCTGAAAAAGAACAATGGAGAGGACTCAATAAGGCCACAAGCGGCATGGACAGAATTGTTCCCTGCCTTGTCCAGGACAAGGACTGGGGAAGTTTCATACATAACTGACAGGTGTCAGGTTCAAGACAAACAAAAGGAATGGTTCTTTCAGTTTTGCGGCTTGTTTGGTTTTGTTTTTTTTTTTTTTAATTTACTGTTACATATATTAAACAGAACATCCACTCAAAGCCAAACTTCTTGATACAGAAAGGCGTTGATGTCAAAAGCTTCTGTGGGCTCAATAAGCACCTGGATAACACGTAGGAGAAAAGTCAACTGAAAGCTATTAAATAAAAGAAAACAAAATAATCCCCCCCCACACACCTCATCATTTAAGGCAAGGAAGTCCACAAGCTGCCCTGCTGCCAACAGTCTGTAAGCATGTAGGGACATATCCCATTTCTTTGCTCAGAAGGAGGTTGTCAAGTAGGTCCTGTAATTTGGCAGGGCCTTCGATGGTAAGCGCATAAATAAAAAGAGAAGAAGAAGTGCAGCCAAAAAAACTAACTAAGAGGTACTGGAAGAGCCAGAAGAGTGGCTGTAGCCAGGTGCATGTTGCCATGGTTGCCCTTTCACTACAAAAAACATGATGAGCCTGGGGACCCTGTGAACATCCTATGCCTGCCGTTGGGTTTTCCAACTGAAGCCCCCAGCTGACCAAGGAACGAGCAGCAGGTACACGCTCGCACTCCAGGGTTTCAGGGCTTCTCCTGAACATGGCCCGTGGGATGCAAAGGTGAAGAAACAAAGCAAGTGGAGTACGAATCTCCCAAGCCATTTCCATGAGATGGTTTGGGGACAAATCAGCTGGATGTCGCACAAGCAGCCCCCCACAGGGGAATCAAGCAGAACAGCTCACAGGACAGAGGATAAAAAAAGAAACTTTTGGGGGCACTGTCTTGCAGGAAGTGACATGCACATGGCCAAAGGGCAGCTTTCACCTGGACAGAACTGGGGAGAAGGTGGTGTGAGGGGGAAGGTGTGACCGATTGCTCCTCATCATGTGCTGTGCATGAGGTTTCCAACATCACTCTCCAAGTCATCCTCTGCCACATCAGTGGGTTACACTGTGCATGTTTAGTGGTTGTGCAGCAGGGGCTGTCCAACAAGGTTGCCTGCATTGGATACTGTTGAAAATGGCATATACGGCTAACCAAGCGTTTTGTCTGACCAGGTACGGCCATTCTTCTACTCTTATGTGACTTCAAGACTCAAAATAAATACCATAAACCAACTAATCATGGAGTAAAGCAGCAACTTACAGGCTCAAGGGAAAAATACAGATCATCCATCTGCCATAAGAGATGAGGATTTGAAAATTTCATTCATTTCCTGAAACTGTTAGCTAAGATATTCAAAGAGTTTCATTACTACAAAGAGCCTTTTTATGCTATTAATCCAGATTAGTAACGACTGTTCAGTTTAGAGTTTGCCTAATTCTTTATTTCTACCTGATGCAATAGAACAGCCTAATTCTTCCTTTGAAACATGGTCCTGCCCTCTGAAAATCCTTCACTGCTCCTTCCCCTACTTCCTGCTCCAAGATCATGGTTCAATGTGCCTTTACTGCCTTATCAGCCTGTCCACAGATATTTTGGAAAGTACTCAGAACTCCTCTACAGCTCTCTACTCCTTTCATTTGTTTTTAGTGATTTGATCACCTGCTGGCCCAGCCGCCTGGAGAAAAAAAGAAGCAGGGTTCTCATTAATATTAAAGATCCTTATCATTTTCACAGTTGATGACCAGAGAGAAATGGGCAGGTCGTCTTGGGTAAGAAAAATAAAAGCATTTTTTCCATGCATCACTTTCCACACCTTTTAGTTGTACAGGCTGTGTTTACTCTGACTTGAGCACCACAGTCTCGGAGGGAACCATAACTGCAGAGATAGACCTTTATCAACCAATTTACCACGCTGAGGTGGCCTGATCTCAGTCTGAGTCCAGATTGTTCATCAAATCCACCTCCACCAGCACAGAAACAGTGAATCCCCTCCTAAGAGGGGTCCAGACAATCTCGTGTGCCCAGTACTATTAACACGGCATTCCTGGCAGGCAAAAGAAATTGCACTGAGGCAGCCAGGAGCTGCCCAGCTGCTGGGCCGTGCTCAGCCACAAGAGGAGTCCAGACCCTTCCAAACTGTGTGTTCAAAAAAAGTACATTCTCATGTCTCAGGGTGCACCTGGAGAAGGCAGAAGGCACAAACTCAGCATCACTAACACTCGAGCAAGGAGACCCTCAGAGAATTTGATTTTGAGCCTAACTTCTTCTGCTGTCTGGCAGTTTACGTGAAACCTCCATAATGAAACTTTACAAAGGAGACAGGCCAATACCCACCATACTCAGTCACGTCAGTGCAATATTCAGCAGGTGTTAATGTTCTCCTGAAAGCTGTGCCTTGTGGCCTGCACAACATGGTTCTTGGTATTTTTAAATGAACTAACATTTTGCTCTTCTCTAACCAGCCAGAAATACACCCAACTGGAAAGACAAAATAACTGTCCATCACTATCTTCCTTCCTGGAAAAAAAAAATACTTCTCCATGTTTACTGAATCTACTGTGATTCAACAGTGCAAGCCTGCTGATTATTAAGCTTGAGAAAGCTTTTTATCTTTGATCTTAAGATCAAAATTCTAAACTCAAAGATTATCTTTAATCTTTGAAAGATTGTCTCGTTTCCTCCAAATCACAGAATATTGCAATATTAATGATATAAAGGAAATAAAGTTTTAAAAAAATCCATACAGCAAAGAGATATTGAAATCTTAACATGAGTACCTTGACATACATGAATAAAATGAAACGAAGTAAATGGTCACGTTTGTACCACAGCAGCACTCTGCCTGTTATGCAAGATTTGCTGGGGAGCGGGTGGGGTGAAGAGGAAGTCTAAGGCTCTGTTTTAATTGGGAAACATCTGCCCTTAGGCAAGGGAAAAACGTCAATAAGGCGCTACCTCCCAAGTTTATTTCTTAGTTTCCTTAGACGGTTAATTACACTGCTAATCTAACCATAAATAGTGATTCTATAAAAATGATACATACAGTCTCCATCAAGAGTCTTGGTACTATTACATTTACAGGCAATGTATGTTTCTGTCAAGTGTATCTGCGGCCAGTTACAAATACATGTAACCGGACTGACTGAAGTTATGTAATTTTCCTTTTCTGCGTTACTTCTGAGAAGAAATAGCAGTAGTGGTGTTCTCTAAGTAATAGTGAGCATGAAAACAAGCAGAGATTTTATCCTCAGCAGTACACCAAATAATGAACGATGCTTTAGGGGTACAAAATACAAACACTTTTTGGCTTCCACAGAAACCTACTTTCATGGCATTCTCCTACTCTCCAATTCACAGCAGCCACAAAGGTGTTGCATAGTTTGCAATACTTTGCAGTTGTTAGCCAAGAAGAATGACAGGTCAAGACTGCGGTGAATTCTCAGAACTCCAAAGGCAACATTTAAAAAAAAAAAAATTTTTTTTTTTTTTTTAAATCTCAAAATGACATCCAAGACTTGTGGCAAGAAATGCTCTCCCTTTTTTTCTTAAGGAACAAACAAAAACAAAGCTGTTCAAGCAAGTTTTTCCTTAGAGTTTTTGTCACTTGTCAGGCTTTCCTTATGTTTTAAGCTCTTCAGAATTTTTTTCTTTCTCCATGTAAAGTTTCTTAAATGTGCATATAGCACAAAGTGAGACCACCTACACGGAGAGTTCCTGGAGCTCAACTTTGTTCGAGCACTTTCAAGTGCAGCAAGTGAATCCAAGTCCACAGATCCCAGTCTTGGCCCTTATGAGCTCCGTGAATGGGAGAACAGGTTCACAGCAGTGTCCCTTTGGGCTCGCTCAGGGTCACAAGGGGCCCAGAGGAGGGACCTCATGCACGCCGCCCTCATACTGCTTCCTCAGCAATAATCCCGTAACGTTGGGATTCCAGTCGGCAGAGCAGGAACACGGATGCCAGCATCTGCAGACAGCACACCTCAAACAACTACCAGCTTTTCTTCACGTGATTGTGTGTATGGATCCCATACTTACAGGGCAACGACTGTTAGCCACATATTTGGAAAGGGGTGAATGGCTCTTACTTGAATCAGAATTATAATACAGCCCTACCAAAATTAACGTTTAACCTGGAAGTAATAAAGACCTCAACCTCTACAATTGCTGCTCTTTGTTTCTCTAACAAGTTCCTTGAGCAGACTGCAGAGGTTACTTACCAGCTGCATCTCTCTTGGCCAATTTGAAAACAAAACCACCCATGAAACAAACCAACCAACCCACCCCAAACGTTTCATTGTCTACACAAACATAAGTAAGTAGACAGCAGCTAACATGTGAAGCTTCACTTGGCCAGTTTTTCTCTTGGCTCTAAATATTGTGACTGATGCAGCAAGTACATTCTGGACAGTTGGAGCAGTCTACCACAAATACATTTGGTCTGCTGAATTCTGCAGTCAAAGAAAGTTGAAGGACAGCTAGGGTGGTTTTACTTCTTCTGAATGATCTCTAGTAGGATATCTACTGTTTCTGACAATCTTTACAAGTGCCGGAAATTTTCACAGATGCATGTGGGAGTTTGGGGGTTGCTATGGATCTCCTTTGGGGGGGGGGGGAGGAAATAGCCGAATGCTGCAGCTGTTCTCAGAAGAAATCCCTTCCACTGAATTCCTCTCTTCTCTCTCTCAGTGGAACACAATTCTTGGATAAGGACAGTCAAAGAATTAAACCATTTTGTGGTGTAAATGTTTTTGCTCTAGATAACATCTGATTCCTGAAATTACTTATTTCACAACGCTGCCACAAGCAGGTAGGAGTAACACAGGGGATGCCACACCTGTGATACTAGAGACAAACACCCATGTCCCCTGCTCTCCAGCAGCCTTCTGGTGTCTTCCAAGAATTGTCCGATTCTTTGCCAGTATTTTCGCTTGTCCAGGATAAAAAGCCCTGCTCTCTTCAACGAGGAACAGGGTGCGAAACACCTCCAACAGTTTTTAAGCTGCATCCTTGAGGTCAGGCTATTTGAAAATTGTCACTGACTACATGAAGCCATTACATGAACAGTATGGAGTACTACAAGGTTCAGGGTGATGGCAGTATCAGATAATTAAGGTCATTAACTTCCCCAAGCAATCATTTTTCATTGAAGTTAACCACAATCAGAATCCCAAAAATTTCCTGCAGAAGATGTATTGCCTCAGTAACTACATCTAGGAAGATAACATCTTCACCCATACTCAGCAAAGACTACAATACAGCCAAAATATAGCTACTACTATTTTTTTTCCTTCAGTCATCAGAAGGTGTTTTTCCTGGGTTTTCTCCTCCTCCCCCAAAGAACACCATTCCTCTTGGTTACTTTGCTAAATAGAAGCATCTTACCGAAACATTCATTCACTCCACTGCCAATTGCAGCCTCTAAATATTGGGGGGGGGAGGGATTGATTTATAATGATTACAATAGAAGAGCAGAAGAATAAATGACTTACAGTTTAGCTATTTCCTAACTAAAATCTGAAATGCAACAAAGCAGGGAAAAATACAGTAACACATAAATATTAAGTCATCAGAAAAACTTCTGGTGACAGATAAACACAAAACAAGGAAAACAAGTTGACAAATTCATATACAATAGGAATTCAACAAACAATCCCCCATGGTCCCCCTAAAGCTATCTATGTTTTAAATTAAAATTCTATTGCAATTTATGCAGCCATTAGTGCCTTAGAAGCAGATACACATATACATGGAGGGGAGCCTGGTATTATGTATCACTCAGGTTAGAAGCTAAAAAAAAAAAAAAAAAAAAGGTATTGAATGTTTATAATAGATAATGAAAACAATCATACCTATCCTACTCACTAAACAAAACTCAACACCTTGCCAAACATAAAACTCTTGAGAAGCAACTTAGACTTTGAAAGAGCTTACATCTTTCAAATAACAACCTTGCTTGGAATTTCTTACAATTCATTCTACAAACAGCTATAGCACATTTTTTACATTAAACAAGGATATTAAACTTGATAGGATACCAGCCTGACTTCAGCTGGATTCCCTTTGTTCCAAGCATTTTGTTTTAATGAATCACTGATGACATTCAAAAAAGCAGCAGCTGAACACGAGGTTCTAGACAGACTTCCTACCCTAGATGCAGGGTATCAATGGGAGAGGATTATTACCATCACCCTCAGCTACAACAGCCTGAAGAGCAAGTCCTGGTTTGTTTTTACTAAAGTAAGTGGACACACACCCTTGAAGAACACGCAAGAGTTTAAACACACGTTGAAACTAAGCGAGCATAAAAGTACTATTTTTTGAGGGGATGTTTCTGTCAGCCTCCGAACACTGCAGTTAGTTAAAGTGATCCCCAAAGCTTTCTTAGAACCTTCAGAAGTGCGGTTATTTGTCAGCAGTAATCCCATGAAATCCCTCACAGACACACAAGTGTGCTTACACAAGATACCCAGGAATGCACATACCTACAGCAAGAACTAGAAAGTGCCATGAGCTCTTAGAGCTTAGTATTGCACTCTACTCACACAAAAGGCTAGGCCAAGGTTTAATAATTAAGTTTGCAGAAGCATTTCTTAGTCTTCATAATAAGTCCTACTTACTTACGTTCATCCCATTGTACCTAATACAAATTGTGCTTCTAAAAAAAGACAGCATCTTTGTGTGTGCGCATGTTTGTGTCTTGACAAAAGAGAGTTGCTATCCACACATGAAAAGGAAAGCTGCAGCAGACAAAACAGCAACAACAGGAAAAATAACATTCACCCTACCTGCTCAATGTAGCACTGCTTGAGTACTGGGAGTGAGGTTTATGCTCGTTTTCAGAGCAGAAAACCTAGCCTCATCTCTCACCAGTGCATGTAACATCACAACGCAGAGTAAGGCACACCTCATAAACTTAGAGGTGGCCATAAAATTGATGGGTTTGAGATTACACCATCAAGATACAGTGACAGGAGGAAACCCCAGAAACTGACACGCTGCTTTTCCTCCCACTCCCACACTAACAGTATTTAAAGTCCGTTAACCATCAACTAACAGTACTTTATGATTAGGTCAGATTTAAAAAAAAATTTAAAATAATAAAAGGTATCTCTCAGATGAGATAGCATCCAAGATTAATGGAGCTCAAGTAAGTGCACCTATTTTCATTGCAAAAAGCAAATCACAGCACAAAGACTGTTCTGTACATTATTGCTGTCTGTCTAAACAGGCCCCCGTGCCACTTTCAGGTATGCACTTTAGAACAGGCAAATACATTTTCACTTGTTATTCCCATTCTAATACAAAACTAAGAATCCTTGCATATAGTTTTAGACCTCTTAAAACCGCATGGGACAATTGACCAATATTGCTTTTGTATAGTCACATAATCCTAAAGGTTTGACTATGCAACAAAACGAAGGTGCAGCTACAGCAAACCCTCCCAGCTGCGTGGCTTCTTTCCAGTTACTGTTACCATACCACTGTTACCATTATTGTTACCATAATAACCTACTCCTGCTATTGTTACCCTATTACCAGTAATGCAGTCTAGGTACACGCTACTGTCACACCTTCATTTCAGTAACCGCCTGCATGGTCCCTGCAGTTCATTTTGAAACTTTCAGCAAACAAACAATAAAGAATTATTTTTTTTATTTACTTATTTTAAATACTTTGCCCTCCCAGGTAGACAGTATATACTGTCTCAGTATATTCCCAATTCAAAACTACCTAAAGAACAAGAGCCGGAGACTAAATGCTTTATGCGAATTATTAAGATACTCATAGACGGTACAAGGAGCTAAAGTTTCAAGTCACCAGTGTCACACAACTGCTCACCCTCTCCTTGCTGCAGCTGCTCCGAGCATCCCTGCTGGGCGGCAGGTCCCTGCCAGACTGCGGGAACTCCAGGGGCAGGAGGGCTGATTCCCCGGGCCCCACCTTAAGCACAGAGAGAACTGAAATACCAGGTTGTCTTCCCCAGCAGGCCACCCAGACGGAGAGAGGGAGCCGGGGGCTGCCCGGCCTCCTGCCCTGCCAGGGAGAGGCGGGGTACGGCTGCGAGGGGGTCGCCTCATCAGGGCAACCCCCCCTGTGCTGCAGGAAATCCGAAAGAGGTGATTTACAGGCAGGATTCATTCCCATCCCACTGAGGAGACAGTTCAGCTGAAAAGTATTAAGCTGGGCCCTGTAAGCTTGTTAAATAATGAACTTTACCCTTAGGCTGAAAACACCCCCCCGGGGGGTAGTGTTGCACAAGCTTATCAGTGCCCACTTGCTGCAGAACATGCCCTTGCAAGAGCTGTGTATGAAGAAGCACTACTATCTATATCTGTAACGCTTCCAAGTTGCTGCAAATCCCTAGGACAAGATTAATGCATAACACTTACTCACCTGCATAAAAACACAATACCCTTATTTCCTGCCCAGCTTTTCTTCCTATGTTGGAGGACCCTCAACTTCATCCACACTTTTAAAAATATTTCTAAAGCTGAAGTTCTTAAAATAGGAGTAAAGAGGAATAAATTTATTGTGTAAAGAGTTGACCCAAAAGGCTGTATGGCCTGCACTTAGGCATCAGGTTAATATGCAGCAGTATAGCCTACGGATGGAAAGTAAAAACAGAGGAAGCATTAACATCTATGAACACAAACTGAAGTGATCACACATTTTTCATTGAAGTTAAAAAAGTTCAAGCAGATGACTTTTTACTGACAATATAATCATATTTTCCTTGAAACAATTACCTACAGTTTACTTATTTAATTCTTTCACAACGACGTCAGACATTCATCTCAACGTTCTCTCATCACAGGAACAAATATGCACAGTACTCACTCACTCAAACAGTTCCAGCAAAAGCAACAAACTCATAACTAAAGACTTCCAACATGACTAAGTCTGCTTGGATCCAGAGTCATTCTCCCTCTACTACTCACCAGCAGGCAGGCTCAAAAACCTTTTTTTGTTAACGTGATCGCTTAACACATGCTATCCCACTCGCTTCCTGGTCTCTTAACCTTTCTTCCTCTGGTTTGCTGACAGTTACCCCTCTTCCAGGGAACACTTGCACTTTTACACAATGCACTATAGTGGCAGCTCCCAAAGACTTGAAGGTTTCTTCAAGAAACAGAGTAACTGTCCACAACACGTGCATGGGAACATACAGCATCACTTAGGAGAATATCTTCACTATCAGCTGTTCTACCTCAGCAGTTTAAGTGTACAAAGTGTGCACCGTGCTGCAGTTTGGATTCTTTCTACTTTTTCAGCATAAGCTATTCTGAGGCTTTACAACTCAAATGCCAGTTTCACCCAGTAAATAACTGACTTACAGTCATGGGCTGGAAGGAGTTGAGGTATTTTTACCCTTCACTAAGTTTTGCTTTTTTTTTTTTTTTTTTTTTTTTTTTTTTACAAATGATCTAAGCCATAAGACTGACCAGCTGAATTGATTTTATGTTCCTGTTTTTAAATACTTAAGCTTGAAAAATACTTGATAAACATTTAAACAATACGATCACTGACAGCATACTAGCATCCAGAACATTGCAATGTAAGCATTCGTCTGTAATTAGAGACTACAGTATACTTCATAACCTTTTCCATGCAGAATATTATTTGAAAAGTGTGAATTCTGTGAACAATATATAGCCTACAACAGCCTGAGTTCCTGAAATAAGTACAGCTAATGGACACTATCAAAACTTGACTTCCCACGTCATTACAGTAAAATCTCCCAAACTTCTATTCCGTAAAACAAACAGCATAGGAAAAAAAATAATCATCACAATATCAGCTTAACTTTTAATCCACACACTTCCCCCTCACCCCATACTGAAATGAATAATGAATGAGCTGGGTCATGATTGCTTTCAGTAAGTATGTCAGAAATCTTCAAAACAATGAGACGAGGGTAAGAGCTGTTATAAGCTCAGACATCAAACGTCTTCCTAATAACGCCACATGCTTATACAACCACATACTATGCATCATTTTTATGCATCAGCATACTGGGAACTGCAAAACCACAAGTACCAAAGGTACTTGAATTCCACGTTATGAAACTTCCTACGCAAGCAAAAATTAACACAGAATTGTAAGTTTTTGTGACCGGAATCTGAGCATTTAAGCCCAACCTTCACCGTGCGCCTGGGCAGAATCAAAATTCTCAGACTCGGGTGTCACCTTACACCTCCCGTCAACTCTGTCACGCAGCAGCAACTCATCCAAAGCGTCAGTAACTCCAAGAGGCTTTTCAACAAACGGAAAGTCTCGGGTTTTGTTGCCATCGTCCCCCCACGCCGCTTCGTTCCCGTGCACAGCTGCTCCTCTGAGCGTTNGCAACCGGAGGGGCCGCGGCCAGGACCGCTCCCCGCCGGGCAGCCCCAGCACCACGGCAGGAGCAGAGCCCTGGGGCTGCCTCTGCCGATCAGGTGTTTCGCGTTTCTTGGTAAATACAGTTGTTCCCCGTGCAACCTTCCTTCCAGCAACCCTGAAAACCCAGACAGTGTCTTTTTCCTCCTTAAACAAATCCTTCCCCTACTTTTAAAGAACCCCCCGCTTAAAAAGTCTTCTCCCAAATATTTTCCTCGAGGGGATTTCCAAGCGGTTCGTTCAAAGGGACTCAGCCACATGCCTAGAGGAGCGAGCTGGCATCTGCAGCGGGGGCATGGGCTTACCTTTGCCTCCCCCGCGTCGGGCTCCTCCTCGTAGAACCCCTGGCCGGACTCGTAGGCGGCGGCGGCGGCCGGCTGCCGGGGTCCCAGGAGCACGGCGCCGGCAGCAAGGCAGCAACCCAGGGAGAGCACCTCCAGCAAGTGCATTGTGCAAAGATGGCAGGGCGGGCGCGGAGCGTGGCCCCGGGGCACTTGGAAGAATGCAGGCGAAATTACGAGGCTCCTTCGCTTCCTTTCCCCCCCCTTTCTTTCGCTGCCCTCTCCCCCCTCCCTCCCCTCGCAATATCCAAGGCAGTAAAATCCGTGGGATGGAGAAGATGCGGTAGCAGCAGCTCCTAGACGCCTGCAGGGGAGCTCCCAACTTTCCCAGCCGCTTTGCAAATTCTCACCAAAGTTATCCGGAGTTTGCCAGGTAAAAAACCCACCAGGAAACCGGACATCCGAGGCTGCGCTCACTCAGGAGCAGGGGAGGTGGAAAGCGCAGAGAGGAGGAGAAGGAGGAGGGAAGGAAGGGAAGGAGGGAGAGCGAGCGAGCGGCAGAGCGGGACCGAGCGGCCGCTCGCACCCGGCGAGCTCCCTTCCACG
>WAAD01000468.1:1525-12964 GCA_013389945.1 Fregata magnificens | reverse complement strand
CGGGGCGCGTCGCGGCTGTGCCGGGAAGGGGAGGCGAGCAGGCCCCAGCCTTCCCTGCGCACTCCGGAGGGGCGCAGCCGCTCCCGCGGAGCTGGCCTCGTCCCGCCCCGAGCCTTGGCTCCACGAAGACGAAGCCCGCTGTAGGTCCCTGCCCCGAGGGGAAAGCAAAGTGGCCGGCTGGTTTCATTCGGCTCTGAAACCGGCGGATGAAGTCGGCTAAGGGCACGCAGAGCCTGCCTGAAATCGTGCAAGAAAATTTCTGTTAATCCTAATCAGCTACTTGTTGAGCAGTGCTGGCAGCTCCACTACAGAGATTATAGCAGGCTTGTAGCTTTTTTTGGCCGAACAGAAAAGATTTTGCCATTTTAGAAACAGAGTGCCCCAGAGTACCATCTTTATTTGTAGCCTGCCTATCAATGACATCTTGGAGCCGTCTTTGAACAGAAGTTACACCCCATTCAGAGCCCTAAATAAAACACAGCGTGGATAGTAGCTAGTTACACTGTAACCGTGATTAAAAGTAAAAACAAAAGTCAAACAGTAAAACCAAAAGAGATTGCACATTGCTAGCAAAGTAACACACTACAGCCTGCTCAAACCTCAGCTATGCAAAAGGAAAAAAGTTATATTCCCTGTACTATTATTTTTGCTTGACGTGGACAGCATTATTGAACCTTGTGTAAATATTTAGAAAACTTTTCAAATTGTTCTGCATCATTTTTATGCACCCTTTGGTAACACGATGGTATGGGAACGAAGCGTGGAGGCAGATCCCTGACTGCCTTGGCTGGATGCTGGCAGTCTGCTCCTGTTACACTGCTCTTATTCTTCGGGAATCCCATTATGTAACTATTCAGGGAACGACATCCTGGGGGTTATGCATAAAGGTGGCTATAGCAGGCCTTTAGGTGCCTCCTGTTCTTTTTGATTTATTTCTTATCATTTTCAAGATGGTATTTCAGCTTGCTGCTACACAAATAAATTATTCTGATGCTCAGAAATAATCACTTCATTTGCAATCAGAATGAAATCTAAAGTTCAAATAGAGCTGCATTTTAAACATTGTTATAGTTACTAGAGAGTTATTAAAGCACTAACAGTTTTTTAACGTCTTCACAACACAGTAAAGCAATGAAGCAAAGACAGTGGTAGAAGTTAAGCAGAACAGCTATGAAGATATAAAATAGTGTACATAAATTAAGACACCTATTGTTCTTTAGTGGACGCTTACAGAGCTGTGGATCAAAGCATGGGATTAAAGCCTAAAGAGAGCATAGTCCAGGATGCAAACCCCATCTAAATAGAAATACAGCATTACTGATTTGAGTTTAAACATGTTAAAATCTCTTGGAAACATGACGGACTGGTGTAGAAAGCAAGTTCTTTTGCAGCACATTAATAAAACCGGCCTGGCAAATCATGCACAGATAATATTATTTCAATAACTGAGTGCCATGCAAGGAGCACCTCCCTGTAACTAAATTACAAAACAGGATGGAACACACCACTCCCGCTGTGCCGTCATAATATCAGCTGGCTTCATTATTTATTTCCCCNCCCCCCCCCAATTCATAGAACATCCATCACGGGATCAAAGGCTTTTATGCAAGAGAACATTTCCACCAACTGCTCTGTATAGCAAGTTTAAAGTGTCATAATTGAAAGCTAGTAACCATAGTCATAGTGCCGCAAGTCACAGTCTAATCATAAGGTTTTTAAAACAAAGTGGTTGAAATCTATGATACTTTATATCTTCTGTTTACAAACAAATAAATATTACATTGGCTCTGGGACAGTTTAAGATTTTCCTCAGTTCAGGCCGTATTTCTTTCCATCCCATAAAAGATGGTTAATTTAAAAGTTCACTGATGTAAAAATCTTTTCTCCTTTCCCCAGCACCTAATGATTAATATTGCTCCTCTTGTCTTCAAATTAAGCAGAAATTGGCCTACAGGACACTTAATTTAAAGTTCTAAGTGGTGCTAACTACACTGACAGGGAACTGACTTTATAAACACAAATGACTAAAGAGATATCCCTAATAGTGTAGAGATACAGGTCTAGGTCTTGCCCTGTTATATTTCAATGGCAATGATAGCTGCTATTGACAAACAAAGGAAATTTTTTATGTCAGATGTAAGATTCCTTCAAATGGATTCTCTTGATGTTGTTTTAAAGTTGCATTAAAAAAATCCAGACCCCATTCTGTTGTTCAAGTTGGTGTAACATACATCTGCCAAGCACATTCCTCTCCTGTCTAGACATACCTGGTATGTTCCTTTCTGATATATTCTGCTTCTGAAACACAGATGTGTTTCAATACCTGTTTCCTATCTCCATTCATTAGCAATACAAAAAGTCAGAGAGGAACCACTAGAAGAAACGTGAGCTGAGACTGGGGAATAGAAAAGTGTCAATAGCGGCAAGAAAAATCAGTAGCATGCTATTGTAATTTGGTCTATTTGCTTATTGTAGAGTTAAATGCTAAAGTTAAATGTTTTCTTTTCACAGAATGTCACTTCCATTCTCCTTATATTTAAATGTTTGTGTTTGATTCAAACCAATCTCCTTTGCATTCTCCTCTTAAATACACATATAGACGCATGCCCAAAAGTTGAAATCACAGATAGCATAGTTTGCTTTTCTTTCAACACACATAATCTTACCGGTGAGTTTCAGTGGAATTTATATTTAACGTAAATCTCAAAGGTAGAAAACATTGTTCCCCGAGTGCAGCAACTCAAAAGACTGTGGAAGTGCCATTCCGGAGTCATTCCAAAAGATGAAGGCACTGTAGTAAGCCTCAGTCCTTAGTTCCTCTACAGACAGGTCTTTCCCCATATTTCTTCTAATGCTTAAAAGCATGAGGAAAAAAAAAAATTGGATGTTGGTCAGTGTCTTCAATATCAAAGTCCTATGTAAATACTGTAAATGATCCTGATACATATAGGGAAGAAAAAGAAAAAGAAAAGGCATTTCAGATTCAGTGCCAAACTACTAGAACAGCTGCTCACTAATGCGTTTTCTGCCAATTGAATCTTTCAATCCCAAGATTTATTACACATTTCTTAACATATTGGTTATCCACTTGGAGTAACCAGTTCTACGGAAGAGAAGACTTAACTACTGAAAAAGGATGCTGCAGTGGATTTCAGGCTGTAGTCCACTTCTCTCCTCAAACCCTCTTCTTTATATAAAACATACGATTTAGTGGAAACATTTAGGAGTACTGCAGTTTTACTGATTATGTGCATAATGGCCTTCCTCGTTCCTCACAAACAGATTTAAAATCATATCTTTTTTTTGTATAGGCCCTCATTTTGTGTTTCCTTATATGATCCTAGGAAAGAATCTAAGCATGGTGGGTTGAAGATCATCAAAAGCAACTGAAATCTTTTCCTTGACTTTGATCAGGCATCCTCACTATAAAACTTAACCCATGGGAAACTGTTCTACACCAAATCTCCAGCCAGGGATCCTGAAATGTAGCTTTATCCATTCACTGTCTCTAAAAAGATTGCCAGGACGAATAACTTCAATTCAACGAGAAGGACAGCACTGCTGCAAAATCATCTTCTGCAATGCTTGACCTAGCAACCTGCACTTTATTATCTAGAAATTTCTCTTTCATTTGCTATAAAAGTTGGTCCCTCTTGAAAATTAATTAACAAGACAAGAATCCTTAGTCTTCAGCCCTTTGACACTGGTTGATATTCAGGGATTACAGGATTATGGGGATTTCTTTGTTCTCAGGGATTCTCTTTCTAAACTGTTAAAATCAGGACTATTGGCCTCTAACATTAGAATTTCTCTATGCTACAGACTGAATGACTGCAATAGCAAAAGACCCTTGCAAAAATAAGGGGTTAGTATGATGCAAAAATAGACAGCACAAGGCAGCATCTCAAGAAAAGTGTTTGAATTGCCCAAAGCAAAGTACATATCTCTAAAGCTGCCCTAAATTTAGAATGGAGAAAGCCCTAGCACACATTTTATTCATCTGTCTTACATTAGGATCTTTCTCTTTACCATAGTTTTTCTTCCCTCTTGTGATGTAAGGTCTCACACAAGAACAGGTATGCAGAAAATATTGATTTAAGATCCTGTAAACTAATGAATCTCTCCACATAGTGATGATGTTCATTGTTGTAACATCTGGCTATAAACAATAAAATGACTGATTGTAAATTTATGCTGCCTCTCAACAGAAAACTGTGCACAGTCTAAACTGTGTATAACTGAAGCCATGTCACTATATAAACAAATTTAGATTCAACAAAACGTATTAGGACTTAACAGCACACGACCACTACACATACAAACGCTTATCATGTTACATACCTTCCTGCAGTAGTCTTCCAAGTGACAATCTATGAGATCAAGAATATATTCAGAATCTTTTTTCCCCAATTATAAAATTTTGCAATGTAACAGAACAAACCAGTCCTAAATCAATTCAAGAGACATTTCTATATAATTTCTAAAACAATGGCAGAAATAATTATTTCTACAAAGAGATTCAGTTTCCACTAACTTTGTTCCTGCATATCTCTTCTCGACTCATATATACTCTGCTGCATTCCCCCCCCTTTTTCTTCAGTGCTTCAAACCTTCTGTTCAATATTTTGGCTGTTCTGGAAATTAAGAATATGCCAAACCCTTCAAATGCAAATTGCTGAAGTATTAAAACTTTACAAAATTGTCAAACAGTATTGAGACAAATTCATTTCCAAGCCCAGAAGAGTGTAATGTATTGTTACTGATTATGATCCTCATTTTTCCTTACTATTTAATAGGTTTTCCTTAGCAAAGTCAATTCTTTTCTCTTATGTAAAATAGCCTTTTACATATTTGAACACTTACCCTTCCTTACTTGGTCATCTTGTTTTAAGCAAAATAAGATCAGTTTTCCAACATTTCTGTATAGATTTTTATTTTCTAAACTTCTGCTTATCCTTATAACTGTCATTTGAATAATCTTTAGTTAATACAGGGGTTCTTCGAAAGATGATGCCCAACACTGAAAAAGGGTACTTAAAAACTGACCTGTGTTGTGCAAAACAAATGGGAGCAGAACAAAAAAACCCAACCCATTCTTCTGCATGTACATTCCCATACGGTATTTGCCTACTAGGCAGATTCATGTTCAGCTTGCAATCAGCTGTAACTCTTGGGTATTTTTTGAGGATTTTCTATCCAGCCAGATATTCCCCTTCCTGCAGCTGTAGATCTGACTCTTCCAACATAAGCAGAGCGCTCACATTTCCCAACAGAATGGTGTCCGCTATCTCCTGTTTTTTTCTAGTCATTTCTTGATTTTATCAAAATTATTTCCAATTTTAAGCCTACCTGTCTGTGCTGTCCTTGCTAGCTAGGTCTTGTCTCTAAACCTAACAAAGTAAAGGTGTATTCCACCTATGCTGCCCTTGATTCCTTGTGGTCAGCAAAAGCATTGTTAGTGACCTATTGCAAGGTTTGGCCGAAAGTCAAAACTTCCTTCCTGAGGTGCTGGTTCAGACTACAGGGTTTGCTTCAGCCCGTCTTACCGATTCAGAAACCAAAAATGCCAAAATGTGGGGACATTCAGATCTGAGATTCTTGCTTAGGCCCATATTCATTTTTCACACAGTTGAAAACAGTTGGAGATTAGTTTAAAAATGATGAAAGAGATGGTTGTGGTTTGGGTTGGGTTTTGGTTTGGGTTTGTTGTTTTTTGGTTTTTTTTCCTTGATACACCAGATAGTGAACTTCTGGAATTTGTTGTTGAGAAGTTGGAGGCAGACAACTGTGAGGTTTAAAAATGGATCAGACAAGTTAATGGAGATCAGGACCATAAATTGATACTAAAAAAAAAAAAAAAAAAAAAAAAAAAAAAAAAAAAAAAAAAAAAAAAAGGTAGGAGTAGAGGAGTACAGTGTTGAGTACCTAATTCAGTGAATGCAGATGCTGGAAAAGCATGAAGGAAATGGACTGCAGAAGCAGACAGTCTTGTGTGCTGTCACTAAATAGCATGTTCAGTTGCAACTGTTGGAGACAGAAAACTAGATAGACAGTCTAGACGGATGGTTTGTCTGAGCCAATAGGACATTTCTTATATTTTGAGGGAAACTGAATCAATTTCTGATTGATTCAGGTCCAAACCACAAAGTAAATTTGTTCTTGTCTTTTAGTCTCATGTTCAGACCACGTATACTTAGTCATAACAAAAATACTTATTTTTACACGTCATTATTGCACCAGAAGTCAGTCCAAAAGATAGGGTTGGAAGGAAGTACACAGGAAATCCAATCTGTAAAATACTCTTTATAATCTACAGTGAAATGAATAAAGAGTGCTATTGCCATCACCACTGAAATTAGACTTCATCATTCCATCTTAAAAAGAAAAAAAATCTAAACCAAAACCCATGTATCTGCTTTTTGGATACATATCACAGAAAAACAGTAAAGCAGCAGATTTTTTTTTTTTTTTTTTTAAACAAGTGATAAGACAAAGCAAAACAAGAAAGCTATATACCAATTTTTGGTCAGGAAGTTACCATTACTAATAGTTTGAATTGGCACCATGCTTAACTTGGTTACTAAGAAGGTTTTGTTCTCTGCTAAACAATTGCTTAATAAAAAACATAACATGTTCCCTTCAAAAAGTTGTATGTTTTGTGCTGAATCAAGAGTGTTATTGTTGCTATCAGACCTAAGGATACATGCTGGGCACAAAACCAGAAGGATGAGGAGCCACCATCTGCAAGAATTCAAAATTCAATCCCTAACCTTTTCATTTTCCAAAAGCTGCTAAAAAAAAAAAAAAAAGCAAGCAATGACAAAGAATTAAAGAACAAAGGTGCATTGATATGCAGATTGCATCAGAGGCCACAAGCAATTCCTTCCTTCACCATCTGGCCAGGAAATTTCATTTTCCTAAGCGCTCAACACTGGGTGACACAGATCCTAGTTCCCTGGGACA
Source organism: Fregata magnificens (assembly GCA_013389945.1). NCBI lineage: Eukaryota > Metazoa > Chordata > Aves > Suliformes > Fregatidae > Fregata > Fregata magnificens. The sequence continues at coordinate 6,001 of WAAD01000468.1, read as the reverse complement.
TAATGAAAGCTGTGCTAATTTCCCCCCTTATCATTAATAAATTTATGTAATAAGAGACATTATTAGACCAGTTCTTGACTGTTTCTTCCTTTCAGCACAACCTGTTAATCTCTCTCCTTTGACCAGTCCCTTGACTTTCAACTCTTCAGGCTAGACTAGGCAGCTGTTGCATGCAACATGGAACCAGATCACCACTGGGCAAAGCAGCCTTCAGTACAGCACATCCATCGTCCTACTGGTTGCTTATCTCTGTAACCTGAATTTAAGCAGCTACTACTGATCTAAAAAGCAGGTAGCATGCTGGGCCTAATCTATTTTTAAAATTCCTATCCCATCACAAACCTACAGCTATACTCCACAGGGACACTTCAACTAATCTGTCCCAGCGTAAAACTCTTAAGTGCAAAGGGTAGAGCAACAGACCATTTTCAGTAGCAGGTTCCAGCTGTGGAACTCAACCTAATCTTCTCTATTGATAATGAATATAAGCCTGAGTGTATTCAAAACCAAAAGCAACCCCAGCTTCTTAGTAAGACTCCCTGCAGCGTTGGCATCTTCCCAGGGTAACCGGCTGATCTAGAGAAGGAGGAGGTAGAGAGACAAGCATAAAAAAAAAGTTAAAATTTGCAGGTATTTTATTAAAAAAAAGATAGGTCCCAAAATGTGGATTATTACATTAAAATAATTTTCAGAGATGCACAGAAGTCACTTTTGCTTACCTTTTCTGCTTTAAAATTTTGAGTGGTGAAAAAGCCAGCTTTATCATCACCTTTTTTTTGGAGCCGGATTTTGTTTTTCCTCCGTAGTAACCCCAGCAGGTTAGTCATAATTGTGTTCTAGTCCCTTTATATAACTATAGGGCCACTCACAGCTATCTTACCTAAACAGGATAGAGAAAAGTCCTGGTCATACTTCCATCTTATTTTTCTGTTCCCATGAGATGGGACCAGTCAGGAGGAGCCCCTGTACTGTGGAAGGACTGCAGGATGAGGGAACGCTGGTGCTGGGTTCTGAGCTGGCCCAGCTGCGGAGGTACAGAGGAGGTCAGACCGTCGGAGAACCTGGTGAAGCTCGGTGAACCCAAACTACATGGTGCTGCTGCTGGCTGCTACAAAGACAGCCACAAGAGAGATGATACAAGCTATACCACAGTTTTAAAAACATTTTTATGCTTACAAGGGACTGCAGGTAGCAGATGGCTGCACCACACACTTTTTGCTCTTGGGTTACTCTTAGTAAGTCTCTAAACTCTTATAATGAAAATAGATGTTTACTGGTGGATCTTTGGAGTTCTAGTATCCTAGCTGGTAAATTTACATAAAAATTAAAATAGTTCAAAGGGATATTTGTTTACATATGGTTCTGAAATGAGTATTATAGTCACCTGATAGGCTGATGTTTATAGTCCACAGTTTTGCACTGAAATCTTCAAAGCAGCCAGAGGGAATTAGGAGCAATTATTAATTGTATTGCATTATTGTATTTTTTTATTTTAATAGGCTTCTTTCAAATCACATCTGATTTTTAGAAGTGAATTTTCCTTTTCTTGCTCTTATCCAAGTATGTCGATGATCTATCCAAAAAGGATAAGACTCTTTTTCACTCAAATGGGAAAGAGATGTATTCATGTAGTGATATTAATAACAAGGCTGTTAACATTTGTAAGAGGTCTTGAAAAATCATTTGAGTTTTAAAACTACAGAGGAAAAGTATATTCCCTTTTTTTTTTTCCCAAACAGAACTTCAAAGTCTAGACATTACAGTACAGTAATTTCAAGGGTTTTTCTGCATATTTATTGTGTGACCTATTGTTTAGTTAAACTGTGTAACAGATGCCTTGTTAAGTAATAATGCTGAGTGCCAGTAGGAATAAAACAACTTTTTGAGTTCAGTCTACTCTCAGTCAAGGTCAAAAAGAGCTGGGACTAAACTCAGTGAGTTTTCAAAAGCTTACCCTAAATATACAAAGTTCGTAATTAAGAAGGCTCATTTTATCAGTCAGCTTCATGTTTGAACAGCAGTGGGAGTAATTATAACACTACTCATTCTTTCAGGTTGGCTTGAACACTTGACCTTATAAGCAAACTCCTTTTTTTCCCCCCTCCTAAGATGCAAAGCCAAACCATTTGATTTTAACAAAACAGAGCTGTCAGTTTGACATTTCAAAGCACATTTAACTGCTTTCTTTCATTAAAAAGATAGTTTATCTTAAAAATAGAAATTTACAGGCTATTTCTACTAATTTTTACCATGCCAAGATTAAAAAAGAAGTTTCTGCTTGCTTGACCTTTTCTTCAGTTCATCAGTTGAACTGTATTTGTTCCAGCCTCCACAATACACAGAAATCCCCAAATTCATGCAAATGCCAGGATGCCTCAAGGGCACCGTTGCCTTGATATTCCTCTTACATCATGCCAGCATTCACTGACTCACACGGGGCCAAAGAATGTGAAATCCAAAAGGAGAATTACAATTGTTTTCAACAGTAGTCATGTGTGGGCAGATATTCAGCAAAACTAACCGCACCCGGAAAGAGTAAAACAAATGGAAGAGGATCTCACCTTCCTTTTGTTGTCCCAGAATTAAAGTTCTAAAGCCAAATGTCTGGTTGCCTATTACAGTCACTGAAGAGCAATAGGCCCCTTCCAAAGGAGAACTCATTCTCCATTTCTTTGGCACTTACTTTAGGACAGGCACTAAAATATGTTTTCTCTCTGTTGATAAGGGGAGACTATATGCTAATTTTGAGATCCCTAAAGTTACAGAAGAGAAGTCTCCTGCTGAGAATCTACATTGGAAAATCTGTCCCTGGTAAGCCCCAATGCCATTGAGGGGATGTCCATGTAATACAGGAGGAAACGGGGCCAGGAATTTAAGTGAGGCAAGTAATTAAATCCACAAAATTAATCTCCAGCTTGGCAATTTGACTACCAAAATGGAGCAAAGGTAATAGCAGCGTACTTGATAAAATAAGAGGAGTGTTTGATTGTTGACTGACTGACTTCATGCTTTCATTTCAGAGTTATGTCTTGCTCATTCTTTTTAGCTCTTTATTGAACAAAAATTGAAAGGTATGATAGATCTCAATGTTTAGACATGTCAGTAGGTTTTACTGGAGAATTATCAAATTAGTGAATGGGGAAAAAAAAAAATCACATTGCAATTGGCTGAAGTCAGTCTAAAAAGTTATAAAGTGACGCTAACATTATGTTAGAAGATGGTTAGTGAATTTCCATAAGATCCAGTGGTAGTTGTTATCTCAATTAAAGTTTAAAATTTTTTTAAAATGTTTGTAATACTTACAAACTCTATTTGAAACAACTTGTTGTAACAGAGCTATTTTTAATAATTCTGAGAGACTCAGAAAGTAATTCTGAGCACTTTTCATAGTCAGTCACTATAGAGACTGAGAATAAAATATTTACAGCAGTAAAAGAAAGATTTTTTTTTTTTTTTAATTTACTTTTCATTATGGAGAGGTTTTCCTCTCCATAGGACACAGTCAAAAACTATTTATCTAGACAAAAATAACATCAAGAGAGTGGAATTACTGTCAAATATACAGTATAGTGCAAAGTCCTTTTCTATCTCCATCATCTGTAATACACTGTGATTCCTTGAGTTGGTATAAAGAGTTACAGAGCCAGTCTAACTGTATGATCTCTTTCCTAGCAATACAATATTCACACTCTACTAGCAACCAGAACATGCTCAATAATCAGAAATTAAAATTATTACTGCCCTTTTTCTGATTTATCCATAGTTAGAGCTCTTCTAGTCAGGGACAATATCCATACAGGAGTCCAAGTCATGCACAGAAGGGATACTCAAAAGTTTATTTTTTCCCTGTCTGTATCTGCACTAATCTTCTTTTTCTCCAAATTTCCCATTTTCTGATGTTACCTTACTTTAGTCTGTTTTACAGACTAGTATGCAGTCAAAGGCAACCTCTCAAAGCCCATGAGCCCAGCTACATGGGAAGAGAAGAAACAGAACAGAACAGAGACAGGATTTTATTTCTCATATCTGGCATTAGGTAAGTGCAGTTCTTTCTTTGCTTCACTGCTGGGGGAGTTCTGTACAATTGTCCATGAAGGAGAAGGCAGAGTCAAGTCCTAGAGCTACTGAGATTATTTTATAGAGCCAGGATTTTATGCATTCTTTCTGTACATATAGCTGGAGGTTGTGGCGGGGGGAGTGGGGAGAAACCTAAAGTCTAGCGTGTGCTAATATAGCAAATGAATATCTAAAGTGAATACTTTGACATCGTTTTGCCTAACAAAGCTGCCAGCAGCAAGCAGTGCTGCCATAGATGCTTTTCCACAACATTGTGTAGGTCTGATCTAGGAATTCGATGCTCAGATGTCCATTTTAGATCCTTAATGCTCTCATCTTTCCCCTGGAGTGATTTCTATTAAAGTACATTGATTTCTACCCAAGACAAGTTTTCCACCAAAGACATTTGGACTGTCAAAG
>WAAD01000467.1:73086-102930 GCA_013389945.1 Fregata magnificens | reverse complement strand
TCTAATACTAGTGGCCATTTCATGCCAGGGATGCTTAATGAGAACTCCCCACTGAAATCAGTGAAGAGCTATGACTAAAAATCAATGGTAACATATGATCCAAGTTGTTTTATGCTAAAATATTCGATGACAGTCTTTTGGGATACAATAGAATAAACCAATTCTGGGTATTAGCTTCACAGAACACCATATTTATGGTTTATCAGTGACAGAATTTCATGGAGCTTACCAGATTAAAGAGAAAAGAAAAATCTAAGAAAATATATAAAACCAGATCTGTAGAATTAAATATTCTTCTGAATGTAAGAGTGTACCCCTTGTTCCTGACGCTTCAAAATAGTTACGTGCATCTTCATATTAAAACATTATCTACAAGCATGAAACTGTGCAAGAAGACTGAGCCACACTATATTGTCTTGTTTTGCTATTGGTTAAGAGAATACACAAAGGAGACAGCAACGTAACTTGACTGTATAGGTGAACTCTAACATTTTGGTTTTGAGTCTTGAGCAGCACAAACAGATATGACGAAGTTTTGTGTACTTGTGGCTAATAAGGTTTTTGCATACCAGCAGTACCTGGGGTTTTCTGTCATGGATAGAATGGTATATAGAAGATGCACTTGCAATTGTGTGAACATCTGTCCGAAAAGAAATTGAGAGGCTGAGGATGAAATGTTTTCTTTGTTTACCTGTGTCTCATTTAAGCTAAAAGTAGACTGAGGTGCCCAATACTGGTGCCTTTGCACGTGTCAGCTCATGAACCACATGATAAGCAGTTATGCTTATCTCAGGAGGATATTTTCTTTTACCTTTTTATTCTTTATGAGTAATAACTGTATAAAATAAATTCTTCTTTTGAGCTTATTTACAATCATAATTCAGAATTTTGGAAAATGAAGTACCACCTAAAATTAAAAAAAAAAAAAATTATTACTTATTTGTTTTGTTTGTGCAAAAAAATGAAGATGCAGGTATTTGTACCTTCCAAGAGACAGGTATTAAAAGTGATTGAAGGACATTTATAAGTTCAGAAAGATTTATTAAAAAATGGGTGCTGAAGTTTCCTCTGACTCAAGTTACCTTCTATTCAGCTGGCATATAAATGTGCTTTAATTAACCTGTTTGAAAATGATAGAGAAATAGAGAAAGACCCAGTGCCAATTTAATAACTAATGTCCCTATTATCTGAGCCTGCAGGAAAGCCTGTGGGAGAAAGAAAAAGCACCGGACATTTTGTAATGTTCACCTTGCAAAGCTTTGCTCCCCCAAGTCTTATGTATTCAAAAATCTGTCATGCAAAAATGATGTAAATCTCTAGTTTGCATAGGATGTATAACCACAGTGTTTGGTAGAGCTTGGGGAACTTCCAGCAAAACACTGTTTAATTGGAAAATGCCATTTCATTGAACCTGCAATCTTTTACTCCAGATTTCTACAGCTGAGCAAATATCCAGTGCTCTTAACAATGAATCTGACAAGGACATCAGTTTTACTGAAAACTGAGGGGTTGGGAAGGTTTGTAAAACCCCATCAACTTCTTTTTTTTTTTTTTTCTCTGAATGGGAAATGCTGCATTTCATCTCAGTCTGGACATTGGCAGAGGGATCATCTATCACCTGCCTTTCCCTTTTACTTTCTTTCCTGGCTAGGATGGGTCCACATTTGTAACTACAGTGTTCCCCACACAGTAGGGGAAAGCTAGAAGCTAGAAATTATTTAATTTAAAAAAACATCAAAACCAAATAAATTGGAGTGATATATAATTAATGGGGGGTTGGATGGAGTGGAGGAAAAGACATATTCTGTTGTTTTCCTTTCCTTCATATGTGTCACATACATATCAGCTTTTTTGGTATCCTAAAAGCTGAGGCTGTATAGTACAACAAAGAAATGGGCTCAATGCATGTCCGGACTCCAATTATCAGAAATGTTGCTTCTATGGAGCAAGTAAAGAAATAAACTTTTGGTAAGATTTTGTTCAAGGAGTGTCACTGAAGAAAACCTTACATAAAGTTTATTTCCTAATACCTAATAACACTGTCAATAGGAAGCCTTTATAAAGCTTAATATGAAAGGTGTGCAAATTTACTTTCTTTACAGATAGATCTGTCCAGACATTGAAATCATATCTAGAGTGAAATTATATGAGGGTTATATTCGGAGTTGAAAGTACTAGGGAATAATGAGAGGAGAAAGGTTAGGCAAGGAAAAAAGAAAAAAAGAGGCAATGGAAAGAGTTCAAACATACACCTGTTATGCCATAAGGCACTAGCTTATACTAAACAGTTTTAGAGGGTGGAAATGTTTTTTTCCTGAATCTATAATACCTGCATTCTTTCAAACACTAAAAACTTTATCAGAAAACTAATTGCTGGAAAGATAAAAATATATTTCTTTTATTTAAAAAAACCAGTTTCATAAAAAAGAAACTAAAATAAATTGCAATTCATTCAACATCCAACCCCACTTTAAAAATGTTTCTTAAGTTTGTAGACTTAAAAAGGTCAGCAACCTACAGAAATGAAATGTATAATATCTAGAAATCTGCACCCATAAATAAGAGCCTTTAAACCTTACAGAATTTACATGATAAAAGACAACAATTTATTGTGAGCAGAGACTCAGGTGTAAAAATTATTCAGAACGAGAGCACCCCTGCATATGAGTAAAACAAAGCCTGCATGACTCCTTACCTTACAATTTAAAAAAAAAATAAAAAGAAGAAGCTGCTTGTGTAGGACCACAAATAAAGAAAAAGGAACCTGACAGCAGAGCGTGCTACATCCAAAACATTAATTGTACTTTGTATGTTCTGTATCGACACCTCCTTGGACACCTCAGGCTTCATTACACTCAGACTCCATGGAAAAGAAGTTCCTGGGTATTCTAGAAAGCACTTGAGCAAAAATACAGAGCTGTTCCAAGCGTAAAGGATGGGTTTTTAAAAAAAATTCATGAGATCAGTTTCTCAATAATTTGTAGATTTTGCTGGGGAATATGTATCTGAAGCATTCAGACTTCTTTTGAATAATTGTCATCTCAAATCCCTAACCCTGATAAAAAAATATCATATTTACTAATATGTTGTAGGAAGAGTTTAATGAATTGTAATTTCATATATTTCTAAATGAAACAGTACATCTCCATAAGCCTCTCAGGCAACTCCATCTTTGTGAATGTTAATGACAGTTTTGTTCACTCAATTGGGCTTATAGCTGTCCTACTAATATTTTTTAAATGGAGTTCTGTTGAATTAGTGAGCTACACAAAGTACAGGAGATGCCAGCATATCCATTGCAGATTGAATTCATTCATTAATTGAGGCAAATCTATGCTCATACAAACAGGTTCTGATGGTGCCCTAAGAACAGTGAACAATTGGAGAGATTTAAAGATCCTTTATCTGGTGGTGGCCCTTTGAGACAAATAACAGGCTGTGTTAAGGAAAAGTATTTTCTCTCAATTTATGTTCAGTTAGATTAAGTTGAAATATATGGGAAGTATAAAATAATTTACTATGTATTCTCCAGAGATCAATTAACTAGAAATCTTGAAAACTTTTGTTAAAAAAGGTTATAACAAAGATGTCCTGCCACACCACTCTGCTTTTCTTGTGAATCCTCTGCACCAAAGATTTAACATGTATCTCCATGAAATCTGTATGAATTTAATGATCTTTCTCATCACACAGAATGCCACTGCATCCTACTTTGTTGTAACTAAGGTTATTGGCAAGGCTTCAGGCTACAAAATGAACTTATAGAAGACTCAGGAATGCTGCCCCCCCTCACTGTGTGTAGCTATATTTATATAGCTATACATATATTTTATGTGTATTCACAGTTATATATTTATATATACACACATACACACAAATGACCTCTTTCCCCAGCTCATGCGTACCTCCCATAGCGCACACTTCATAGCTGGATTTCTGTGGAGGGAATAAGAATCGCCACTGATTTAAAATACCTTTGTTTTGACCTATAAATCTCAGCTAGTTCTACAAAGAGAAAAGACTCCTGTTTACCTGGAAATATTATTCTTCTTATAAGGAGAGTCCTTCTGTATGAAATGGAATATGCATTCTCCAAAAGCCCACAATGCCTAAGAAAGCTTGTGTTTCCTCTTTACTAGTTGGTGGTTTGCTATTTTGTTGATCACATCCATTGGGATCTGATGGCATCCATCTTGTCATTTTATTCCTAAAAACTGGATCTCCTGTGCAGGTCCCTTGATCTTTCTTTGTTTTATGGCAAAACCGGCCGTCAGAAGGATTTGGACTATTTTCTTCCCTTTCTCAAAAACTTCTTCTGCTGTATTGCCCCACACGATGATGTCATCAATATATTGCAGATGTTGCAGAGTTTCACCCTGTTCCAATGCAGTCTGGATCAGTCTGTGGCAAATGGTAGGTCTGTGTTTCCAGCCCTGGGGCAGTGGATTCCAGGTGTACTGGACGTCCCTCCAGATGACAGCAAACTGTGGTCTGCAGTCTGCCACCAAAGGGATTGAGAAATCATTAGCGATATAAATTGTGGCATACCACTTGGCTGCCTTTGACTCTAGTTCGTATTGAAGTCCTAGCATGTCTGGCACAGCAGCACTCAGCAGTGGCATGACTTAATTCAGGCCATGATAGTCTACTGTTAGTCTCCACTCTCCATTAGACTTTCGCACTGGCTATATGGGACTGTTAAAGGGGGAGCGAGCCTTGCTGATTGCTCCTTGGGTCTCCAGTCAACAAATCAGTTTATGGATGGGAATCAGGGAGTCTCAGTTGGTGTGATACTGCCGCTGGTGCACCATTGTGGTAGCGATCAGCACCTGTTGTTCTTCGACCCTCAGCAACCCCACAACAGAAGGGTCCTCTGAGAGACCAGGCAAGGTAGACAGCTGTTTAATTTCCTCTGTCTCCAAGGCAGCTATACCAAAAGCCCACCGGTACCCTTTTGGGTCCTTGAAATACCCTCTCCTGATGTAGTCTATGCCAAGCATGCACAGAGCCTCTGGGCCAGTCACAACAGGGTGCTTTTGCCACTTATTCCCAGTTAGGCTCACTTTGGCCTCCAATGCAGTTAGCTGTTGGGATCCCTCTGTCACTCCAGAAATACGGATGGGTTCTGCCCCTGTATAGCTTGATGGCATTAGGGTGCGCTGTGCACTGGTGTCCACTAGAGCCTTATATTCCTGTGGTTCTGATGTGCCAGGTCATTGAGTCCACACAGTCCAGTAAACGAGGTTGTCCCTTTCCTCCACCTGGCTGGAGGCAGGGCCCCTCTAGACCTGATCATAGTATTTGTTACTCACTTCTTGTAAATGCAAATCAGAAGTACCGTTATTAAGATCAGGAGTAAGATCAGCCCTTCTACTCAGTCTGGGGAACTGCCCACTGGAAACTGGAGCAGCAATTTTCCTGGAAGAACCCCCTTGTGTGATGGTTTTTCCTTGCAACTCACAAACCCATGCCTCTAAGGTCGAGGTAGATTTTCCATACCACTTCCTCATGTCCTCTCCGTGGTCATGCAGATAAAACCACAGGGTGGCCCACGGTGTGTACCCACTATATCCTCTCTCTTGAGCAGAGGAACCCTTACTCCTAATAGCTGAGATACGGGTCCATACAGGTGGCGAGTAGGATATATCCGCTTTGAGTTGCTGGACCTCCTGCGACTGTTTCTCCACAGCTGAGACATAGGCCTATAGGGAGGAAGAGAGACTTTCTTTGTATTGCTGGAGTTGGCCAGCCAATTCATCTACCGTTTGTCCTTCTCTATCTTTCCAGGTCCTTACTACCAAAGAGTTGGCATGTGACGATGATGCGCTCCGTACCAACTTCTGCCACATGGGTTGTGTGCACTTGACTTCATCTGGATCTTTGGATAACTGCTCGTTGTCCAGGTCATCATAAACTACCTCCAGCATGGCTAACTCCTTCAGGTACTGGATACCTCTTTCTTCCTTGAAGGGATACCTTTCCTTCACACTGGACAGGAGTTGCCTCCAGAGGCTGAGGGCTTGTGCCCCTTTTCCAATCACTTTGTCAATGCCCCCTTCCCTAGAAAGGGATCCCAGTTTGGCTTCCCTACCTTCAATACCAGTCTACTGGCTCCATTATCCCAGCATCGGAGCAGCCAGGTGACAATGTGCTCGCCGGGACGATGGCTGAAATTTTTTCGCATGTCTCACAGCTCACTCAGGGACAGGGATTGGGTGGTTACCGCCTCATTTATGAGTTCTGCCTCCTCCTGTTCTCGTGATGGCCCTTCTTTGGAGTAGTCTGCCTCGTCCATTTCTTCCCTTAGTAGGGGAAGAGTTTCTTCTGTTACTAAACGAGCCTACTTTTGCTTCCAAAATTTCTTGTTGTGTATAGGGGTGACAGATACCGGCATGGGTTGGTTCTCTGGTTCAGCTGCAGTGCCTGTCACCAGGGTGGGAGTAACCACAGTGGTGGCTGCCAGGGCTGGAGTAGCTGCAGTGCCTATCATTTTGTTGTCACATCCAGAGACCTTCTCTTCCCCTTGAGGGTACTGAATAGTGTTGAATAGGGCTCAGTAGGCATGGGCCAGGCCCCAGCACGTTGCAGTGATTTGTATCTCTCTGGAATTGCCAGGGTGACAGCATATTTTTCCAAATATTTTACTAGTTTTTCACAATTCTGAACTTATCCAGGGGTGAAGTTCCAAAACACTGGAGGTGCCCACTGTCCTAGGTACTTTCCCATACTATTCCACACACCCTGCCACTCATAACTATCCAGCTTTGGGGCAGAACTCTGGGTGGTATTCTTAAATAGTTGTTTAACCTTAAACAAGTCCTGAAGCACATTCAGGTGACATAGCAATAGGAATATGCTAGTTTGAACATCCCAAGGATATTCAAAATTCTCAAGAGCTATTATAACTAGCCTGGAGGAGAAGGGGAAGGTGAAGGAGTGGGGGAAAGTGTCCCCCCTTGTCTTGCCCATAAATTGGCTGTCCGAGGAGAAAAGATAAATAGTGTAATTATTAACAGTTTCCAAGAGATAGTTCCTGAAGTACGGAGATGATGGCAATGCTGAGTACAAATACCAGATTAGTCTCTTGACCAGTAATTTTATCATATCATAAGCCAGTGTTACACAATACAGCAAAATGATAACCTTAATCCAGCCACCAGAGGTGATAAACAGCACAACAGGGAACATATACAGCAAGTAAGGTGTTACGTAACACAACTCTGAGAGCAAGCACAAGAACTCTGAGAGCAAATAAATCAACATTGCGACCAGTGACTATTAACCTAATAATGAATGCTTATAACAAACCTTTTTTAACAGGTTCTGGTCAGATCTGTCATTATCTCAGCCCTTTGAGCCCCATGTTGGGTGCCAAAAAGATTGTTGTGGTTTAACTTGGCAGGCAGCTAAGCACCACACAGCCGTTTGCTCACTCCCTCTCGGTGGGATGGGGAAGAGAATTGAAAAAAAAGGTAAAACTTGTGGGTTGAGATAAAGACAGTTTAATAGGACAGAAAAGAATGATAATGATAAAAGAATATACAAAACAAGTGATGCGTAATGCAATTGCTCACCACCTGCTGACTGATGCCCAGCCAGTTCCTGAGCAGCAGACCCTCAACCAGCTTTTCCCCTAGTTTATATATCAAGCATGACATGATATCCCTTTGGTCAGTTGGGGTCAGCTGTCCCAGCTGTGTCCCCTCCCAACTTCTTGTGCACCCCCAGCCTACTCGCTGGTGGGGCAGTGTGAGAAGCAGGAAAAAGCCTTGACTCTGTGTAAGCACTGCTCAGCAACAAGTAAAACATACCTGTGTTATCAACATTATTCTAACCCTAAATCCAAAACACAGCACTATACCAGCTATTAGAAACAAAATTAACTCTAACCCAGCTGAAACCAGGACATTGGGAAAGGCAATGTCTAGGTAAACAGAGTTCAATGCTGCAATAATCTGCCAAAACCACTCCTTGTTTTGTTCTCAACAAAGAAAAAAATTGCATAGGATGACAACAGGGTAATAGACTTTTGAAATTGCTTGTTGCACTTTTTCTTTTGTTTATTTATTTACAGCAACCTAAGACATAAAAACATAGTATTATAGGCTAAAGGGACCTCAGGAAGTCTCTCATCCAGCCTTGTGCTTATGTCGGATCAGCTTCAAGGTCAGTCTAGGTTGCTCAGGGCTTGATCCAGTCAGATCTTGAAAACCTCCAGAGAAGGTGCCTGCACAATGTCTCAGGGCAATGTGCTCCAATGCTTTATTGTCCTTACAGGGAAAAAAAGTTTCTCCTTATATCCAGTTGGATAGAAGTCTTTTAAAATTTTATATACATTTCAGAGTTCCAGAACTCATTGCTATTTTTCACCCATTGATCACAAAAGCATTCCACGTGCAAACTACCTATATACCAGAACACTTCTTCTGCATAGATATACTTTTTATTGATTGCTTGTAATTGTACCTGTGTATCTAAAATTCTATGCTTCATGTCTTCATTTTGAAGAAAGAACATCTAGAAATGGCTATAAAAATGCATTTTTGTTATTCAACAGCAACAGGAACTGAAGTACAGAATGAAGTAGATAACTTCTGAGGACACCTTTTCTTAGAGTATGGCTTAAGACCACATAGTATTAAGAGTATAAAGAGATTATTATTTTTTAAAGTATCCTGAGTAGTGGATTGGAGCAATTAAAAGTTTCAGTGCTGAAACTCCTAAACAAGGAAGGCAACCTGGGCACATTCAAACAGTGTTTCCCTCAAAGCATTGGCTGTTAATAAGAAGAAAAACATTCAGAGGGCAGCTTTATTTTTGACATGGGCTGTTTTTGAGGAATTTGAATTTTTCATGAATTTGATGAATTTTTCAGAGAAGCCAGGCAGAGATGATTACTTATGAAATAGTAGTAAAGGAGTACCAGGAATGTTAAAAGAGTTGTACTAGACTCCACAGAAGGATGAAACATATGAGCAATTTAACATTAATTGCAAATGTTACATGTGGAAACTGAAAGACTTGCAATCCATCTCAGGAAGCAAAACTGAGATTTAGTGTTTGTTGTGGGGAGGGGGAGGCTAACAGCAGCTCTGCTGGATTGTTTCAGACTAACAGTGCATATGACTTTGTCCAAGACCAAATGCCTAGGGAAGACTGTGAGAACAAGACACCCCTACAGTATTAAACCTCAGAATTTTTTCTCAGTCTCCAAAAATTGTTGACTCTGAGACTTTCTCAGCCAGAGTTGTTTTGTTTTAAGTACCCTGATTGGATTTTTCTTCCTTTCATTTGTTCCAACACCCTTTGAAGGCTTGTAAGCCCTCAGCATTCAAAACATCACATGCCAAGGGATAGTATCTTCACATATCATGTGAAAACCTGCCACCCGGTTTGAATTTTGCTGGTCCATGGAAGGATATTACAGTTGTTATACAGTGGTTCTTCAAAGGTAGCCTTTTGAATTGGGTCCTGGGCTTGAGAACATCTCCTTCCAAAACCCAAATGGGATTGCTATGCTTGAAGCAGACAACACTGCATTTCTTTTTCATTACATTTTGATGCTGCTTTTTCAGTTTTGGGTGTAGAATATATATTTATCTTGCTCAAAATTGCCGTATAACTGAGTACTATGTTGCCATGTTTTTGGCTTTAAAGACCAATTTGAACTACCATCATCTTAGAAATTGGCCAAAAGACTTTCAATAGGGGTTGTATGTGATTTATTTCTATCTGTATCTAATCTTAACAAATTACAAATATAAATCATCTACTTGGAATATATTGTCATAAAGAGGAGCTGAGATTACACTGACAATGTATTTTCTGTTCAAAAGTATAAATCAAATCAGCTACTCAGCACTAGGAATTTCAGAAATTCATATAATGTCATCTCCAAGGAAATATATTTTATGGCAGGTTCTCTGACACATGTAAACATTTTGGCTCAATGCCATTGTCTACATACAGGCATCTCCTACTGTATTAGATCCCCTATGATACCTAAGAAATCCGCAAGAGGCTGGCAAATATCCACACTGGACCTATGGGGACCTTTCCGGAGAGGAAGCCTGAGGCTAGATGGTATACCATAAAGCATCCCAGCAATGCTAAATCCCTATGTTTAGGCAAGTAGGGATATTCAGAACCCACCAGATCACACTAAAACACATTTTTCAATAGCAATCCTTTAAGCAATGGCAGTGGGACTTTCTGTCCTAGGAGGCTGTGGAGGCAGACAGTATCATTAAGTCCAAAAAGGAATTAGAAAATTAAAGGATAATATGCCCATAAATGGATATTATAGGAAATATGGAGGAATGTACCCTCTAACTTCCACAGAAATTGATCAGGCTCCTTAACACTCCCTAACACTCATTTGCTTTCTCCTTTTTTAGGGAGTGAGTATTGGATTAGGTGGACCACTGGTGTGACCAAGTAAGGAATTTCTTATGTTCTTAAATCCATAACTGAATCCTACTCTATAATGCAGGAGAGCAAGAGAGAACTCTTTGAGTAACCAGAAGATTATTTGAACATTATTTTGCCTTTAATAGATTTAATCCACAATGTATTTAAGAACTAGATTTCCCCTTTTTTTTGCCATGCTCTTTTGTCTGTGGGGTCTCTGGACTATTCCATATAATCCTCCTTTTTAAAATGGATTACCTGCAGTCTTTCATCAGAAAGAATTCCCTTCTGTTAATAAAGCTTCTCCCTGTACAGTTAACTCACATATGACGTGGACAAATTATTGGCATTTAACTGAAAAATCCCTTTAATAAAACTATATTCATTCAGTGATGTTCAGTGATTAAGTTAAACAAATGCTTCCAATTAATTTTCCCCTTAATTTGCAATGAAATTCTATAAATAAAGAGCTATGCACTTAGACAGAAGAAAGATTTCCCATTTTCACTCAATGTGAAGGAGAAAAGCGATAAAAATATATGACCAAATTGATGTTAACTTTAGCATAGTTATACAAGTTTGTACTGGTGAGCCATAGCTCTTAAAAAAAAGAATTTCTGTGAATCACTAGTCAGTGGCATAATTGACTTTTGGTGGCTTCAAAAGGCCATGAACACAGCTAATAGTTTTTGGCAGTTCCAAAGGCATTAATCATGATCAATGTGCAATATTAAATAAGGCTCCTTCAAAATGAATATAAATTAAGACTGTAGTTCCATCTCAGCCTTCTGGTGACATGAGGAAACCACTCAAGTTTCATTCTCATGGTTTATGATGTCCCTGGAAGCCTTTGATGGAATTATAGCCTTATTAAGTACAGTTGGGGTACATTATTCCTTAAATTATTGCAACTACAAGTCATTATTCCCTCTAGAAATTAGAACTTGCTGTACTTTCATCAACCATGTAATCCTGAAGTAAATTGGGGGGAATTTCATCGTGGGAGGGTATCTGCTTTTTAATTTCTGTCACTACTGTATATGCACAGCTTGGTAGAGTGGTTAACATCTAATATTAACAGCCCTTACACTTTTTTGTTTTGTTTTAAGGAACACTGTTCACAACAATATAATTGAGTCATCACTGATGTTTATATAGCATTTTATAGGAGATTTCAAATCCATTTTTTAGCCTTTTTTATATAAGATCATTTAACCACCAGTGAAATAAAATAGAATTCAGACAGATGAAGATGGGGGTATACAGATAGGTTTTTAGGGAGGCATGATATAAGTATTAATAACATTTCAGTAAAGACACATGCAATCATATCCTGAGTAAGAAAAAAGTGATATGTAATCTTTAATTCTTCAGAATAGTTCAAGCCTTCACCTGAAGTTCAGGAGAGCAAGACAAGGACTTTTTGGCTTTCAGTCTGTAGTATGGGTAAGAGCAGTGGTTCTGAGGAAGAGCAAGATACATACTGTATCAGCCAGGGTGGCTATTTTGGAGGTTTCTCACAGTATTACCTGCAGACCATGGACCACAAAGAGCAGTGCTCCTGTGGGAGCTGGGAATGCTGGAGATGGTCCAGCTGGTCTGGGACCCTTGCTGGATCAGGAGGATGGACTGATCTCTCAGCCAGTACTGTCCATACCAAATCCTATTTAGTTTATAATATCAAAGTCAATTTTGATACTTTTATCAATAACAGGAATAGTGTCTGTAGTGCAAGTTAAATATTTTTATTATGGGCAGGTCCAATGTGGCGTAAGATGCATACAAGTTCTGTAGCATTTCTTAGTTAAAAGGAATGAAGCCGTCTGGAAAGAACGTACAATATTTATAAAGCATGCTTCTAAGATGAGAATTTTTCTTCTCTAATGATAGTTTAAATCATCACAGCTTTACCAGTTTAGTTAGCTTTGTGTATTAGCTTCTTTCAACAGTTTTCACACTGCCTAGGCTTTTAAATAGTGGTAAGTATTATTCAATGATACATACTGAAAAAGAAAAAGTGTTAAAGAAAACCCCTAAGTGTAGCACATACATCATTAAGCCTGAAGGAGTTCAGGGCTTTTATTCTCTCTCTTTTTTTTTTTTTCTTTTATATACTATTTTGAGGACTGTATCAGGCAGAAATTTTTCTGCACCCTGTTCTCCCACAACTTTTCATATTGTAAAAAATATCTAGTTATAACTAAGAAACAATAAAAGTTGTCACCACATTGCTTAATTCGTATAAAATTTTGTGGGCTTCTGGCAAACATGAAGTCTTCCTTCGTGGTGGTGGGTTGACCCTGGCTGGACACCAGGTGCCCACCACAGCTGCTCTATCACTCCCCTTCCTGAGCTGGACAGGGGAGAGAAAATATAACAAAAGGCTCATGGGTCGAGATAAGGACAGGGAGAGATCACTCACCAATTACCGTCACGAGCAAACCAGACACAACTTGGGGAAATTAGTTTAATTTATTAACAATCAAACCAGAGCAGGGTAATGAGAAATAAAACCAAGTCTTAAAACACCTTCCCCCGCCCCTCCCTTCTTCCCAGGCTCAACTTTACTCCCAATTTTTTCTCTACCTCCTCCCCCACAGCGGCGCAGGGGGACGGGGAATGGGGATTGCGGTCAGTACATTACACTTTGTTTCTGCTGCTCCTTCCTCCTCAGGGGGAGGACTCCTCACACTCTTCCCCTGCCCCAGCGTGGGGTCCTTCCCATGGGCTACAGTTCTTCCTGAACTGCTCCAGCGTGCATCCCTTCCATGGGGTGCAGTCCTTCAGGAACAGACTCCTCCAGCATGGGTCCCCCACGGGCTCATAAGTCCTGCCAGAAAACCTGCTCCAGCGTGGGCTCCTCTCTCCACGGGTCCACAAGATCCTGCAAGGAGCCTGCTCCAGCGCAGGCTTCCCACGGGGTCACAGCCTCCTTTTGGCATCCACCTGCTCCGGTGTGGGGTCCTCCACGGGCTGCAGGTGGATATCTGCTCCACCGTTAACCTCCATGGGCTGCAGGACGACAGCCTGCCTCATCATGGCCTTCACCACGGGCTGCAGGGGAATCTCTGCTCTGGCGCCTGGAGCACCTCCTCCCTCTCCTTCTTCACTGACCTTGGTGTCTGCAGGGCTGTTCCTCTCACATATTCTCACTCCTCTCTCCAGCTACAACTGCGCATTTTTTTTTTCTTCCCCCTTCTTAAATATATCTGAGAGGTGCTACCACTGTCACTGATTGGCTTTGCCTTGGCCAGCGGCAGGTCCATCTTGGAGCTGGCTGGCTTTGGCTCTATCAGATGTGGGGGAGGCTTCTAGGACCTTCTCACAGAAGCCACCCCTGTAGCCCCCCCCCCCAAAACCTTGCCACACAAACCCAATACACCCTTTTGAGTGAGTTTTAGAGAAAGAAGAATCCTTGGTTCCTCAGAGAAGTTACAGAAGGCATTTATTTGCATCTCCAACAATGGGTTAGAAAATGTGGCCTTGTACTAAAGAAACACACTGAAAGACATATTTAAATTTTAAGATGTTGTTATATTGTTCATATTTTTGGAGGGGTTGTATTTTTAAGAGTGCAATCCTTTTACATGCTTGTGAATACCTTTGTCTTGAAAAGATAAATGCAGACCTTTTAGTAATCAGTGTTACTATTTCCAATGAATTTGGTAATATATTTCATATTTACAAAATTAAGAGATGGTTACAAGTCTCTGAAGGATTACAGTGAAAATGATAACATTCATCAAAGATGAGATCTGAAAACTATAACAGTTGTTTTAGTTTAGCTAAATTGATTATTATTTAAAATTCAAGTGCTTACAAATAATGCACCCTTTGTGTAAGTTTGGTTTCTTGGGGTTTGAATTTTTTTAATTGAAATAGGGTTAACTTCTTGCAAGCAGAAGAAAATTCTAGCCTGAAATGGTACAAAAAAGAAGAGAAATATTTAGAGAGTCACAAAAGTCATGAACTCTTCCTATACTGAAATACAATTTATTTTGTCAATATTTTAAAGAGTTGTCATTTGGTGTTGTCAATTTCTGAGGACCAATTTTTTTTTTATTCACGTTGAGGGCTTGCTTTTAAATAAAAGGTGGCATGAAATGTTATAAAACAATACATACAAATGGCCTGCTTTTTAAAATCCATGAATAGTTCGCAGATGTTTACAGACTAGGGATGTTTGGCTCAGTAAAAATGGTGTGTAATGGCTAGTATTAGAATCATACTGAAAGACAGATAAATACAACACAGAAATTAACACATCGCTTTGGTGATGTAAGACTTTGTCTTCTATGAAGATAAGACAAATGGGATGAACAGAATTTTTCTAATATGTACAACTCAAAAATATTTTGCATCTGAACAATCAAGAAATACTGGGGTAATGCCATCACTGTAGCTGATGTGTAATATCCTGAGAAAGTAATGATCCATATTAAATTCCATGTGCCAGTTATGAATACCAGCAACAACAGAGAAAGTATATGTGTTTTATTGGTTGCGATTTTTTAAATCTAATTATACAATATAATAATCTAATTATCTAATAATCTAATTATGCTGATGCATTGCTTACTATTATGAATTCACATAAATTTGCCTTTCAAGACTTATACATTTTAGATTTAAAGCCCACTACAAAACCACACTGAGAGTCAGGGGGAAAGATGATGGATAACAGGAAGTATTTAAAAGGAACTTTTCTACAGTAGTCTTTTTTTTTTTAATGCAATTAATATGTTAAAGAATTGAACATATACATAACATCAGATGTTTAAAATGCATCTTAAAAAACAATACACAAGTCATTTATAATTAGACAGGCAGAAAACATCCGGAAAGCGATACCCACAGGAGTGACATGTTGATAGCTGCTATGGATAATATTTTCAGGACAGATTATTAGGATTGTATGTTTTTCACATCTCTACTTGTCTGTTTAAGTTTAGCCCCCCCTGAAATTTCATTAAACTAACTGATAGAGTTGGGTGAAAATTTATTCGTGTTTTTTAAAAAAAATTTAATTGTGACTTCACCTTTCCAAGCTAAGGAAAGTCAGTGACGTTTCAAAAAAAAAAAAAAAATTTTGATAAGCCAACAGAAGAGAGGGACTTGTTCTGGAACAGCTAAGGTCACCACGACATGAATATTACCAGAGATGTCAAGGACCTAAGTCCAAGACCTTTTTTCTGTGACTCAGCACAAGAACTGAAACTTTGTCTTCTGGTCTCAAATATGTGACCAAGCTATGATTCTATTTGCTCTTCAAACTCTTTCTCTTACTCGTCCCTGGTGTTTTGAGAACATTTCATTAAAGAAGTCTTCATTAAAGAAGACTTCTGCATATGCCTGACTGAGCATGAAAGTTTTTTTGCAAGATCTAGTCTCAGAGAGGTATTTACTTTGATTGTTGGGGAGCTGTAGTAAGACAACAATTTACTTTTACTGTAGTATAGCAGAATTTATGAGATTATTGCTAAGTAACTTCTTTAGGAAGGGGATTTAAAGGATGGATGGATGAGTTCCAGTAACAGCAATCCCACAGGGCTGCCTTGCCAACTTTCCCTGTTATCTAAATGTTCAGCTTTCACTAAAACCTAACACCTTTTAGTTCCGAAAGGAAAGTAACCTCTATCACACAGCAATCTGCTGCTTACAGGCACTGACCCGAAAGCAGTGCTGAAGACATTCTTCCTGCCCATGTTCTCGCAGGCCCTTTAGATCCTTTTGTGCCATTAAGAATAAACAGATTTTTTAGTTTTTAAGTACTGAGAATTGCACACTTTGGCAATGCAGAGGAAGATGTCACTTGGTTTCACATTCCTGGAGTGTTATAGGGTTCCTAAAGAGCTGCAGCTTTCCAGGAGTACTTATTGTAGGATTCATACTTTTACAGGGAGAAATTATGGACATTGAGTTTCCAAGTGCCCCTTTCATCATTCAAGTTTCATCACAAGCCAGTATTCTTCAACTGTACTCATTTTGTAAAGTAAACACACAGAAGAAACCCACCTCTTATTCAACACTGTGGTTTGCTTGCTTGTGTGGGTAATGCATTGCAAAATTTATCTCATTGCTTTGTGCTAAGGTATAAATATGAAAAGATATTATTTAAACACTCCAGCACTGATGTGCAGTGTATGAGTTGCACATCTTGCATATTACAAAAATGAATTTGAAACATTTGGTGAATCTGAGGCATAGTGATAGAAGTATCCATCTTATTTCTTTTCTAATTTAGCATATGGTTTCATTACGACCACTGTTAGTAGTTTTCACTTTTTTCACTAAATTAAAACAAAGAAAAAAAATAGGAATTGCAAACTTAGAATTGAAATTACTTCTTGACCAATGAAAAAATTTGTTTCACAATAGTGAGATTTTAAAAGCTTCTCAGGCCATCTCCTGTTTCCACCCCTGGCTGTGCAGTGGATCCTCAGCTGAAGAGGAGCTCTACAGAAACCTGCCTCATGTCCAGTGTGACCAGGAAGGTACACAGCTGGACATTAGTCATCCTGTTTGAAACAAGTACTGGAAGAGGTTGATTTCTCTGAAAATTTGCTTCAAGCATTTTCAGTATGAGTATCTATGAGTATTCTTAAAAATGTGTGCTAATGGTTAGTTTAGACTACTATATCCTCAATATATATAACTCCAGTGGGCCCTACTGTATGATTTTATATGTGTAATACGCTGGTATTTAAGCAAATACAGAAGAATCGCTTCACTAGTTAGAATTTTGTCTTCAGTTGCCAAATTTGAGCCACCTGTGTAGCCCAAGAAAGTATCCATTCAATGGGTTGTGACAATACTAGAGAAAACTGTAGTGTAGAAATGAAAAATATTTGAAGCGACTGACAATTTTTTTACAGTTTTAAGGATCCTTCAAGGTGATAAATTAATGTGAATATTGATATGATATGACATTAAAATTTTCACCTCATTATTTAATATACTCAGTTCTACTTAGCTTTTTTTTTGAGAGACATCATTGAAATAAGGTTCTCAAAAAGTAATCTCAACATTGGTGCATCATCGTCTACTTGAAGACACATATAGGCTGTATGTACATTTAAGCAGCTCATAGAAATTTCTGGATTTGTGAGCCAAAGTGTAATTATGAGCATATAGTGCATGCAGATTCATTTTATATGGGTGTTCCAGCTTGTGAATATACACCTCTTCATCAACTTCACAGTAAAAGTGAAGACAAAAAGGCATAGAAGTTTAGCAGTTTGAAGGAAAGCAAGGAGAAATGGTTAAACAGTGCCTACCTATAAAACTCCTGACAATTTGTGCTTTTAAATTACCTGCCTCATTTGTAAAAACTTGTGATTCTGAAAAGAAAGAATAAGAGTGATCAGTGCAAGTTAGCAGGGAAAATGTAAAAGTTGCTATTGCTACCATTTCTTAAAAGGTAAGAAAACCCGTGTAAAAAAAAATCCATATTAATGAATTAATGTGAAGGATTGAACAGGAGAAATCTTAACATGGTTGGACATCACAATAGATGTGATTCCTTCCAACTCTACAGATCTTGGAAAATTTGCATGGAAGTGAAATTACTGTGGATAGACTGGTCCCCCTATTAATAATCTCTCTACAGTGTCTTTTTGTCTTAAAAAAATGCTAAAAGGGCTGTTCTACATATGGCATCAGTCTGATAGCTGAAATAATTAAATTAGGTTTGCAGAGTGGGGGGTTTGTTTGTTTCCTGGTTTTTTTCATATAAGTTCTAATACTGACCTACTTCCCTATCTGGACACACAGGTGTTTAGAATCTGTCATCAAATTTTCTGCTGCGCTTTGTTTTCTGCTGTTAGCTTTGTTAACTTCTGTGAAAATGTAGCCCCTAAAATATATAGTCTAGAAAGCACATCTCTGCAGTATGTTGGAAGGGCATTAAGGGCCTCCATGTGGATGAGCAATACAAAGACTAGACCTGGAAGGATGATTGTTTTTCAAATGCCATGAAAATACATGCACTGTATTTATTTATTTATGTGTGATCATGGGGTAAAATAGTGTGGAACCTTTTAAAAAAAAAAAGTTAGAATAAACGGTAATGGGTTAGAAGACTATGCTTTCCAATGGTCTGTTTATCCCCACAGTTGCAATTTTCATGTGCTAAATTAATGCTGAGCTCTTTCTTCTCTTATTGAGCTGAAACTTCTGCATTAGGAAGGGAAAAACATCAATCTAAGCATTCCACTCAGCATATTTTAGAAAAGGTTTGTGATATGGTGTGAGTTTATGAGATTAAAATATGAAAAAGGATGGATTTTACCTAATGAGGATGATTATAATAGCTCCAAAAAAGCACAGCTATTGCATGATATAACATCATGTTATGTATCTCATGTTTTGAACATTTAAAGTTCTATTTTATGGATTCTATCAGCAGAGTATCTAATGTTAAGCAATATATTTTAATGGAGTTGCTGTTGTGTTGCTCTAATGGGCAGATTATAAAATTATAATTAGCGTAATCCTGCCTCTATTACATAAAATGACAAAACTGCCATTTACTTCAATGGGAACAATATTAAGTATGCTGTCGTAATTAACCTCCATCCCTCTTTCAACCTTGCTCCTCTCAAATAACTACAAAACACTTTATAGTTGGTAGAAGAGATTAGGGACAGATTAAACAAAAAATAAAAGAAGCAGACCTAGTTGATATCAGTTAACAGAGCAACTCTAACATAAGATCCTCTGGAAGGGAGGTTAGAAAATAGGCTAAAATGAACTGAAGATGAAGGGGGAATATCCTGTTTTTCACAGGCTTTGCAGCATCTCTTAGGAATTGTACTGATAAATTGTGCACAAAGACTCTTTGTGTGTCTTGCTAGAGTCAGCAAACTATTTTTGTGAAAAATGTAATGGACGGGGAGTGACGCTGCTGAATTAAAAAAAAAAGAATAAAAAGAAGTGAGATGCCATTATTGATCATTACGGTAATGTTACTGACTCTGCTGCTAAAATTAACATGCTATTCAGAAAACTATTCTGAAGAGGGCAAAAGCAAAGTTGAAACTTGCTTTCTCTGTACATGTTTAGGGAAAAATAGTTTGCAAACATAACAAAGTTAGGAATTTTAATTTCAGTTTTACTTTCAGTTCTTAATCCATGAGATTAATTTTCTTGCAATTCACAAAATGAACTGCCTCTTGTGGAAAATAGATTAAATACAAGATGTACTTAGTGACTGTGAACACTCTGATTTGGTCTTCATCTCACTCACAGCAATATCTTTTCTCTGATGTGCCTTCTTTTTCTTTATTTGGATCTCTCTTGTAATTTGATCCATACTTTCAAGTGCCCAAATACTGTAGGATCAACAGGATGTTGGAAGCACAATATCTTTCTGGGATGGAATAGCTAAAGACATATTAAGGAAAGCTCTACATGTAAATCTGTGTACATTTTCTCTTTTGACAAAGCCCAGTTCAAATGAGTAGTAAACTGAAGAGCGGCCAAAGCAGCGAGCTCTTAAACTTAGTCACTAGAGAAACTACGAGGTCAAATCACACACTGACAAGAAAATCAAGCATGGCTTTCACCTGAGGGTGAGAATGCTCATCTGCAAGGGGAGAGAGCCTCAATGCCAATTAATATTTATGCATTTTGTACAACTATTGTTGAATATAGAACATGAACATTCATTAGTGCAGGAACTGCAACCCCACTTTCCTTCATCCTAGGTAAGTGTTCAAATCATTAGACTCCAAGGTCATATCCAATCCTTAGTATAGGCAATGAATATTTCACTATACCATGCAAAGTATAACAACTTCAGCAACAGGGAAAAAAGAATCTGCATTACTTTGAAACTAAAATCCTCTAAATTCACACATTTATTGGTTTTTTTCCAAAACATTTGGCCTTATAAGTTTATGTTCATAATTTGAATATTATAAAATGTATGTGTTTAAATTACATGTAGCTTTTGTATTTTGTTTAGCTAATCAGTATCATTATTATTTAAATATAAAAATATATCAACCATTTATATCAACCATTTTTATATATACATATATATATAAAGTTTGACTATATTTTTTATATATATATATATACACAGTATACAGTCTTGGCAACATGGCTACATTATGACTATGAATTCATTAAAAAATAAATTAGTTCCCTCAGCAGCTGCATTCTTTCTGAACAAACAGTGCAGGTACAAATACACCTGATTATGGGGCCAGTGTATTTGCGCATTTATTGAATCAACGTTCTTCTTGCCTTTATTCAGAATCTTATATTCACAAATATTAGCTGTGACTTTCTGCAGATCACCACTATTTTGCATTAACCTTGGCTGAGTTATTCCTCTGAAATATTTTATTTCTGTATTTAAAAATGTGAACTTCAGGTTACTTCATGTACTATATTCCAGATTTTGGGGGATTTGACGAGCATTTCAATTTTAGTATATTTGCAAGAAACAATAATCATGCAATATATTCCTTCTATTTTAGTAACCATGGATTAAATTGTGGAAATATAGACTAGATTTCTCTTATAACTTTATCTCTTCCTTTTACAAACAGTTTAGGAATCCTTATTTGATATTGCTTCTTTTGACAATCAAATGTCCAAATAGTTTTGAAACATTTTAATGATACTTACGAAAAAGTTACCACTGAAAGTACATTTATGAAAATATACATGCACGACTCCATGTATGTTTATATCAATGTCTATATTTAGAGATTAATTTAAAGTAGAATAAAATTAGTGAATAATGTTTTCAGTTTCCCATCTGCACTCATAAAACTTCATAGTAATGCTGCTTCTGAGTCACAGCTTGATAAAGTTACATAGGGACAAAATATTTTGGATATATTAATAATTTGAGAAACCTCTAACTATGGTTACTTTTCTAGTTCAAAAGCAGTCGTGATTAGATAACTCAAAATGCAAAATGTACATGCACCTCCTGTTTTGCTTCTATCTGAAATACAGTGAAAAGTTTTTGTTTTGTTATTTCTAACCTAGCAAATACCAAGGAGTACTGGAAATTTTGTGAGTGTCTTTCATTAAATTAATCACCCTTCTGTTTTATAACCCAAAAGTTTGCTTTTCAGATCTGGCACCTAATATCATTTATTCCAAAACTGATGAGTATTGTCCAATTACCTATTCTTCCACTTGAATAGTAATTGAGTTCTGCTTAAGGACTCATGCATTGCTTGAATAAGCCTGATGGAGCTCTGCAACATTTCTCAAGGACAGTAACAAGGTACTGTGCTTGTGAGACTGCTCCACAGGTACAAAGAGAATTATGAACCTTATTTTATTCAAGTGCCGTGGACAGCTGGAGGGTAAGGATCTGATTCTCCTTACACCTATTTTACACTGGTGGAGTTGCTTGTTGTGTGGCTTATTGTACATTAAAACAGAATCAGGACCTTTGCGCCTGAGAGAGCAAACTCTTCTGAGATTTACAGGTGAAATCAAATCCCTCCACCCAAATCCCATAGAAAAGTGAGGTAAAGAACACGGTATAGTTCTTCATGACACTACGTGTTTCTCACATTTATTGTTTTCTCTTCCAGTTGTCCTATGTAAACTACTCTAACAGCCCCAGATTTTCTTCATGACTCTCAATAGTTACACTGAAAGCTGCAGTATTAAACTGTGTACCAGAAACCAACCCTGTCCATTGTCTCAGAAAAGGTTACTAAAACAGTTAAAATTAACAAGGGTTATTAAGGGTTATTAATATGTAAAGAAATGTTTCAGGTGTCATTTGTCATGAAAGTTGGACATGACTTTGGCTCTAAAATCATAGCGCTAAAGCTGTTTGGTTTTCTACCGGTCTTTTGACACCAGACATGATGGCCAACAGCATATGTGCTGTCAGTCAGTCTTATATAGAAATTGTCAGCTTTCTTCCTCAGTGGGATCAATGACCTTTCACTGCATGAAGGGGGCTGACATGACAACACACTTTCTATAATTTCTCACAATATATACTTTTTTGCTGCTACAGATGTATTGACCTTCTAATCACACAGACATGAGACTGCTGGCAGTGTAACCTGCTCACTATTTTTGTTTCCCATTGTCCTTTTTAAAGAAATTTTCCTTTTTAAATTTCACATATATATACATAATCATCCAATCGTTTGATAGTTGGCTGTTTATTTCTTACAACAAACATATATGATCAGGTTTAACCCAGCAGGCAGCTAAGCACCACACAGCCGCTCACTCACTACCCCCTGGTGGGATGGGGGAGAGAGTCAGAAGCGTGAAAGTGAGAAAACTTGTGGGTTGAGATAAAGACAGTTTAATAGGGAAAGCAAAAGCCGCGCACGCAAGCAAAGCAAAACAAGGAACTCATTCACTACTTCCCATTGGCAGGCAGGTGTTCAGCCATCTCCAGGAAAGCAGGGCTCCATCACACGTAACGGTTACTTGGGAAGACAAAATGCCATCGCTCCGAACGTCCCCCCCCTCCTTCTTTTTCCCCCAACTTTACATGCTGAGCATGATGCCATATGGTATGCAATATCCCTTTGGTCAGTTGGGGTCAGCTGTCCTGGCTGTGTCCCCTCCCAGCTTCTTGTGCACCTGGCAGAGCATGGGAAGCTGAAAAAGTCCTTGACTAGTGTAAGCACTGCTCAGCAACAACTAAAACATCTCATTATCCACACTGTTTTCAGTAGAAATCCAAAACATAGCCCCGTACTAACTACTATGAAGAAAAATGACTCTATCCCAGCCAAACCCAGGACATTAATAATGTTAATTTAACTTGTTCAGAGAACAAACATGTATTGCACAATTCTTACTTGCCCTAGTGTACAACAGATTTTTTTGTGATGTGAAATGTCTTAGGTTCAAATTCTTAAATGCAGATATACAGCTCCTATCTGGATGAATAGACCATCATGATTTGAAAAGAGTTAGGCAGTTACACTGGATTTTTTTAATCTGCAAAAAGTGGATGCCATGCGTGCATGGATTTCAAGGGGCTCCACGCAGGTGGTGTTTCTTTGTGAAGATTGTCTTCAGACTTTCCAGTAGCTTAGGTTAAACTGGCTTTGTTGACCCAATGACCAAGATGAAATACATGGAGAAGGATGGAGGAATCATTTTGCTATGTAAACAAGATAGCTGCCCCACACACCATTTTTCAAGGTAGTGTCCAAAAATACCTGCTATGCACCTGGTCTCATTGTCCTGAGCCCAAGGTTTTATTCCCTCTGTCATCCCTGACCTGCTGGAAAGGAGAGTGCTGGGGATCTATCCTGTGGCCGCTGCTGAGCTGGACACTTGGCATGAGTCATCATCAGACCCAGAGAGTCTTAAAACTCTAATATTTTTGCCACCCTTCCCAGTCTGGGGAGGCAGGTCTCAGCAGCTGCCCACACAGCTTGTGCTGAAAACTGGTGCTGGTGTTGATATGATCAGTTTTCAGGAGTGGTTCTTTAGCCAAGCAAAAGGGCAACCTTAAAGGCTAGGTGCAGAGAAGCAAGTGCAGTGCTCTTTGCACAAAACTCTCTGCTGTAATTTTTTAATCTATCAGTGTCCCACAAAGTTTAACAGAGGAAAAATATGTCCTCTGTAACATATAAGAGTATGATTAAAAAGGAAAACTTCAGAAAGGCTCTCTTTCACTTTGAAATTGTACTGGTTTTCAGAGTTTCTATTTTGCTCCTCGTTAAAATCTATAGACTCTTACCAGAAGTCTTTCTGACGAAGTGAATGAGAGAAGACCAATCTTCCTGGGACAGATGTTTGGGAAAGACATGTTATTAATTTATTCTGCTGTAGCCATTTGCATTACCTCTTCTCATGTTTGTTGGTTTCTTTTAACCATACACCCAAAATTCAGCTAAGAACAGTCTGCAAAGTATGAATTTGTTTTATCGATGTGGTGAAAAAAATGACTAGTAGTCTCATTCTGTTGTGTATGTCTATATTTTATGCTATATGATTATTAATCATCACCTATAAATGTGGCTATTTGCACAGTCATCATGTATTTGTTATTCCTATTAATGTATTTTCAGATGGTTACTTCTCTAGTTGAATATTCAGCCCACCTGCCCATCTTAGGTATGCAGGTTTGTGCATCACTAGATCTGATTCTTAGTCAGGAGAAAGTGTTTTTAACAGGAAAGGCCCAAATAAATTATTTTAAACAACATATTTCTATAATTCTGGAAATAGCATTTAGATTCTCCTGACTGACCAGTGATTTGTCATTTATACCCTGCCATTTATCAAGTATTTCAGATTTTTTTTGTCAAGACGCCTTGTGACACAACAGAGAATCTAAAGAAATAGAATTTGAGGTGACACTTCAATTTGCAGTGTACCATTGTACGGGTTTTGGCTGGGATAGAGTTAAGTTTCTTCATAGTAGCTGGTATAGTGCTATGTTTTGTGTTTGTGCTGAACACAGTGTTGATAACACAGGGATGTTTCAGTTACTGCTGAGCAGTGCTTACACAGCGCCAAGGCCTTTTCTGCTTCTCACACCGCCCAATCAGTGAGTAGGCTGGGGGGGCACAAGAAGCTGGGAGGGGACACAGCTGGGACAGCTGACTCCAACTTGCCAAAGGGACGTCCCACACCATGTGGCATCATGCTCAGTAATTAAAGCTGAGGAAGAAGGAGGAAGGGGTGACATTTGGAGTTATGGCATTTGTCTTTCCAAATCACAGTTATGCATGATGGCGTCCCGCTGTCCTGGGGATGGCTGAACCCCTGCCTGCTGATGGGAAGCAGTGAATGAATTCCTTATTTTGCTTTGTTTGTGTGCGCAGCTTTTGCTTTACCTATTAAACTCAACCCATGAGTCTTCTCACTTTTACCCTTCTGATTCTCTCCTCCACCCCATCCGGGGGGAGTGAGCGAGCCTACTCAGGGTTAAACCATGACTACCATAAAGATGTCCCAAAATTTTAACTGGATAATCCTGGTGCCTATTTTTCACTTGCTTGAGGAATTTATTTGTCATCTGCTGTCTTTGAAGCCACTCATATTTTTGCCAAGTTTTGCTAGAGCCAGCAAAGCTTCTGGGTGCTATTGTTTCCAACCAAGCTGCCACATTTAGAGGATGAACAGGAAATGCACAAATGTGTGCTGGAGAATCTGTCATATGTGAGATATGAGCTACGTTCTCTTTTCTGGTGTGTAAACATCCCTTATTAAATATTACACTTGATCAGGATTATTTTGTTTGCTTGGGTTTTAGGGGGAGTGCGGGAGGGAAACAGCTTTCCTGCATTTTCTCAGCCATCAGTTTTTCTTAAAAAGCTTTATCCTTATTAGAACTAAAGCTTCTTTATTCCTCCATAGCTCTGTAGAGGTTTCTTAATATGAGAGTTATTTTTTCAATTTATTATTGTTCCTGTACTATCTGCTATTGATTTTTCTCTTATTTGAAACTTTTTTTTGATTTGAAATTTTTTTTTTGGTGGATAATTCCAAGCATAGCATAAGGTTTTTTTGCTGAACTTGTCTTTAGCATATTTTTTAAATTCTCCATTATTTCTTCTACAATCTTCTAACTGTGTTATTTCAGTACTTGTTTTCTTCCTTTCAGGAATACCTATTTGGTTAATCATGGTTTCTTTCTATCCATATATATTATCCTTCGAGAGGCCCCGATTCAGGAGTTTTCATAAATGAGTACCAAACTTAAACTAAACTAAACTGCTAAACTATATGATTGCACAAACTAGATATTTATGAATCAAGGTTTCAGTTTTATAATTTCTGGTTTAGAAGCTGCCTTTCGTCATTCCATTTTTTACAGTCTTCTATCCAGATGTGACTATGGATATCAAATGTTGTTGCCTTTACTTTCCTTTGTGCTTGTTTATACTCCCTTTTTTTAATTAAAAACATTTCTAAAGGATTTGTTTGGATGTATTTTTTTAATATTTTTATTTTATTTTATTAGCACAGTACCTAACATTATGGTGATTCTGGAGTCCAGGATGGAACAATGGTGAATACTTGACTTTGTTCAATTACTTCCAGCTGTGAATATTTGCACAATAAGATTATTCTGTATCTAACATACTCTGATCTTACTATACCCTGAATTTTCTTTTTCTTTTTTTTTTTCCTGTTTTAAAAGATGGAGGCATACGTGAGCTACCCATTTCTGGTTTTCTTCAATAGCATAATTATAGACCTATGATTCATCTAGTTCTGGCACGTTAATGGAGTGAACTATCACATTAAAAAGAGTATATATTGTTGGGTTATGTTCAGTGTAGGTATTCTCCTACTAGAAATAGTCTCCATGAGTTTTGATAGGTAATTATAAGATGGTTCCCTTCATAAGCATTCAGATTTTTTTGTAACTGTAGGAAAAATATCGTATTGCTTCCAATAAATACACAGAATATTCATAAATATACACAGTATCTCATATAATCCGTAATATATACATGTGTGTGTATGTATGCAATGTGAAATAAATCAGGTAACACTGATGGTAAGCTTTGAATCGCTTGGTTGTTTAATTTCAACAGATTTCCTTATAGAGGCAATATAAAATTTTCTAAATTTAAAAGTTAGCATTAAAAACCTCCTTCTTCAGTAAAAAATACTCTATCGTTTGGGGCAAAACTGGTGAAATGCTTTTTGCAGTGGTGAGGTTTCAGCACTGCTTTCATTACAGACTTCAGAGAGGCAATCCTACACAATTGTCCAAGAAGAGACTCAGTAGAAGCAATTAATCCACTGAGGATGTCAGTAGTCAGGGTCTTTTAAAATGGATCACAGACCTCCAGAGGAATAAATGCCAATATTTAATACCCCTTCATCCTACACTAATAACTTTTCTGTAACAAAAAGTGGAGGATGATCAAATGAGGCTCTGGGTCAAATTTAGACCAGCAAACTAATGCAAATATCGCATTAAACATATGCTTACCAGCTTTCAGGATTGGGACACTATAATAATTTAATTTTGGTAGGTAGGCTTGAATAACTTTGTTCAGTTACAAGCTTTTTGTCCTCCAAGTCTGTGAATGATTTTCAAAAGTATTTACTTTCTGCAGTAATAAGGGTTCGGGGATTTTCTAGTTAAATGAGCATAAGGATCCAAAAGTAAAAAAGATTTGTTTGCTGAATTCTTCTTATAAGCTCCAAAGTGAAACTGACACTATTTACGAGTTTAAATTATTATCCAGTGACATAAAAACCAGAGCTTTACTATGACCTGCTCATAGCTTGGAAAGAATAAACCCTTTCAGATAGAGTTGTGCTTCATTGTGCAAATCTCCGTTACTACAGAGATTATACATTGGTTGCACATAGGTTTACAATAGAAATTAATTGCACATATTTCTAAAAGAGAAAGGAACAAAGAAATCTTTCTTTATAGGCCTTATATGCTAAATATATTATTTTAATGGTATCTTCAGAATCCTTCCATTTGGTTTAAGATTCTGGCAATTTATGGGCCAATAGCCATTTCTAAATAACAGAGCTTAAAAAAAAAATCATAAAGTGCAAAATGGCTTTGGGGCCACAACCACTAATGACAGGGCAATTGAGATTCAAGGAGGCAGTTTAAGTGCTAACATTTTATTTTTTCCATTTCTGGAAGATGCTTTAAAAGATCTCTCCATCCAGCATTACTACTGCCACTTGCTAAATACCTCACAGCTATTTCAAATTTTAGCATAAGAATTAATATTTGAAATTGTTCCAGTTCAATTTCTTGAATTAGAATGGGAAGACACCCACCACTAACGATATCAGCCTCTCTTTCATCTTCTCCCTTTTTTATTGGGCAGGGAATGTGACCATGTCAGAAATATGACATAAGGCATTGAGATATGGGGATAAACAGTTAGAATGGGAGACATCTTGCTGGTCTTTGTCTGATTTAAGTAGTGCTCACTGGCTTTTTTCTTTAGCGGTTATTTTCTTGCAGGTCTGTTGTATGTTTGTTATGGGCTCTTTATTATTCTTTTCTGCTGATGTTATGACTCTCATGTTCTGGCATCAGGAAGCATTTTTTTTTCCAAACTGGGAGAAGATTTTTTGGCAACATTAGGGAATTAGAGTTTGTTTAAAGGGTAGAGAACTGAGAAAAAACCTTGGAGAAACACTTGCTTTGTCACAAATTATTGCTGATATGCTGTGAGATAAAGACCAAAGAGATAAAGGAAACCATGGGGTTTTATTGCTAAATGTTATTATCTGAAGGAGGAAGGGAGAGCCAATGATTCTGCAGGTAAAGAAGATTTCAAAATGAGCAAAACCCTCTGGGTGGGATCATAAGGAACCATATGATGGATTATTTATTATCCGGGGAGACAACTAACCACTCTATCATCCATAAATGCATATATGAGGGTTTGAGACATAAAGGGTAAAAGGGCATATTACCCTTCCCCACTCTTCACCTGTCATTATGGGCTGTCGTTACATCCATTTACCTGTGTTTCACTTTAATAAGTGCACAAAGATGAATGAGATAAATAACTGAACTGAGGCTACAGTCTTGCAAGTAAAGAACAAGATACTTGAAACTTTGCATTAAAAATATCCAAAGAAAGGATGCTCTTATGTGTGGTGTATCAGATCTCATCTATTAACCATGGGTGGCAAAGTACTACAATCAAAAAAACTAATCTGACCTGGTTAATAGGATTCTTATTATGGTCCTTCATAAATTGCCTTTTGCCCGTTCTTGCATCTTTCACTCTTTTCTGTTTTTTTCATATCTGCAGTACTACTGGATCCATTTCTTATTCGTCTGTCACAGCATTCTACTTTTTCTTAAAATTCCTTATTGCTTATTTAGAGTTCACTTGAAATTTGATGTTCACACCAAGACTGGAAACATTTAGAATATGCTAGTGTACTGGAATTGGTCAATATTTGTTTCTATCTCTAAATAAGTATACAGTAGTGATTCTGCTTTTTCCTTTTTCAACTCAGCCAAGATTTCCTCTGTAACACAGGTTAAGAGATTCTACTTAACAGGTGGGACTGATAAGTAAATGACTGAGCCAGCACTATATACTGTCAGGCACGCTGTAACAAGAGGCAACCTCAAAGGTGGTATGTCAGAGGATTGTTTTGTTGGGTTTAGATGCTAAGAGGAATTTAAAAGCTAGTAGGAAAAAGCAGCCTAGCAGCAGTCTACTACTATGTCTCTTGCTGTCTTTTTTTCCAGTTTGTGTCTATGAAGGGGTACCAGTAGAGTGACTCCTCTTCACTAGCACAGATGTTGAGCCATCTTCAGTGCTTTCTAGCTCCCAGAGCTGTATGCAAAGCAGCTGGGCAGACAGGGAAAAGGAGAAGCAGAAGTGCTTCTACGACCAGTAACTCCCCTATCAACTGGTGGCTAGCTTACAGAAGTATTTTGTGCATCTCTGAAGCTGGACTATGAAAAGGTAAGAGTGAGTGATCTGGAGTCACACAATTTTGCAA
>WAAD01000467.1:53892-73026 GCA_013389945.1 Fregata magnificens | reverse complement strand
GTAAAGACCCAAGTTTTCATTCTGTCTGAAATTATTGGATTTTTAGTGTGTCCTTCCATTGCTCCAGACCCAGAGTAGTTTTATTATTAGAGGTTGAAAGAGCTTGCAGGCAGGTAGGATTTGCAATATCCCATCTGAGCAGACTCCTCAGCCATTCAGTACTGAGAAGCTGAAGCTGCTACTTGTTTTTGAAGCTATAACTTATTCTTTCAACCCTGTCTCTTACAGCTTTTGTACCACCTCCTGCAGTAGATTTGAACACAATAGCTTCAGCTGAAACAAAATTACTATGAAAATGAAACAAAATGGGACAGAAAATTTTTATTCCACTATAGGTTATATGTATTTGAACTTGTCTAATGTACTTAAAGAGGCATTCATAGAAGCTCATTACTTCCCTTGATACTATAAAATACATGTTTTACAGTGAGAAATACTCAGATGCTGAACAATGAGAACGACCAGCTACCTTGAATGGACTACAAATAACTATCTAAATGAATCTTCAAATCCAGCCGATACAAAAATATTCTCATTTATTAACAAGAGAAGACTGAGACACCTGCTTGTATAACATCTACATGTGTTTGAGAATTTCATTTGTATTTCTTGGTCTCTCAGACTGCCAGTTAAAAACAACCCAAACAGACAAGAACAACACAGCAAAATAGGAGCATTCAGGCTGTGTGGTGTAGAATAATGAAAGCAATTTAGATACATCTGGGATAATGCCCCATTAACTGCATTAGTGAAGCATTTTTTCCCATAACATAATCTGTCAATGGTCTTCTGTAGCTGAAAGAATAAAACTTCTTGTCAATTTTATTTTTGAATATCCATATTTTCTTTAAAAAGGGCTTTTCTTCTTTGTGAATTTATGCATCATATCACAACCTGCACTCTTGCTGTTTCAGTATGAAAATTCAGACCATTCACATGCATTTCATCTGTGCTCTTTCACCACGCATATTCAGAGACCTCTTCTATACATGCCTCTACAACCTGCTTTGAGACAGACAGAATTACTGTTCATCTGGTGGGAGAAAACATGGGCTTTGTAGATGTAAACATATAGGGATGTCTGACTATTGGAAGGACTAAAAACAGATACTAGGTTATAGCTTTGCTTTCCTTGTTCACAGGTAGGCTGGAAAGCCAGGGACAACATATGTTATGTCCCTTGTGTTAAACCTCCAGCTATACTGTAAAGCAATGGCTGGAAACAGCTAACATAAGTCTGGTCAGAAGCAGGGAGTCAAGATCTCTGTGCAATCTAGATGTGAGGCAAAGAACTGTGTCTGCAGCAAAGAGGAGCAAAGGAGGACTGAGAGAAGAGTCAAAGTGGGAATAGGCTGAGGAGTGCTACCTCTTCACAAGCTCTGAAGATCTGCAGTCAAGGTCCTTAAATACTTTGAATGCTTTGGCAGAAATCAGTCAAGGCCAGCTCCTGATATTCCCCCATATAATTCATCTAGTGGCTTTGGAGAATCCTTGCAGACAACTGTAAAAATAGGAGGCTGGTAAATTCTGAAAAGCTGAGGCTCTTCCGTCCCTTTCAATGATGCTTCACCGTAAAGGCAGTACTGGCAACTCCAGTTCATCAGACAGGTATTGCTTAAAGATCATTCCTGTCTTTTTCATACCTCTTCTTGACCTTTAGGACATATATCCCTATTGCTATAAATAAAAAAAGTCATGTAACTGGCAAAGATCTGCAGAAATATTAGGCAAAATTGGGATGTCATGTCAGTTAGTTCTTCCAATAACATGTTTGCAACGCAACCAGTGTGAGGCAAGCCCTGAAAAAGAGCATAAAATGCTATGCATCAAGAAAATGCCATTGGGAAAGATCTGCAGCTGTGAGCAGTAATTGGTAAAGTGCTATCATCAAACCCCACATGGTCACATATGCAGAGGGAGACTCATAGCACATCAAGTGTAAAATGAAAGCTGTGATACAGGCAGACATGAAGCCAAAGGAATATTGGTCAATACGCTGAAGCTGCTAGCCAAAGATAGATCTGTTCAGCAATCTTCAAAATATTTGCAACTTTGAAAATAAAAGGAGAAAACTGGAAAAAAAGAATATCAGTTGTTCTAGTTAGTGGGAAAAGCTAATGTAGAGAAATATTCCACAGAAATGAGGTGCAGATGCTGGAAAGATGGATCATTATCAATGAGTAATACCATAGTGTCAGTGCTCTCGCAAGCATGAAAATGATATACATCATCACTAATCCCTATGGATTTATTATGTCACATGGTCAGTCTACATTTCTCCATCTCCATCAGGCAAAGGTTGTGGACACTAACCAGTAAAACTGATGTCCTTCAGTCACAGTGAATGGATGAATGAGGAACACTGATCAGTAACATCACGGAGTATAATGGTGGATTAGTAGGCTAAGACACATGAAATATGTGCTGGTATAAAATATTAAACTAATTATGAAGAGTGGTTCTGCATAGCCAACACCAGATGCTTTGATTCTGGCTACTAATCCATTTGAAGCACAAGGCTACGTCACATGTAAGTGTAGTCCTGCATATTGGCGAAGTGCCCAGAGATAGCGAATCTGTGGCAGAACGGTGAGAGTGAGAATTTCTCACTCTCTTTTCTAGCTTTAAATAATGTCACAGATATTTCTCTCCCTCTTAATTCATTCTCCTACATGTTGAACAAAACTAAGGCTGTAACCCTACAACAAAAGAGTTACTCAGATTTTGGGAAGAAGGAAAAAGTTCATAGATACCCACTGGTCCTCTGGTATTTCAGGTATCATTCTGCCTCCCAGCAGAGAGAGGGAGGTAAGATTTGTAATAGATATGGAGATCCCTAACTGGCTACAGGTAGGGCCCATTTTNAATGAAGACTAACTGAATGTCTTGAAAAATCTCTGGTTCAATGGTACTGGGTATAGTTTTCTAGTCTGCATATTCTCTTGGACAGGGACCAACTACTTGGGAATTTGTGTATTTAGGCATAAATCAGCACAATGTGACTTTTGGAAACGTCTTACTACACAGGAAGAACATGAGAATTCGTTTATTTGAAAGTGCAAATACTTTGGTTTGTCATGGTTACTCCTTGGTGATGTATCACGCTGAGTACTGCCTGAAGTCAAAACCAGTGAAATTTGCATGGTTTTGTAAGCAAAAGCCAGAATGTCATTTCCAGAATCACCTGAATGAATTAGATGCTCAGTTGTAGTGATAAGTGGTGAAGATTCCTTACATGATTTATTTTTTTGTCACCTCTTGTTCCAAGACTACACTCTGGAGGAAAAGATCCACCACTGCTAATAAATAAGGCAATACTTTTAACTTTGTAGACTCAAGTGAAAGCAACAGTGAGTGCGATACTGCATCATATTCCACAAAGGCTCATGCTTTGCTTAGATCTAGCTTCTAGGATGATTAAAAAATATTACACTGGTTTTTTAATACATCATCCTTCTTTCTTCCCTGTCCACTTTTCTCTTGGATACTTTTCCCATTTTCAAATCTTACTTTTCTTGCCTCCTGCAGTATAGACAGAGAGAATTAAGACAGAAGCCTGCATTTTTGTCTATGGTATTATATCAGATGAACTGGCACGTTTTAGTGCATTTAGTGTTATGAAACGCCTTGGGTTCACCCTTTTGCAGGTGACCAGAACGGGGATTAGACATCCTGTTTTGATGATTTACTTGTAAAGCAGCTGGGCTTTGTATTCAGGTGAATGTCAACCTTTCTGTCTTCCTTCTTTACACTTGCATGGCAGGCAACCAAAGGAACAAAAAGAATTGGAAAGATTTGACCTATATCTCTGAAAAGTAACTGAACCTAAAAAAAAGAACTTTCTGATTCTGGCTTAGAGCATTTCTTCCACTAGCTCCCTGCAATCCAATTGAAAAAACCATAAAATTGAGGGCTCTACCATTTGTTTGAATTAAGCTCATTGTCTGATTAGAAGCTCTGGCTAAGCAATTGTAGGAATACAGGGTGTATTTAAGAAAGCAAGCTGTTTCTCTTGTTGATTAATCAAGGGAATGTTTCATGGTTCAACTAGTCTGCACTTGTTTTCCTGTGATTTGCAAAAAGAGGAGATCATAGAAGGTTTTTTTCCTATAAAGAACATACCTACTAGATTACATTTGCAATTTTGTTTTATTTTTATTTAACTACCATTCATCATCATTTACTCTGCAGAATGCACCATGTCAAGAGTTTTAATTCAGACCCCATGTTTCCTGTATATTTACAATGACATATTGATAAGGTCTGTCTTACTGACTTTTTGAGAAGTGCAACTGTATGGTATCTTTTCTATGTCATTTTTCGGCACTTTTGTTTGATTGTAACATTCTAGGGACATTACAGTTTTGAGATGAAATCTCCGATATAGACTGCTAGTCTGTATCTTTCCTTCCCTCATTTTATTCTCTTTACCCTCAGGTTTTTGACGATTCTGGCCATTTTGTGGGGCAGCTATTTGCTTTCTTAAGTCCTGTTAATATAACTGTTTGATAACTTGAACCATTTCTCTTGATATTCCCCAAAGTACTGGTAAAGCTTCCTTACATTTGTTTCTCTTCCACACACTTTTTTTTTTCTCTGAATGCTGTTTCTTAGTGCCAGCCATAACAAATACAGTGTGCAATCTCTTTAAAACCACTTTATGTTACACAACTTGCCTGGTGATCTAAATTGCCTAATACTTGCTGGTCTTTTCAGGTCTAGGTTGCATCTTCTACTGGTAACACTGGAGAAGGGGAGGGACTGCAGGGTTTGTGAGAAGAGCAAGAAATCTGTGTATGTCTGAGGTGGCAAGGGCAAGGCTGCAAGCCAGCTGAGTTGTTTTGGAGGGCCAGGTTCTTGACTTACTTCTTGTGTATAGATATGATGATCCAGACAAAAGTCAATGATCACATCCAGCTTTTTTCTCAGGATCCCATCCCAGTCAGTGCTCAGGGTGGAACTGTTCTGTGGGTTAATCAGGTAAGAAGGCCATTACTCATCCTGGGACCTATTATGCATTGTCTCTGGGGAATTTTGAATGAGGCGAGAGATTGCAGGAAAGTAAAGGAAGGTCTCACTATGAATGCAGCTGAATCTTGCTTTTGGAAACTGGGGTTTCTTCCTACCTATGACATAGAATGTTTTTTTATCCTATCAAATCACTTCAGCCCAACTTTTCTCACTTGCTTACCAGGTTCTTCATTTCTCTGGTGTCTTATGTGCAGAAGTGTTTACGAATCAGAGCTAAAATTGTAGCCAATAAAGCCATACTTTAAACATGAAAGTGCTATCTAATGCTAGGAATGCTGAAAAATCAGTTTCTAGCCACCTCTCAAACTTGACATGCAAAATCAATTGATATTTTTGATCTTAAACTCACTGTGATCCAGTAACCCCTCTTTAAAATGTGTATAACAGCAAATACACCCCCATCATTTTAGAGGGGTGAAAGGTTGGGAAAATAAATTGGTATTTGGGAAGCCATCACATAGTAGAAATGTGTGAACTACATTTCTGGTTTTAGAACTGTGTTTGAAGAGTGTGCCACTAATAATACCTGGAACTACACATAGAAAATAAAGAGAAAAAAAAAAATTGAAAAGCTTTTCATAAATGATTTCCATCCAAGCTGTGCATTGAATGAGGAGGTAGGGGACTCGTTATCTTTTAATGATTGTGATCATACTGTTAAAGAGAGTATCATGAGCATGAGGACTAAATTCAGATTGCACAAATGTGATTTGCAAATAATTAACATTGTAAGCTGATAATGCTTTTAACACTATTTTATGGGTATGTACATACGCATTCATGCCTGTGCATGTATGTTGACAGGCTCAGTTACGAATCGTACTCAGCTATTAGCAAATACCTGTCTAGGACTCTGAGACACTGTTACATGATTTAGGGATACCTTGAGAATATCAAGCTTTGGCTTTTAATGTATTTGGGAATGCTTTCTTTCTATTAATTTTTGGCTTTAGTTACATAGTTGGAAGTAGAGTTTCATCTGCCATCGACATGTAATTAACATCAATTGTGTAAAATTGTTGTCAAATGACCTTGTTAATATGGCAAATCACATATAAGAGAGGGTATTTAAATGAGACTAAATGTTTAAATAGCTTAAAATCTTAGGATTAATAACATTCAAAATGTTGACTGTGCTACTTGAGTTTTATAACCTTTCTCAAATGGATCCTTAGTTAATTATCTCTAAAACCAGCCTTTTAAAACATTATGCTGTGTCTAGAGATTGATATTTAACTTTTTTCTACTAATCATATTTAGTTTTAAGATTTGGAAAGGTAGTCCTCTAAGGTTCAGCTGACATTTAAACAATTATGTTGAGACTTAGCATTGATATATTTTGGTTGCTTAACCCTTCTTGTCAGCAGTTTTGTATTTTATGCAGACCTTGCTGGTGTGACACTGGCATTTATAGTAGAGTGTATTTATTTCAATAGAACAATTCTTGTCCTTGTAGGTATAGCAGTTATAATTATTATCCTAAAACAAAGCAGTCTGAAGCTGTAATCAATCTATAGGACACAGTTTCACACACAGACATATGCATATCTCTTCTGAAAACTGATGCTGATGTGTATTAAACTGCAGACTTTTTATTATGAAACCATTATATGTGCTTCCCAGTTTAAAAAAAGGAAAGAAGAAACCACCACCAACAAAAACCTGTAAGTAGAAAACTTATTTTTCTGTGGATAAAGCTTGACAGCATAGGCTTAGAGCTGACTACAAAAACTGGATAAATTACTCCATGATTCTGGCTGTTGAAGGCTACAGGAAGAAATCTTCATGACATGGATTAAGGAAGCTGGGGGTATTTAAGCTAATGCAATGCTTCTGTCATGCTGTTGCTTATTGCTTCTTCCAGGACTGAAGAGTTTGTATTCTGGCTCCATCCTAACTCACTGTTTCTTAAAGTAATGTTTTTTGGGGGGCAGGGGAAGATGATGTCAATTAAGCTCACTGGAGAAATGGTACCTGGATATTGGTCTCTTTAATCAAGGTAGTATTTGATTGTAAGGCTGGAGTGCCATGTGCTGTCAATGTGGCAATGCCATTTAAACAGCAATACATGTCCTTCTCCATTTCTGTGCAGTAGTACAAACATTTGATGGCTGCGTCATGCACTGGAACTAATCTAGCATAAAATAAAATAGAA
This sequence comes from Fregata magnificens, assembly GCA_013389945.1. Taxonomy (NCBI): domain Eukaryota; kingdom Metazoa; phylum Chordata; class Aves; order Suliformes; family Fregatidae; genus Fregata; species Fregata magnificens. Next base: position 65,840 of record WAAD01000467.1, on the reverse strand, counting down.
AAAGTAAAACGGAAGTTGTCAATAAATTGGCAATGGACAGAGGGACAAGGAACTGCTTGTTTGGTGGAAGTACTGGTTTCAATTCATCAACTGCTACTATTTTTTTTTTAAGAGATCAGAAAAAATGGACTGAAAAATACTCATTTACATATAAAACCATTCTAAGATTAATTAACATTTTACAGCCTCTGAAGTTTGGAAAATAATCAGTAGATAACGTATAGAACACATTAATTATCTTTTTGAGATTACTCACTTTTTCAAGCATTGTCCTCTGAATTTTTTAATGACGGTATCTGAAGGTCATTTATGAACAATTCATGTGACCATTCAAAGCTAATAAACAACCTCATGTGGTGTGAATTACCACCTGCTCCCTTTTTGCAAGAAAGCAAGAAAGTATCTTTCAATATCCATGTCACAATACTGTTTACCACATTTGAGATCGATATCTACTTTATACAGGAGAACCTAAACAATGGGGTATGAGAATGACTATCTAGGTTGCGTTCTGCTCTCGGAAGCTTTTTCTTGAATGCTCCTCATGTCTAATCTGTGTCTCAGAAACATTTCTGGAGGTACCAGCTTCAGGTACTGTCCTTGCCTAGGGAGGAGGGCAGAGCAGTCTTTTCGGCAGGCCACATGTCTATTTCAGTGGTAGGAAGGGCCAAATGCAATAGCGTCCTCCTTCTAGAGGACTTGACTTTCTGTGAATGCATAGATTTCTGTAATGTTCAGTAGGCCCAGAGGGAAAACCTACAAGAAGGCTTAATACAGCTTTGCGGTATTTGTAGAAAAAGTGCCTGGCTGCACCGGCACAGGTCAGGCTTCTTGCTGCTGCTCCTGCCACTGCCGGTGGGAAGCCCGGGCTAGGCTGAGCAGTACATGCTCAGCTCAGTGGTAGCCTTTGTCCCCAGCCTCTCCTACTTCCTAGCAGTCTCTTATCTTCCATCCCAAACAGAAGAGCATCCTTTATATTGTTATTTCTTTTCCCTCCCTATGCCCAGCACAGCAACCAGACCAAACTGTGCCTGTCCTCTCCCCAGTGGGCTCCCCTTCGCCAGGATGGCCGCAATAGGGAGGGAAGGTGAAGGGGGAGGGTGGGTTGTTTTATGAAGGGGGGCTTCTCCACCGGAGGCTGCTGCCCACATGGAGGGTACATGAACATGCATGTGTGTGCAGGCTGAAGCCTCCCACAGGGACAGGAGGAGGGATCCTGAAATCTATATCCAGTTCCTGCAGGCACCACTCCCAGACTGCCCTTTTTTGGGGAAATATTTAGAATAACAAAATAATCTTGTTGTAAATTAATGTCATAAATGACTGATGCTTCTGTAACTTGAAATCTGATGTTGGGTGGAATTCAGATTTATGAGAGCATGTCAGGTTGCATTCAGAGGCACCAGAGAAGAACTTGGCCTTTTGTTTGTGTTGCTCACACAAGTCAATAGTTGGTATATACTGTGCTGTATATATACTGTTGGTATATACCTTTGAAAGCAGTAAATTCCTAAATTTATGCGACATGTGACAGCTAGGCAAACAAGAAAGGATGTAGGGAGTTGAAATATAGAAGAGGTGCCAGGATTACTCATCCTCCTCCCACTCTCTGTTGGTTATACTTTCCTTTAACAGTAGAAGCCAACAGTAAATTTTAATGATTTTTTCCTTCCAAATTTCTATTTTTAGATTTATAGGTAGAAGACACGAGCAAATATTTTTAAGTTTTAGTGCTCACAGGAAGTTCCAAATTAACAGCCTTTAAGAATAAAATCTGTAGATCAGGCAGGGCACAGCAAAGGCAGGATCTGTATATGCTTCAGACCTCTGTGATATGCTTCAGATCTGGTAGTATTCCCATTGCATGACCTTTCTGGGGAGACTACTGGTAAAAGTATCAATTAATGCTAACCATTTTATGGCGTGTGCTCTCGCACCTTGACAACTACGCTAAGACTATTTATTTACCTTATCTGATGTTCAGAATAGTCAAATGGACTGGTTTTGGTTGCTTTTTGTGGCTATTGATCCCCTCAGTCACTCAGTCGTTCAGCATCCAAAATGACCTTTTTCCTATGGACTGAGAACTAATTCTGGCGACACATTAGTGCATTTGAATATTCAAGCAAAATGTACAGTACTGATAGATGATCATGTGTGTGAGATTCTGTATTTCCAAGTTACCAAACCACATTGTTTGATGCTTCCTTTCTGTATCATTCTCAAGTGCATGAGGTACATACTTTGTTTGTGCATGTTAAAATACAAGGAGAGTTGGCTGCAGCTACTCTAACAATTCCATCTATGCTTGTTTTCAGTCAGTAATTGTTATTTTAATGGACATTTGGGGAAAAAAAAATCTTCTGTTTTCACCTGAATTGAGGGAATAATTGGTGAGAAAAAATTGTTCTATCAAACCCTGAATTTTTAAAACAAAATTTTGCTTGGAATTCTTTTATGTGCTTTCAGATGACCTTTACTGAGGATGGTTGCTGCTTTTATTCTCATTTCCTACATCCTGTTGTGCTATACAAACCAAATTTACAGGTGACCCACCTGCCCAGTCAGCATTAGAAATTCCTGGTGGGAGATGCTGTACAACCACATGGGGAAAACCCATTACTGCTAGCAAGGACTTGTATTCAAAGATAAAACAAGCCTGCAAGGGTGACAAACTATATGAGGGAAAGCATGGATAGCCATAGTAAAAACATAGTGTTACAAGCTCAGTTTGACAGCTTTGAATCATTTAAATGTATAGGGTTTGCTTGTGTGTTTGACCTTGTTGTGATTAATGCTCAGGTCTAGAACTACAAATAATATTCCCCTCTGCTCCACAGGAGGTTTCTTCAGCTTCAGTTTTGGAGGGCATGTGCTAACCAATGCGTAATTTCTAAGGGGGTGTTGCTTGATCTAGTGACTTAGACATACGTCTGTCATTGAGGTCCATCTGCTATTCAGAGAGCATAGGAAAAGAGGCAGGAAGCCAGATGTCATGTATTAAAGACCATGTCTCACTTTGGATGACAAGTCTGGAATGCAGCATTTGGCACATTTCTTGCATCAGTAAAAGGATAATAGGAGAACAGTGTGATCTTCCGATAGCTCATATTGCATCCTGACTTTAGGGAGGACAAACAATTGCTGAGCAGGTCAAGGTGTTAACAGCTTTGCTTTTTTTTTTTGTCAAGCGGTTTATTTCAAAATGCTATGGGAAACAGTGAAAGCTACCAATTATGCTTATTGTTTAACAAGTACCTGAATCAGTTTCTGAATCCTTGGAGATGATGTATACCTGTATAAGTGCATAATTCGAATACAGATTAAATTTTTCTAGAAGTAAAACTAATTTCTTTGAACTTATGCTTTCCTCTATAATTTAGGTTCTGGATGCCATATAATTTGTAATAATGAGTCCTTATAACTATGATACATGGAGTAAGCAAGTATACATTCAGAAACTACTCATACTACTGAGTTTACCTTTCTTCACAGTACCCTAGTTCTTTGCACAATGTGCAATCTACGCTAAACATATGACATTCCCAGTTAAACATATGACAAAACCCACCACCCCAAAAGAAATCAATCCTCTCTTATCCCAGTCCAACAGGCCACAATAACAGATGCCCCTCTAGTAAAATTTTACTTACCGACTGTTTCGCCATAGCTGGAAACAGTGTCCCTACTTCGTCTAGAGGTGGGTTTCTCCTGAAGGCAAACTGAGTTACTTCATTAGAAAGTAAGGTGCAAATCTGTTTTCTATATCCTGTGAGCCCAAGTACACCTTTTATGCTTTATGTTCTATCCATAAGAATTTTCCAAAGGCAATTCAAACGGTGGGAAAAATTAGAGAAGAGAATGGACCACAGTTTTCTTACCTAAGTTACAGCCTGTTGGATATATCACAGCTAGAAGCTTGGCACTACTCCGATCTATTACAAACAGATGGATATTTTTTTTAAAAACTACCTTAGTACTTCATTTTCATTCCTAAACACATTTTGTTTAATCATTAAGGGGCAGGTTCATTATTCATTTATCCAGATTGCTACAGCAATAAGATGGGGCAACTATCCAAAGCTTTAGGTAGTAATATAGTATTTTTGAAATACTGTAAATCTAAGGAAATACTGTTTGGTCATGGTAGACAAAACTGTTAAGGCCTTAAAGATAACTCCTCCACCTTTATCTCAAGTTATCTGTGCTATTCCAAATACTGTCCAAAAGACATTTTAAGCTACAATTCCTCTATAAATGGTTAAATTAAAAAAGAAAAACCAACAACAAAAAATCCAACAGTTTCATGAGATTCATTTTTATAGTGCTTTTTCCAATAATGCTTTCTAGCTGTCCAAGCATTTTAGTGTAAGAGCTGAGGCTTCATTAAAAGAATATACTTTATCTGCCTTTCGCTTTCATGCTTAAACTTCCGTGAAAGCTTACACATTTCTACAACTAAATTCTACTTAAAATTAAACATTATAATGGCTGTCCATAAACATTTACTAATTATTAACTTTTCTGTGCCAAATACAGTATTTTTGATCAGTAATTTCATGTTGCTCTCTTCCTTTTTTTTTTTTAATTCTTCATAATTTAACCATACTGTGGTAGGTTGACCTTGGCTGGCTGCCAGATGCCCACCCAGCTGCGCTCTCACTGCCCCTCCTCAACAGGACAGGGGGAGAAAATGGGGTGGAAAAGCTTGTGGCTTGTGGGAGATCATTTACCAGTTATCATCATGGGTAAACCAGGCTTGACTTGGGGAAAATAAATGTAATTTATTGCCAATTAATCTAGATCTGGATGGTGAGAAACAAAGACAAAAACCCATAAAACACTTTCCCCCCACACCTCTTTCCCAGATTCAACTTTACTCCTGCCTTCCCAATTCCTCTACCTCCTCTCCCACAGGGGAATGAACGAGGAATGGGGGCTGTGGTCTGTCCATAACAGCTCCTCTCTGTTGCTCCTTCTTCCTCACACTTTTCCCCTGCTCCAGCGTGGGTCCTTCCCATGGGCTGCAGTCCTTCAGGATAAACTTGGTCCAGCGTGGGCTCTCCATGGGCCACAGTACCTTCAGGGAACATCTACCTGCTCCGGTGTGGGGTCCTCCGCAGGCTGCAGCATGGATATCTGCTCCAGCGTCTGGAGCACTTCCTTCCCCTCCTCTCACCTTGGTGCTCAAAGGGTTGTTTATCATACTTCTTTTTCCTCACTCCTCACACTTCAGGCAGTGTTTTGCCCTTTCTTAAGTATGTTTTGCCAGAGGTACGACCAGCTTGGTTGATGGGCTCAGATGTGTCCGGAGGTGGGTCTGTTGTGGAACTGACTGTGTTCAGCGTGGGGCAGCCCCGGCCTCTTCTCACAGAGGCCAGCCCTGCAGCCCTCCTGCCAACAAAACTTGACACCAATACCCAATACACATATGCTTGATTCAAAGTAAAGATCTTTCCAGTGGTGTGTTTTACAAACATTGTATGGAATGAGACTGATCTTTTTCATCTTTCCTGCCCATAGCTTGCCAGTTTTCAAACTCTGAGAATTCTGTGCCAAAGTCTGACTAACTGCTTGTCGTTTGGTAGCTGCCCATATACTGTCTGTTCCATCACAGATATAAAGTTGTTTAAAAAACTGACTTCCCTTCTCCATTCTGTTAATATGTTATGTCAAAAGAGTTATTCTGTTTATTTCAGGAATGAGGGAAGGAGTGGAGAACGGAGGTTCAAGCAGCTGCCACCCCTGTAGCCACTTGTAGCCACTGACACCTTTCTCTGCCACTCTCTTGGATCAAAAATGGTACTGGAAGTCCTCATCTCAGCTGGACATAGGCAAAAGTGTAGTTAAATGAATTTGGCAACTATTCTTTGCACAAATGCAGAGGCGGTGTTAGCTTTGCATGGGGTGGTAGCTCCTGTAGTGGGTAAATTTGTGATGACAATAATGTGCGTGGGAAAATGATAAGAGCACTTGGTGAAGGAAAAATGGGAAAAGGCATGCTTGTGTTGAATGAGGTGAGTGGAAAGTGGTAGGCTGACTTTCTGCATGTCTAAGGGACCCTAAATCTGGAGCCAGCTCCTGTTGCTCCAGAGATTGGAGCACACTGGAAACAGCCCACAATTAAAATCTTTGCTTTTCATCCCCCAGAATAGCAACAGCTCTGAGATATCACGTGAGATCCATTCTTAACTATTATTTAGAATAATTTTAATCTCTTTTTTTTTGTCAAGTACTGCTGACATTTACTCAGTTTTTCACTGTTGTATACCAGTGTAGATTTCCATCCCCCACACTCACTTTCTTAAACTGACAGCAGGTTGATAAGAGACTCTGACCATTTTTACCTACTTATAAATAGCTTTTTGCAACCTTTTCCCTTCTTTTAGAATTGCAAAGACTTTATTTGGATTCCATGCTTTTGGGAAAGTATCAAATTAGAAATAAATGGCAAAAAATCTCTCTGTATAATTACCCAACCTTATTATAATTGCAAAATACACAATAAGTGCAAGTTATTTAAAACCCTTGTTATCTAGGAGAATATAAAATGTGAAGTTAGAATCTGAAATTAAATTGAAAAGTATGTAAGATCTAGTAAAATGATGTTCTCTGCATTTTATGTGATAGGGATTTCCATCAGGAAAACCAGACTGCCCTTTACCCCTCTAGTGCTTATAGTACATATGATTCCGCACTATGTTTGTGTTATCTCTCAGTCTGCTTTGCTTGCTACTTCCCACAGTAATAATATCATACTGCATTGGCATTAAAATCAAATTCCTTACAAAAAAGGAAAATACTGAAGTTCATCATGCCTGAACTGTGTTGAAATCAGTGAAAATACCAAGGGATAAATTTAGCTTGGGTGATATGTAGAAGAAACATTAATTATCAGGAAACCAAGAGAAAACATGTCTTTATTACTGATTTGTTCTAAGTGTTTTACAAATGAACACAGTCCCTTTTGAAATCAATATTCCAAAATAACAGATTTATATCTATTATGGATAACAATGGAAATGAATTGGCAATGAATTATGCTTCAATGCTGTTTTGCCATAGTCTTTTAACCTAACTCAAAAATACTTGTGCTTGGAATGGCTGTTCTTCCACTTAACGTGATTTAATCGAAAAAGTAAATTGTGGTGAAATGCTTAGAGTGAGATACTCATATCTGGGTCATCACATGTAACTCATTTGCATTCTGTAGTGACATGGTTATGCTACTTCAGTGCTAATCTAAGGTTTTATTTTGTGTGTGATTATGGAACACCCCCCTCTCCCCCCGCCATTTATTCTTTGAACATTTCCATTACTATTAACAGTAATTAATCATTTAATGTCTTTAGATGTCACTAAGAATGTATATTTGACAAGTCTTTTGTTTAGCTACAACCATGCTATAAAACCTAGAATCCATTTACCACTTCAGCTACTGTTGACTTTCTAGTTAAACCACTCAAAATAGTTACTCGCATATTGTTCTTTCTCTAAAATTCTGCCGGTCAACTTATTGGTCAACACACAAGCTTAGCCTTCAAAATACACAAGTCTGCATGGCTTTATACAGTTTTTCAAACTGTGATATAACATTTCTTGAATCCATCCTCTAATAGGGAACAATATTTCACCTTCAGATAAAGATAGGAGAACATATTTCTTAGTATCACACTAGATGTGCTTCAAATAATTTTATTTAAATTTTCCCAAAAGATTTTTTTTTTGTAAAATGATGATTTGTTGAAAATAAAACATTTCTAGGAAAGAAATAAATTTTTTCAGATTTGTTTTCTTTTTTTTTTTTTTTTTAACATCATTAAAGCCAAAACATTTAATTTAACCTTTTTCAGAATGGAATATCTTAATTTTTTTTCTTCAAGAACAACTTGTTGTTAATTATTTTCATTTTACAATAGTTTTAAAATGCTCTAGTAACCTTTGAGAAGTCTGAATCACAATGAAAATTTACTACTTATTTGTTTTCTGAAAAGTATAATGTCAGAATTAAGCGCTGTATTATTCTCATTCTTGTTTTTTTAATAACATGTTTTTCACTTTCTTTTTGTTCTGAGCAGGGACTAAACATCCCAAAGCCCAACATTTGTCAAAGAGATAACTGGATTCCTAGGTAGTGTGCATCTCTTGGTAAAATCTGCTTTTATGAAGATAACTGACCTACAAGAACTGCTAACTGGAGGATTCCACCTGCAAGGGTGTAGATGGTACCTATGAAGGGCAAGAATTTTGATCTTTGTGGAAAGCATTTGTGCATGCCACCTCACAGTTCAACAGGACAAAGTAAAAGTGCAAGCTAGTGGGAATAAGCAGATATTGAAGACCAAGAAAAATACTGTCCCAAGCATATTGAGTAATTTTCTAAGAAGTCCCACACACAGAAGCATTTCAGTGAGCGATGTCCCTTGTCCTTCTCTGTTTTATGTGGAGCTGAGCACTTACTTGCTAAATGCTGTGGACAAATTAGTAGCATGCTTGAGAGATGAAAATAATTAAGATGCCCATTCCTGTCACCATGGAGGTCTTAAAGTGAGACTTCCAAGTAATTAAAATCATAACACACCTTTTCTGCATACTCCTCATATTCATGTCATCTTCTTTTATTCCAATGGGCTACACAAGCATCTACGGTTTCAGTTCATTCTTTTGAAGGGTAAGCTGCTTCTTTTTCATCTCTAATTTCAACACAATTTAAGAGGACTTAGGATCTGACAGAATCCTGCTAAATTTGCAGCTTTTAATTCAGATTACAAATACCAATATCCAGTGGGATGAATCTGTGTGGTCCTTTCACTGGATGCTGGGATCGAGCCCTGTGGGGTTTGCTTAATTCTGAGGTGAGATACTGAATAGGAGAGATTAAATTTTCTGGAAGATTTTGGTTGCTAAGTTATTTTAAGCTTAAAAGTTCCTTTTCCTTTTTCAGCAGGAAAAGTGCATAATAGCTAATTAGACCCTTAGGGATCAATTTTCAAAACAGTGTGCAGGAAGTGTGAGCACAAACCCTATTTGTTAATGGGTTTTGTGAACATACCTCCTGTGATTTTTCAAAATTTAGAACAACAAAACAGCAACCTTATTGGAGAAGCTCATTCAAATATATAGAATATGGTATATTTTTCTTCAGGGCATTAGATAGATGACATACATTAAGACCACAGAGTGTTTCTGTGGTCATTATGTTTTACTTCCTCAAACCTTTAAACATAATGAAATAATAAAATATTCTTTGCTGCCCTGTAGAAGAAGCCAATCCCAGAGTCCTTACCCACTTCCTCTTTGCTTAAAGGAGGAAAAGCAACAAAAGACTAATCCTTAATTTTGGTGATGAAAAAATTATTAAAAAATAAAATAAACATTATTAAACATTTCAATGTAAAGACTGTGCAACATATTTAGAATGAAATAACAGTGAGCATATAGAAAAATTCCACAGCAATATTTGATCTCATTCTCTATTTAAACTGTTGGGAAAAGGTTCCTTATCATTGCACAGGAAAATGCAATAAATGCATGTTATTCTTCAATAATGTTAAATAGAAAAAAAAAAAAGTGATTCCTGAAATATGGGAATATTAAAGTATGCTAACAGAAGTGATTATTATCATTTATAGTAATGCTGAAGGTCATGACTACAAGGAAGGATTTAGAGGTAGGTGGATGCAATTGGAGACAGTGCAAAGTTGATTCAGGGGACATATACCTATAAGCTAAATGCATGGCATATTTGTTTGGGTGCACTGTGGCCCTATTCAGCTCTCTGTTCTGAGAAGTGGAGGTACCTCATTTCTGGCCAGGTCAGAATGTAGGCAGTTGAGCTCAGGTTTGTTTGCACCTTCATATTTCAGTATGCCTTAAAAGTTGAAATGAGGATCTGGATCTATGTGACCAGATACTGCTAACACGTATGTACATCCAGGAGTAGACACATCAAATCCTGCGTGTGCTAAATGAATGTTGTATGTGCTGTACATAGCTGTATTAACTATACACTATATATATCTATATACTTCATCCTTGTTCTGAAAAGTGTGCAAATCGAGAAGTAAAAAAGAAGAAGGAAAGTAAAAAATTACGTTTAAAATACTTAAGTATGTATTATGTCTGAAAGACAGTCCATGCACTAAAGTTCTTACAATTTAAATAGAAAAGAGAAAGGATGTGAGATTCTGTTTCTATTTTACTCACAAAAAGCAAACAAATGTAAATTGAGCTTGGACTTCAGTAGGTCAGTGAAGGTTTGCATTGACTTCAGTGTAATCGGGATTTTGCCCTAAATGACTTTCCCATGGATGCAAAAGAAAATCGTAACTAGGAAAACAAATGTAAGTCTGCTGAACACCAAGCTGGTGTCTTAGCAGTATAAGTTCTTTAGTCAGTTTTAGAGAGCTATTCGCTGATTATAAGACAATCTAAAGAAATCAACTAGCTTCTGTTTTTCCAACTCCAAACACATCATTGCCAAGTTCACAAATAATGAACAATCACACAATTTCAACCCACCCTTTATTAATAAAAGCTTTTGATTTCAAATACTTGCAGCTTCAATAAATGACAACAATTTCTGTCCTGAGCAGAAAAAGATTCGTTATCCTAAATATTTCATTGCTTAAGTGGCATCTATTATCTAGAAAACATTAGATTTCCCAGAGAATAGAAAAGATATTTTAAAATATGTGAGCATAGATAATAACTATAAATTGGTGATTTTATTTCTTAATGTTACTGGACAGTAGCCTAAAGTGGCAAGTTTTATTACACTAGAATATAGATTTGACTGAAGTGTGCAATTTTTTCCTTCAATGTGCATTTAATGGAATAGTACAATAGTCTCAGAATATTTATATTGTGGTACATGATTGGAAAGTTGAGAATGTGTGTTTGTTGCAGTTATATTGTTTTATTACTGAACGTTGAAATTCTGGCTTTCAGAATGCCGATTGGACTTGATGATCTTAGAGGTCTTTTCCAATCTTAATGATTCTATGATTCTATGATTGGTATAACAGATCAAGAAAGTGCTAACATAAAGGATCATTAACACTAACTAAAAATTATGTGATTAAGTGCTTCATTTAAAATCTTCTGCTTTCAAATACAAATTTGCATCTCACAAATCCCCTACATTTCCAACAAAGATTAGCTAGGATGTCAATTATGATATTGACACCATAAAATCATGAAGTAGGGCTGTACTCCAGTTCAAGGGAGATTCTATTATAAAGAATGATTACTTGAGGTCTAAAATTGCCTGGTATCTGAATAAATACATTTATNTCAATAATACGTCTTCCATGCACACATTGCCGTTTCAAGATGGGAGTAATATTTTTCCTACTGCAGCTACCAATTTTGTAACTATATTAAGTTTAGTTGCTAGCAGCTACTCTCCTTCAAAAATAAGAGTTCTTACAGGGTCATTGTCGCAGAAAAGGTATTGCAATTTAATTTTTTTCCATATCTTTGTTTGGAAGAGTTGCACTATAAAGACATGAACAGAAAGAAGGAGGATAGTCCTTCCCTCCCTATCTGTGCTTCGGTTAGACAAGGATGTACACTGAAATTTCTACTCTTTTCATACAATTCAGCATAGCTTACAAATGCATACTTAAATTTAACAGAAACAAAAATATTTCAATGTTTGAAGCGATTTGCCAGTAGATGACTGATATGGGTTTAGTTTCCCTGTTTGCAAAATTGAGACGATTATTTCTCCTGCGTGTCATCTATTCTCTATGCAGATTGTATGTTCTCTCTCTTATCAACTATTTACAGTGCCCAACAGCATGACTCCCAGCCCTTCATGTTCCTGATTACTAACAATAATCCTATCGCATAGACTATTGATTTTTTTTCATTTAATTTAGCCAAAACTTAAGTGAAAAAAAAGTCTCAACTTTTGCATGCCTTGTTCCTTTCGGACTTCTTCA
>WAAD01000467.1:0-49373 GCA_013389945.1 Fregata magnificens | reverse complement strand
TAAAGGTGAAAGTGAAGCAGGGTTGCATGACTTGGGCCAAGTGTGCATGAATCAAAACTTAGGCCATTCTGGTTCATGTTTAAAGCAAGTTTTGGTGTACAAGGATTGGTTCATTTTCCCCAAGTTAATCTCCAAGAAGGCAAATTGCTCTTGATCCAGTAAAGCAGCTGCCATATTGGTTGCCAGAGGGATGGGAAGTTTAACAAACATTTTAAATTTTAGATTGCTCTGATTCAATGTAGAAATTTGAGCTGCAAAATAGTGAAATGACAAAAATGGCATGAAGTCCTGATGTCTTCACCTGGAAGGATACAGATAATTGAGTTGGACTGAGTTCTTGGAAGCTTATCATCTCAGTGCATTTTACAGCAAAATTAACATACAGCCAGAAATCTGTGCATCCTGACAAAGCTGTGCACTTTCATAGTACAATGAATCTAAGCATTTCCAAGGAAGCTTTCAAGCAGGATACAACGTGTACGTAAGAAAGATGTTCTAAGGGCTAGCATGTCATACATTTTACAGGCATACATTTAGGTATGCATATATATGTACATGTATTCAAAGATAAAAAATGTGCAACTTAATATCTAGTGGAAAGGATTTTAGGAAGCTTGTGTCTGAATTTAAGCTCTTGGGATAGGAGCAAGAATATGCAACCTGTGCCTAAGGAGGTTCTCACCCCACGGGCAGATCCCCAAGCATCATGGCAGTACAGGTGCAGAGTGGGTACCTCATGACATGGTTCACAACTGGTCACTGATCCCAAATGATAAGAGAGGGAGACAACAAAAAGTTACAGAGCTTTAACATTGTTTAACCCAGTATGATTTTTATTTGCAAGAATTAATTTATAACATAGGAAAGACAGAGAGAAACTAATTAGCTGATGTTGGATTTAATTTTGGAAAAGTCATTTAAAACAAACATTTGGACTACTACAGGATAAAAGGAGTATGAGATCAGACTCAGATCTTGTAACCACCTGCCTTTGTACAAATATACTCCTTGGATTAATATGAGTAGTTGAAAATTTCTTTGCTTTGTTGTAGGGAAAAGTAAAGTATAATTACTACCATACTGTAGTTGCTGCTATACTGGGGTGATTAATCTGTAGCTAAAGACTTGGAGAATACAGTTAGGTAAGTCTTTTCTCACATTTGAATCAGGAAGGCATTGTCAAACGCCTTCAGACTGCATAGGGGATAAAAGGCAATGATGGTTTGAAGCTATGTCATGCTAAGTAAACACCCACATGGTGGTATGTATGAGAAATATCCTACACAGAATTCTGGAAACCTTGCGAACATTTTAGCAGCTTCTGCAGCTCTGTATATGACAAGACCAAAACCAGGAAACCTGTCACACATTGTACCTACACAGCAGTGACTGCAGTACACTGAAGAGCTACCTGAGCTACCTTTAAACCGTGTACACTGGGTAGAGGTAACAGTTTAGGTCAGAGCAGCATGAAGTTTAACATGAAGTACTTTACCGTGATTTTTAAGGCAGAGGTACATATTGCTACTCCATGAACAACAGCAGTATTTGAAATAATTATATCAAAGCTAGTTCAGATGTCTCTCATTACACCAGACATAATGAAGTGATATATATTTTAAAAAAATTAAAAACCATGAGAAATAAGGACATTTCCATCAACCCCTAAGGGAGAGTCTGAAAGAAACAGATTGACTTCCAGACACATGATGAAAAACTCCATTGATTTTAGTGGGGTTGCTCCAGAAACTTCTAGCTTAAAGCAGATCAGAATCCAGCCCTTTTTTCAGACATATGTTCAACAGAAAAACAGACGCAAAAAAATTCACAGCAGTGATTGAAGGTGGAATGTCTGTTACTGAGGAAAAAGCATATCTGGGAAAGCTACAAACTAGGAAACTGTTTTTATAATGCCTATACTTGAAAAATCATTCCTAAAAAATTAGTATCTTGCAATATTTTTACTAGGCTTCACTATGTAGGAAAAATCCTCTCTAGAGGAATTCCATATGACTTTGCAATGCACATCAGGATATCATTTCCTTTGCAATCTGTTTAGTGATGCATTCATCAAGGATTTAGGCGCTGAGATTTTTGTGCAACCAAGATAACTCTGTGAAAAACTGTCTTCAGATATACACAGCATAATGCATGTGGAGGAAAGGGTATGGGAAAAAGCATGAGCCACCAGGTTTCAGCAACAACAAAATTCCCCTTAAGTAGTTATGAAAATTTTGTGGTTTGGAAAAATATAGTAAAAAGAAAAGCAATGTCACATACTGGATTTGCACGTGATATGCAAATTCCAATGCCAGATCATCCTTTGGTTTTCCCATAAAAGAAAAATGTAGACATGATTAAGTATATGCATGCTATCAGCATCAATATAAGAGTAAGTTAAGTGGTTCTGGATCAGGAAATGAGATTATAATGAACTCGATGTGATTTCATTGAGGTAAAAGAAATTTAAACTTGATAACTGTTCATAAGAAGAATAGATACTATGTTAGCATTCTGTTTCCCTGGAGGTGAAAGAGACTTGACAGGGCTGTTTCTGTCATTAAAAAGCTGGCATGACTTTGTCTTATAGGATTTGCTGGTTTCACTAGAAAATTTGCAGTCATCTGACACACATGTTCTTCTATTCTTAATGGAGGAACAAGTCTAATTTAGTATTTACATATACATTTAAATCTCTCCATGGCTCTGTTGGAGTGGAAGTTTGCTAAACTGTTTTTAAGACAGATTTAAATCAGAATCGTTGGGCATAGGACCTTATAATTCAAGTTACCTATTACTAAAGGGAAATGTCAAGACACTCCATCAGTTTGGAAAAGGGAGCACCTACAGGATAATCACACACATTCGGCCAGATCTGAATAGACTATAACTGTACCAAGTCCCTTTATTATTGAACAGTTTCTAAATTATTTGATGAAGCTGTTGCAAATTGGATTCTATCTAGACTAGACAGTTAAAAATATTTCTAATTATTTAATTCAATTTTACTCCTCTTTCCAGTGAAATAAGACCTATATTGACCTTAAAAACTGAGGTATTAAAATATTGAGTGGATTTGCACATAGACCTGTGGACAGCTATTACTGTATCTAAAATTAATTAATTTGGAGTGGTGATCAGTAAGATGTATGTTACAGTTTAAAAATAATTATCAGAACATTTGATTTTAATTCATATCTATGCACAAAATTATTTCAACCTTAAATGATGTGTTAAAAGTCAATATTAGTATAAATAAAAAATCCAGTCATTTTCTCACCGATTTCTATTTCTGTGCTCCCATAGATGACCTTTCCACTGCTCAAAGCAATTTCTTGGGAGGACGCTGTTTGGAATACACAACATGAAAAATGCTTTCTAGATGATCGTCTACTCTAAACAGATGAACAGACAAACAAGGAAAAAAAAATTCCAAGCGTTTTGACAGAAAATGTGAGGAGCATTTGAAGACAAGATCTAATTAGAAGTGTCTGACCTTCCACAAATTGTGAATACTTTCCAAGTGTGCAACTTTTATGAAGTCTTATATAGTCAGCTTTAGTTAGAATTTTCCAGTATTATTAATCATCTATCAAAACCCCAAGGGCATGACAGAGGAGGTAGTTTTGACAGCTGAGTTANCTGACTCTGTTTCCACTAGCTATCTTCAAATATAGATGCGGCACAGGGTGAATTTTGTCTCCAGAGCTTTGGACTGAAAGCCTGCACTGAACATCATAGACTGAAATTTTAATTCCACAAATACACAGTACAAGGAACATTGCATAGGAACACTGCATATTTATAGTTTATATAATTATATAACCAAGTATTTGAGAGAGAGCTATAATCTTCCTAAACATTAATGCTTATAGCTGAGGTTTAAGGTACTATAGAATTTGGAGGTGGCAAACAATTCCAGAAGCTGTAGGGAAGCAAGACACGTATTTTCTTATGGTTGTTTAAGGACCGTTATTTTATTTTTGCCTTTTCCTCTCCATTTACCTGCCTCTTCTTTTCTGTATTAACATTATCTAGCACTTCTGTGGAAAACTGACTTCTAAGCACTAACTCCTGACCTTCTAATCTCCTCTTTTTCCTTATCTGTCTTCTGTTTTAATCATTTTTCTCTATCTCTGCTTTAATTATAAAGACATTTCACTAGCTGTTTCTACTTGTACTAGTGATGCTTACGACAATGTGTTGTTCTGAGCATCACTCATGAATAGCACAAGTGTTTTTCTCTAGTGAATGCCTAAAGGTTCAGTCCAGTTCTTGGAAATAATTGGGGTTTTTTCTCATTGGTATAAGTGTTTACTGGGTGAGGCTTGAGTCCAGTTAAGTCACTGGAATTCCAGCAGACATCAAAATGGTGTGGTAAGCTTCAGGGACAAAAGGACACGGCAAGGAAATGGGTTTTCTTCTTTACATTTTTGCGTTCCTTCCAGTGCTTCCCGAAATGCAGCAGAAAGCTGATTCAGATCTTATGTTCCCTTCAAGTGATTACAACACAAGATCACACTGCCTTTTACAATGTGAAACTTTCCCTGTTAGGAGAGATGTGCCCCATCCTTTAGGGAAGCTAGAGGAGAAATATATCATCCAGAAATGTAAATTTCAGGTCACACTTAGACCTAGCCCATAACAAAACTATTCATTTTACTGTTTCTACACCATTAATGATTTTCATATCTTGCTTAGAATTAATTGCTTGGGTGAGTTTTGTTGGTTGGTTACTTGCTTGATTTTCACTTTTGTTTGTTTGTTTGTTTTTGTTTTTCAGTCCAAAAGGTCCTGGTATATGAATTTCCTAACAAATTTTATTCAGAAATTTCTAAGTCAGTCATTTACTAACCAACAACTATCTACTGTGTGAACATCCTTCTAAACTTATGTTGGTCATGAAGCCTATTTTATTGCAGCATTCCTGTTTAAGATTAAATATTTGCAGAAATATTTTCCTTCCAGGATGCTTCTGTTGCAGTGGTACAATTCCGTTTTCCCGCATCTGTATTTTCTCACTTTATTCTAGTGTGGAGGCAGAGATTTTAAAGTAGATACTGGGATGTCCATTTGTTAGCATAGACTTTCATAATCATAAGTAACCCCCTTTTTAAGTCATCACAACTCCTTCTGGGTAGAACTAATCAAACTTCTATTCCATGGGAAGCACAAACATCTTAGAAATGTTTGTTCTGGTCCATCATAAAAAAAGAGAATTCATGATACCTCTGTCAGAAAGAAAATTCTGAAGAGATTAAGAAACTTCCAGTCTTCCTATCTTATGTACTGACATGAAATAGGATATCCAAGTTCTCCAAATCACTCTGGGACACACAGGATTTTGGGGTTTCCCAAAACCAGAAAAGTACCCCATTACTGATTAGGAAAACTAGAAATGTTGAAGCCTAGGGTTCCAGAAATCATCTGTACTTTGCTGTTTCACTGTTTTGGATGTGTTCCAAACTGTGTTGCCAAAAATGAAAAAAAAAGTCTAACAAAGGACAGTTTAAGTTTGTAATTACTACTGCATATGATATATGCAAGGCCAAGGCCACTCTACTTTGAAAGTTAATTTGTAATCCTTTGACATTGCTGAGCATGTTGTCTCCTAAGGGCAGCAAAAAAGCCAACTACATGGACCACATTTATCCAGGCATATCTTTCCTCTCAAGAGAAACATTAGTCTATATACACTCACACACTTTTCATGGCACTAACTGGATTTTTTTTTTTTTTTACTTTATCATCAGAATTTTAGGCCTTATATATGTATATATGTACATATATATGTACATATATATGTATTTCAAGACAAGTGAAGATTTTGTGCAGTAGCACATAGGCCAAATTGGTACTTAAATCCATGGCTGTGTTTCCATGGGGGCTTTGATGTCAAACTTCAAACAAGCCTGAATAAGAAAATCAATTCAAGCAAGTTAGAACACAATAATTTAGAAGGTAATCTCACATTTTTTATATTTTTTTAAGTAAAACTTACCCTTTTTGATGTCTTTCCAAACTAGACCTCAGAGGCCTCTGATAGAAGAAGAATCATGTTCTCCTGTGGCAGGTGCACACACCCTTACAGAGACCAGGGCTTTCCAACTGTTGAAGCAGAGCAACCGCTGCCGCTTTTCGCGCCCTTACTTTCGCGCCCTCGCTGCCTTGTTGCCGACAGACGGAGCCCTTGGCCAATGGACAACAGACATGACCATTTATGACCACAGATCAGATTCGACAAGGGTATAAATGGAGCCCTGCCAGGGGGCCTACTGAGCCGGTCCTCCGCGGAGCAGCAGGTCTGCAGTCGGGGACTCTCCCCTTGGGTTGGGATGCCGCCTAAGGTAACTCCTCGAGCTTGAGAGCCCTCATCTTCTTAGGTGAGTGATTGCGCATTTTTGATAAAACCCTCAAGAATTCTTAGGTCAGTTGGGTAGTAATAGTTCCCACCTGACATCATAAACCTGTGATCAATTAATGTTCGTTGGAGTGTCAAAGCACTTTTGCTTGGAATAAATTTTTGTTTGGGTTATATCATCTGCCTAATTCGACTTTGTGCACCTCTGCGACATCTCCTCATTAACTTTCATTAAGAATCGGTTATTTAAAAACCTAGCTTGCTAATAATACCTGGAAATTCACTGCACTGGTATAAAATCTTGCATTTATGAAGATTCAGTGTAGCAGACTCAGATTCCATGATCAGCGTATTCCCTCAGTATCCTTACAGAGATTTCTAGAGGAACAGTATCAATTATTTTCTTACAGTATCCTTATATCTAATTTTCCTCAGTAAGAAATGACAGAGCTAGATCCTGAAAGATGCTTAAGTCCCTACTGGTTTCATTAGGTACTGAGAGAGCTCCACGCCTTGCAAGATGGAATATATGTACCCCATCTTCAAACTATGGGGTTCATATCTTCCAGTATTCTGAATGTAATCCATAAAGTAAAAAACTGCTGGATCACAAAGTGAATTTGCAGGAGATTCCTAGACATCAACAAGGAATAAAATGAATTATCATGCAGTTTCTACTAGATACGTGACCTCGTAGATGGTGGAGAAGGACAAGTAACATGATGAACAGTATCTTCTTCCACAGATTGGTGCTGTTGTAATGCTACTGTACTATATTGGCGCAGCACTAGGTCTAGAGTATTCCTATTTTTCTTTTTTTTTGTAGCATAGCTGTCGTGGAGAGAACAGTCAATCCAGTTTCACACTTTGCCTGACAGCCTTGATGCTACTGCATCTTTTTTGTGCTTGTTCTGACCTCCAAGCTTCTGCCTCATAATGTTTCATGATAGGCCTGAGCCCTTGCATAAGGAAAGAGATTTTCTAAAGAACTGCCCATATTTAAAGCTGTCCCTCCATATAAAACTGCGCAGTCCATGTCTTTACTGCCTGAAGGGCACGGTGGACCTGATTCAGCTCCCAAAGTCAGTGAAGTCCTTCTTGTGACTTTAGCAGGAGTTGAGAAAAGTATCTACAGATGATGATATATGTATTGTATAATAACAGCATCAGCTAATCTAAGTTGTCTTCCTTCATATATAAACCAGCCGCATATAGGCTGTGTCCTTTGCAGCAGTGAAATGGGCAATGTGATGCACCCAGGAGCTTGACTTTGGGAGCATAGCAAAAAAGGTATCAGGAACAATTTGGTAGAGTACTTGCCATTAATAGGGTTCTTTGGCTGTGAAGTGGCAATTTCAATAATTTTGAAATTTGCACATAAATATACTTGTCTCTTAGATATAACATTTGTAATGTGAAAAAGAAGTATCATTTCTAAAAATGCAAAAACGTAGGGGAAAAAAAAGGATCTATTTCCAGAAATGTTTTCAGCATAATGACTTCATAGCAGTCTTTCAACCATAACATGTTATCCATTTAATAATCATATCTGGTTATACAAACTTCTTGTATAATAGTGACTATGATTTTTCAAATTATTAAAATGATGCATTTTATAGGTTTTTTATCTGACTGATTTTAAATGAAGTATATTCATGTTAAAGAGTTTTTGAATATCTGTCACTACGGAAGTCTTCAAAATAGATCGTCAGGTAATGAAAGCAGCAGTAAAGCATCTCACCAAGGAGAAATTTCTTTTTCAGTGAGTGGCCACTTGAGAAGTATGTTGAGGAGGAACATAGTTCTGAGAGTGACTTTTCTTATATGTTCTTTAAGTTAGATTAAATTTGGAGTCAACTGTCTAAGTGTTGGGGTAATGCAGAGATGATGACCATGTACAAAGACTTCTAGGCAGTCTGTGATAGATACAGTACTTTGTCTCATTCGCTTTGTTCAGTGAATGAAAAACAATGCATATCTATCTACACATCTGTTTACATATATGTATGTTCTCATCTATAATTTTACACAGAAGTTATGTATACTTGTAATATGTATAACACGTATATGCATTTATATAGAAACAAGGTGTGGGTCAGGGTGAGTCCGTAGAGAGGAAGAGACCCTTTACATGAACATATGCTTCCTATATATTTTAAGTACTATTTCTTTAAAATGCAATTTACCAGATTATGCATGTATAGTTAAATATATACAATGCATCTGAACATAATAAATTCCCTTCATATATTGTTCACAATTTTTAATATAAAAAAATATTATCTTTCTGTATAACATATTGCTGAGAGACAAACATTTTTGACATTAAAAACTAGAAATTGAAATAAAAAATAATTCTAAGTTTAAATTCTGCATACGTGTATGATTTTTTTTAAGGTGATGAAGGAGCAGGGTATACAGAAATATTTTTTATGGAACTTAGGAGTGTTTTTTCTAAAGAATGGAAATACTTTAAATTAGAAACAGTCTTTCAGTAATGGTGAGTTGTTTGATTGTTATGCTGTGCTTCTTAATGTAGAACTTTTTCTGCAGTAAAAGGTTAATTAGTTGGGAAATGAAATACAGAAAACTATCATGAATGAGATGGTATTAAGTCTTCCTTTTTCTGCCTGTCTCCTTGTCTTTTTCTAGAATATAGACTTAGAAAGGGCAAAGGTGCCTGTGTAATTGGACATTCCTTAGCGAACTGCACTGTCTTGATTCATACACACAGCGGGAAGTAAATGGATTTCATTTCCCTATGGAATATTACAAGCTTCAGTGGGTCTTTATTTTTTTTTTATGAGAACAGTGCAATTGCTCTCTAGTTAAACTTTTCTAAAGTTGTTTGGTAGGAGTGTGTGGGTGTAAATCATAGACTTTTCTGACCGCTCTTCAGTAGGTTTTACTGAGAGGGTACTTTCTCACTCCACAAGCTCTGTCACAGGAACTGACCAGAGGGAAGCAGGTAATCTGTGTTAGCACATCAAGCTTGATACTGTATCAATGCCACTGCAGTCCTAGAAAATATAGCATCTAGCCCTTTTCTTTATGTGTTCTGTAAAAGTAAAGTTTCATCACCTCAGCCCATTGCCATATGCCACTAACATGGGACAAATCTCTATTAAATGTAATGAAAATGATGAAATTATGAAGGCACTTATAGCCACAAAGCACTTATGTAACAGCAACAAAAGTTAGCTTAAAGTTGACAGAGCTAGCACCTGGTCAAATTTATGTCAGCAACCATGTCTTCGTATGTACAGACGTACAGAACAAAACATAAAACAGAAACACAAAAAATATAAAACAGTCAAACTTGCACACACACAAGCACACACACACGCACCATGTATTTAGTTTTCAGTCTTAAAATCTCTTGCCTCCACCTTCACTTTTTATCCAGCTCTTTTCACTTCTTTCCCAATTGCTATAGTTTTGCCCTCTGTCATCAGTACTCCCTAGCTGTAACAGGGTGTTAAACAAGAAGAAACTGTGAATTTTAGGTAAATATTAGGCAATTTGACAGTTTTTAACTCCTATGCATATGTATTCTTAATACTCTGAAATCCCTCATTCCAAGTGTTATTTTCATCCGGCAGAGGAGCTGAAGTAGGACTATATTTAATCACAATTGAGTTTGAATTTTGAATGTTCATAATTAAAGCTTCTAAACAATTTACAGAGCTAGTAATAATTACATGAATTAATTTGTGAATTTCTTTAATTAAAAATAATTTTGGCAAGTTATAACTTGCTCCTGAAAACTTTAAGAATAGAATTTGAAACAAGGTTTTACAGAACTTTTTTCAATGCCTCAAACCTTCTGGTTTCTTTAGAGTATATATGGCTGCTAAATTTTGATTGTAGCAAGATGATTTTTAGTTCAACACATTTATATTCTGCACTTTCATATAAATTCAAAGTTAGGGAAAGATGGGCAGAAGTACTGAGACAAGTCTTATCATCATGTCTTTCTGACGTATTTGGAGCAAAGCAAAATTTCAGTCTAATAGCAGCCTTGGAAAAGGGGCTTTTTACTTGGCATACTTGCTTTTCATATATCTAAGCAGAAACGTATACTGCAATGAAAGGTTCGAGCCACTGGCATGCATATATTTTGTGAGGTACATCTTGGACTAGTCAAGGCAGATGACACTCCTGTTACTTTAGGATACATCCTTAAGCAACACTAACCAGTAGTTCTAAAAATACTGTGTTAAAAACCCATACCATGAAGGAAATATAACCCTTAATTTGATATTATTTCTTTTTATTTTTCAAGAAAAGACCTTTCAATCTGGAATATAATGAACTTGCAAAATTAGCCCAAACTCATTCAAACTGTCTACCATGTAATTTTGATGTGTATGTGTACAGGAAAGCAGGAAATGTTCTTGAGCTTGTTATCAAGTGAGACAAGGTTAATTAGTGACTAGAATAGCTTCAGCATTTATTTCACTCCATTATATTTTACCACCTGTTCTTTTTACTTCCAATATAAGATTTTCCATTTTTAAGATAAGAAAGGAGAAACTGTTGCTTTTCACACTTTAAGTCACTAATGAATATATGTTTAATATACAGGGTGGGAGTTTTTTAGGTTTATTGCCTATCTAGACCTCTATTTTCAGAATTGCACAATGATTGATTTTTCAAAGGTTCAGCAAAATCACAACTGGATTTTCAAGAGCTCGATGCTGAGCAGCCTTCAGTATAGCAAGGATTTTCAAAGGTCTCAAAATGTAATGTGTCGCTACTTTGAAAATAAAACCATTTATTTGATATTTAAATGAGAAATGTATAGTACTGGTTTCTCACTTGTTTGAAGATGGAGTATATGGAAATACTGTTTTCCATACAAAGGAAAAACCAGAATTGTTAATTAAGATCCAGCTGAGAGTTAAATTTTGAACATATTTATACCTTTTCAGGTCAACACAAGACTATCTGAGTTTCATGCCTTTCATATTTCTTTGTAGTCTAGAATAATGTAGTGCCATTTTAATTTTTTTTTTTACCTATCTGTGGTTATAGGGAACTGAGTTCCACTTGCCACAGAGATTCCCACACAAATTCAAATTCTGTCTTTGGCTTCTGTTACTATTGTGTATTCAGGAAATACTCTATTTATAGATTGTAAGGACTATTTATCATCTAGTTTTAAGGACTAAACTATAGTACAAATTCAAGCTAAATTCCAGGTTTCAGTTAAAAGGAGGAATGCAAAAAAGCTAATAAAGTGAGTTAATATTTCAATATTCCTTTCTACGTTTTCTATTTGGTATTTATCCGCAATACTCTGTTACATCATGTTCTTCAAAAATATGAGTGAACCATATTTTTTTTTCCCAACAATAAAATACGATACAGCTCAGATTCCTTGAAGATGAGCAATATTTGAAAACATTAGGATAAATAGACACAGACCAAGATGCTACCTTACCACAAAAAAATCTTATGAGAGAGACAAGCTTGTGAAAAATAGTGTGTGTGTGTGTGTGTGTTTTCTTTTTGGGTTTTTTTTCCTCTTTCTGTTCTGAAGAGCAGGGATTTCATATCGCCTTTGGAAGAAAGTTGCTTTGTTTTGGTGCAGACACTGAACCCCGTGGGTAGGTCTATACTGTAAGCCTGACTGTGTTTGAGAGCAGATTCTCCTCCCATCCAAACTGAACAGAAGCCCGGAGTTAGATAGAGAGGGTAGGTGAGCTCAGCAGCAAAGCAGATAAGAAATTTGGTAGACAAAGCATGGATTCTGCCCAAAACATGCCTGCTGTCATCCCTATGCAATCTAGCTGCTGCTGCAATGATGCAGAAATGTCGAAACTGAGCAGTCACCTGCAGACTTGTGGCCAAGCTCTGAAGTTGCATACAGCAGACTCAGGGGGATGTGCACACAGCTTGAAATCCAGTTTTCCTTTACATAGTACAGTAGTGCTCCATTGAGTGATAAGCTCCCAGTAACTCCTGAGACATGCCCCAAACCAGCCAAGTCCAAGTCAGCTGCAAAAGGAGCTTTACTCCTTGCTGGCTTTTGGTCTGCCAGGCACTGCAAATGTGGGTGGCTAGGAGAAAACAGCGGCCAACTGGGGGTTTGGGGCTCAGCAGGGATGGTGGGTGCTGCAGGTGCCCACAGTTGCACATGGCCTCTGCTATTCCCTGGCAGTCCAGTTAACATTAGTGGTTGTACTTGCAATCAATGTATAGAAACAACCTTTGCTGTCTAGTGAATGGCATTATACTTTTATTAATGTTTTGTTGTCTAAAGGAAGATCTGCTGGTCTGAACTTTTGCAGTCACCTGCTGTTAATTAATAAAATCCAACCTTTTAGGAAAGTTTACAGTGTTTTATTTTTTTGTCACTCATGGTATTGGATAAGCATTGACATCCGTCCTAATGGAGTGGGGCCAGGCTGCCGTTCCCAGCAGGGCTGTTACACATACAGTTTTCTCTTCCAAGGCGCTTGGCTAATGAGCACATTTAAATGAGGGAACACTGTTGTTCGATTGTTTGATTAAGTGACTTGTAACAATTACGGGGTGGCTTCCTACCATCTCCTTTACTACAGTCTTAAAAATCAATGAGATGTTGAGATTTCCACTCCCATTCTACTTTGATTTGGTTTAAAGGAAGAAATAAGGCCCTGAATCTCATGTGAGGAATGTATGGGCTAAGTATATGTAAACACCATCACTGTTGCTTTGAAGGGGTTTTTTTGCCACAGTGGTGTAATATGACCTTACAGAGATTTCTGTGTTTATTTTTATATAGGAAAAGAAAATTAAACCCCTTATATATATAATATTTGAGTACATCCAGTTTTCTATATATGCAAATTTGGTGTCCTAACTGCAGAATTTATTTTAAAATAAAAATCACCCTCTGTGTTGTAATTTGAATTGTCAGTATTTTAAAATGTAAAGCCAGTGACTGTATAATATTCAGTGTCTATGTTTATGAGTACACTTGCCTAGTCTAGCTAGTGCTAAATGCTGCAGTATGTCCTTTTTTATAGAATCATACAATAATTTAGGTTGAAAGGGATCTCAAGGTCATGTAGTCCAACCTCCTGCCCAGCTTCTCGTTTTTTCTCAGAAGAACTCTCAGATTAAGGCTTGAGTTTATTTTGTTAGTTGCAGCAATTCAACAGTTGTCTTCCATCCATAGTGGAACAGACTTTCTACCCAAAATCCAAAAAAGGAGTGCTTTATCTCAATTTGAAATCTGTCCTATTCTACAATCTGTTAAAACAATAAATCTAAACCAAAATGTGTATGTGGAAGCCTCATTTAGATATTTTCAAATAAAAGGGATTTACTCGAGACTGCTGAGGTGGTTAATCTACTTACATTGGGTTTTGCAGCTAAGCTTTTCTGTTCTTACCAGTCTGATTTCCTTTTTCTGGTACACTCTTAATAAATATTACATATACTATTCAAGAATTCAGATAAGTGGCTTTCCTTATAAAGAAAATAAATAAATAAAAATTAAACTGCAGTATTTGATCTTTCATAGGATGTCCTTTGTAAGCTGGGAGCAACAATAGTTCTGTCTACACTTTCCTCACAGCCTGATCCACTAAGGGCCATTACCAGAACAGACCCCAAAATTTAATCCAAAGCGGAAAAGCGAACTCAAACTCCATTATAAAAATTTCCACACATTAAATTACTACAGAAACTCCTAGTATGCAACAGTTATTTCACTAATTTCCTCTCTGCAGACAATCATGAAGTATAACCAGTATGGAGAAGCCTACCTGAAACTGCAAAGCCTAGGCAGTAGATACTAAGGTAGTGTTAATGCATTGTTCAGTGATCATTATGCCTGACATTTAAGCAGCACTGTTACTCCTCATCAATGAAAGGAGAGATCAGTTGCAGCCCTGGCACTGTCAGCTCATCTTGTTGCTATGGATGACAACCGCAAATTACTAATACTTTTTTTCCATTTATCTCCTACACAATTCTGTCTTCCAACTAGTTTGTTCATCAGTCAAGCAAAAGATAAACCCAAAGATCTTTTTGCAGTTTGGGGTCTCATATGAGGCCTCACAATGAGAAGAAATGCTCTGAGAACATTCACATTCATGTTTTGGATGCTGCAGCATATGTGACAATAAGTAGCAGCCCTCTGAAGCAATTCACACAGTCAAAGCTTCATGTAATAACATTAACTATTCCAACAGTTGTTTTAACCAATCAGCCCAGGCTTCAGTACCTGGCCCGGAATATATATGACAAATGGTGAATTCATTGAGTTAAAAAGCACTGTCAATAATAGGAAAATGCTCAAAAGAACTAAGTTTTGGAAAATTTTCCTCATACTGAAAGATTTCAGTAGTCCTTGCTTAGTGCAGAGAAGGTTAAGGGAAGAGTTGACCATGGATTATTAAAATGTGATATTGACCACTGGAGGCTAAATGAACTGACAAACAAAGTAAAAAAAACCAAGGCCCATAGCTGAAAACTGAAGTTTGAAAACAATCAAATTGGGGATAATATTCAGCTGTACAAAATGAAGGTTATATTTCACTGAAGCAGATTACCTAGGGAGTAATTAATCTGTTGTTTTACAATTAAGATTGTATATGTCTTGAAAAGATAGACTCTTGTTCACTTGTAAGTTATTGAACTTTGTATCTCCTAGTTACATGGAGAGAAGAACAAGTCTTTCTCTGCAGGAACTGTTGAAAAAAATCTGTGGCCTGCTTTATACAGAATGGTCACTCCTGGTTTTAAAATCTTTGTGATGCCAAACACCTAAAAGTAACAGAATAAATATTAAAAGATTTTAAAAAATGTATATATCACATCCATTTTGCCTGGACAACCCTTTCATTTGTCATATGGCAATGTCAGAACAACATCTGTTCAAAAGGGTTACAAGCCACAGGCTTAGAATGGGAGAACAGATGAATACCATGGGAATAAAATGCATCCATCAGCTCAGTACCTCTTTGTTATTAGGTAATTTCTTTATAAATGGCATTATTTTTTGCTTTCCAAAACAAATGTATATATAGTATAATGAAATATTTGAATGCTACCCACAACTTTTAGATGAAGTTCCAATTCTTACATTTTGTATTTATTCTGTATTTCATTATTATAGGGTACTCGTTTCATTATATTGAATTATCTCAGTGCTGTAATGAAAACCATTAATTTTTTAAAATCAGCATGAGTATAAACAAAAAGGAAAGAAAAAAAAAATGTCATGCCACTCAAACTTGATTGCTTTTTTGATAGACTTACGAAATTAGTGAATGAGGGATATGCAGTAGATATATTTGCATTTTAGTAAAGTATGATCATGCCTTTGAAAAACTTACAAAAAGGATCCACATTCACTTGAATATGATTGCTATTACATGGAGGAAAAACTAGATGAAAGACAATGAATAAAGTGAATTTTAATGTGGGGTGAAGTGTAGATGGATACTCAAAACATATGCATTAAAGTTCATTTTGTTCAGTGCATTCTGCCCTGATCTGGAAGAAGGAGTAAATAGCACAGATGAATTTGCAAATCATAGTCGGCTGGAAAGTAAATTGTAATCAAGATCAGGTGGATCAATAGGGATGTCTGCCTTTTGCCCCAGTTTTATGAATGGGTCATCATGTTACTGTGACATCGAAAACAGAATCCAATAAATGTACTGTGGCTGAATGGTGGTCTCCAAAGCAAAAACAGAGAAACTAAAATGAGCAAGTATTAGAAAATTCTCTTACTCAATGATTCTCTATTGAATGCCTAAATTATTCCATGTTTTCTGGCTTGAAATAAGTAAGTCTAATATGTATTTTCCTCCTCTCTTTATAAGTCCTTAACGATTTATTAACAGAAGTAACCCTGTACGCTGTACAAAAAAGAGCATGCGACTGCTAAGTTTTGTCTGAGCTGGGCTGGAACACGGTTATGTGTTGATTCTTTTGATAGGGGAATTAAAATGACTTTCAGGCTTTTATAGGAGGACAAGTTTGCACTCTGTGAATTCCTTAAGGAGAAAATCTGTTTTACCTATTTTGATTACTGAGGGGGGAGATGGTCTCCAGTTCTATTTTCTCACTTTGAGTAAGAAATGTAGAAGTTGTAGCTGTAGCACTAAGAAAGAGAGAAGAAAGAGATATGTATTTCTTCACCTCTTTCCTCTTCTTAACAGCAGACAAAGCTGGAAAAGGGCAGTGATGGAAAATGGCTATACCCACAGCTGGTTGCTGTGGAGCACAGATGAGGATGTGCTCTGCCCTAATGGGGTGACTCCAGGGACAACCTAATCCCACGGGGAGTAATGGGAGGAGCTGTGGGAGGTCTTGGACTATAAAGCATCTTTTTTTCTTCAACATCTGCTGAAGCTGGCACTTATGTTAAACTATTTTATTTTGGATTCATTCAATCTTCTTAGGAATATCATAACTACAGTGCCTGTGTGGCCCAATAAATATAGTTTTGCTGTTAGTAGTAAAAGGCTGTAGGCTTTGTACTGAAGGGCTAAGAAAACACTTTAAAACAACTCCAAGTGGACAAAAGATTGAAGAAACTGCCACTATGGGCATCGTATTCCTCCCAGTAAGGACCTCAGGATGCTGCTGATAAACTGTTCTAAGTCCCTCCCTTTCCCAGTCTCACTGAGGAAGACTGAAGCTTAGGACCCAGAGGCACATGGGAAAAGTGAGTCTAGCACCAGAAAAAAGGGGTAAATATGAGGAAGTTCTACATGGTAATTTTACTTGTCTTAACAATGAGTTTTTTTCTGTATTAATTAATGATTTGGACAAATAGACTGTTAAAATGTTAATTGGAATAACAGTAAATTATTATTGCCATGTATATGGTGTCATCCTTTTTTCCCAGAAAAAGATTTTGAGTGGAATTCTTGTTGCAGTATACAGCAGTTATGAAAGGGAGTTCATGCATAAAAAAGCAAAAAGCATGTAATATGTTTTACTTAACATCAGACATGTATGATATCACTGATGAAAGAACGCTTAAAGCATTTTATGATTGAACATTAGTTAGGTAAATTTATATATTGAGAAACCCAAAAACTTAATAGAAATAGAACATTATTTTAATTTCTAAACTCTTTCACAAAGATTTTTCTTTGTCAACTTTAGCCTGGGTGCTACCAGCATTTTGAAAGCATTACCTTCATTCCTTGGAAAGCTCTCATCACAAAAAACCCCAAACAATCTAACAATAAGAAATTGTTCTTTTTTTTTTCAATTTGCAGGGGATTTATGTTTTGAATCCTTGGAACTGTGAAGTATTACATGTGATAATCTCTTAAGAAATACAAAGATACTGAAAATAGATAATACAGATATGTATGTGCAGTTTGATAGTGGGATCTTACACCATCCCTTTAATATATCAGTAAAAACTAACTCATACAAACCATATTATATTATCTTCCTCATAATGAGTAACCCATTGAAGATTATAGGGTTTCTCACAAAGTAAGATACTTCTCTGTCTGATTAAAAATGATTGATAATCATATCTGATACTTTGATTTTCTTTCTGATAGAGTGAAGAGATATATTCAGTTTCAAGATTGTCTTTAGATCAGGTTTGCTGTTCTGATTCCCACTGAGTGTCTTATTCCGTGAGTTATTCACTGAGTACAGTATTTCTCAGTATGATTACAGGATACAGGATCTAGCCTTCTTTACTCTTTCTTCAAACAGAATTTCTTGAGGAAAGGCTGTGCTGGTGTTTCTACAAGGCTGAAGCATGTATAGAAATGAATCACTCAGTCTAAATCATTTAGTTTGAAATGCTATTTCCCAAACTATAGTTTTGCCTCTTACTTGCTATTGCCTATATGCTCCAAGGGCTTCAAGGCATTCAGGTTTGCTTCTATGGTGCTTACCAGATGGTTTTCTCAAACTAAGAATTATCAGCCTAGACTCGCTAACGGCTATGAGGCAGCAGGCTCACTCAGCTATCTCAAGTTAAGTGGAATCCATTAGTTTTGCCATCTTGCAGTGACTTGCATTTTTCATCCAAAGATGTTCAAAAATTTACTTCCCACCTTTTTTTTTTTCTTCTGCTACACCCTAATGCTTATTACTGCTTATATTGAAACATGCAGCTAGTAATATAAGCAAGCATTTCCCTAGTGATTTGCATTGTCACAGGAAAAGTCACAAGACACTGAACTTTATAGAACAATAAAAAAGATCACCTACCAACATGGAATCCTTACATTTCCACCTTATTTTTTAAATATAAGGCTAATGAAACAACAAGGTTTCCCATATTTTTCTGCCTGCAAGATTCATCTGAATAGGAAAAGAGAAATACATGCAATCTTCCTGTCCTCCAGCATGTCTTTATGTGAGCTATAGAATCAATCTGCCTCCAGTGTCCAGGTGGGGCAGCACCTACTATTACTCTACTAATGAGACCTACTGATTCTGGACATCTCAGAGTCACCACACGTATAATGCACAGTGAATGCAAGCATATTTATGTCTGTGAAATATAAGACAGAAGTGCACCAGCCTTATTAGGTGTAACCTTGACAGAGCTTTCACTCAGTTAATACTATGATAAAATTAAAAAGCCGGGGGGGGGGGCGGGGGGCGCACAGGAAGACCTGCCATAAAGACAGAGAAAATAATTGCAGCACTGTTCACCAAGGAATAATAGATCATCTTTTCACATTAGTAATTTGCCTTGCTGCCGCTATTAACAGCCTCTGAATCCTACCTAATTGTACCCCTTCTCTCCTTTCCCAGAGCACATTGTCATGTCTGCTTCTCTGGCTGTCTTTTGCTCTGTTCTCAGTGTAATCACTGACAAATGATAAGACGCTGAAGTATGAAGAAATGCACACTGCATTATATGAAGTCTTCAAATCACTCAAATTAGCCAGTTGGCTGTGGAAACCTTTCCTTCTATGTGTTGTTCCATTACCGAGGAACAAAAGGGTTTGTACAGATCTGGTCAAACATAGTATTTATACACAATGGCTAAAATTTTGTCTCCATTAGCTTTTTACAAAAGGAAACATTGACTTTTCCTCATCTTATTCTGTTATTTCCAAACCTCTTTCTAAGGTAAGAAACATGGATTATAGCAATCACATTTTTCCCTTTTTTCTGTACTTAATTCCCATTTTAGATTTAAATTTACCAAACACTCAGTACTTCTATTGCTTGGACCCTCAGATATGAACTTTGGGGACAGCTACAGTTCTGTCTTTACATAAAGCTCTCAGTTCTCAAGGTCCAGCCATTTTTATTCTTTTGTACATTAACATCTCATGTGCAGCTTGGATATGTGGGAATGAGCAAAACCTGGGGGTAGCATTTACTTTGGTATTTTCAGCAGATCAGTGATGGAAATATTTCCCGTCGCCTTTCTGATACTATGAAAATAATGAAAATATTCATAGAATAGAAAATTATAAGGTGGACACAACAGGAAAACTATTTTCCTTCCACCTCTACCTTTTGGGGACTATGTGCATATCCTATGTATAATGGTTTTTAGTACTAATATCTGATCTGTTTATCGTACTATCAGCATGTTCAATCATCAACACTTTTGTTTGCTTATTGTCTTCCAACACAGTCTGTAGGGCTGTCTGTCAACAGATTATCAGACCCAAATTATAGGAGATATTTTCTCAGGTCTATATTTTGTGATATCTTTTTACGATAGAAAAGAGCTAGGTATCTGATTCAAGGTTATGACACAAATTTATACAGTTTGATCCACATACTACAAATACCATAAATACTCTCTGCACAAATTTTTCTGGTCTCTGAAATAAGAATTTGCATATGAGTCAGGCAGCCCAGAATATAGCTCGCTTTCCATTGGTATGTACACAAACACTTATGTTGATTTTCTGTCCAAAAGTTTTTCAGATTGTTCTGTTGTGACTTGCCTATCATTTATATGCCATCAATATAATGTTTTAGGAATTGATTTCCAATTTCTTAGCTGAAGCTGCATTGTAATTTGGAGTCAGACTGTAGCACAAAGGAAGTACTTCTATACCGAAATGAACCAGGACAAAATCCAATGCAATAAAAATAGTTGTAAAATTATTTTATAATTTTTCATACTACCAGGAAAGTACCTAATGTGATGACATTCAACTATTTTATTAAAAGCCGGAAAGTTGAGCCTCAGAATTTTGTGTATGCAAGGACTGTAGAATGGAAGGTGTCTAAAATATCTTTTTCTTTTACATACTTTCTGTAGCCCAGACACAGACAGTTCCAGCCTGCTCCAATGGAGCCACTGCAGGGCACAGCTGAGCCTCACAGCCACAATGGTGGTGCCTCAGGGAAAGCTTCTCTAAGAAAGGGCAACGTGCTGCCTATCACTGAGAAGTGAGGGGAAAAGTGTGAGAAACAGCCCTGTGAGCACCGAGGGGAGAGGGGGAGGAAGGGGAGGAGGTGCTGCAGGCATCTGAGCAGGGATTCTCCTGCAGCCCCGGAAGACCCCATGCCAGAGCAGTTATTTCCTGCAGCCACTGGAGAGGACCATGGTAGAAAAGGTATCCAGTCCATGGAGGACCCCACACCAGAGCAGGGGGATACGCCCTGGAGAAAACTGCAGCCTGTGGAGGGCCCTATGCAGGAGCAGGCTCCTGGCAGGAGAGGAGCCCACACAGGAGCAGGTTTTCTGGCAGGAACTGTGGCCCATGGAGGAACCATGCTGGAGCAGTCTGTTCCTGAAGGACTGCACCCCGTGGAGAGGACCCATGCTGGAGCAGTTCTTGAAGAACTGCAGCCTGTGTGAAGGACACACATTGGATCAGTTCATGAAGGAATGTATCTTGTGGGAAGGACCCCATGCTGGAACATGGGAACAGCGTGAGGAGGAAGGAGCAGCAGAGTCAAAGTGTTATGAACTGACCACAACCCCCATTCCCCATCCCCCTGCACCACTCAGGGAGGGGAGGAGGAGGCAGAAGAGTCAAGAATGAAGGACCATAGTTAAGCCTGGGAAGGAGGAGGGGATAGTTGTAGTTTTGTCTTTGTTTCTCACCATCCTACTCTATTTTTAATGGCCAATAAATTAAATTAATTTTCCCCAAATTGAGTCCATTTTGCCAATGGTGATAACTGGTAGGCAATGTCCTTGTTTTCATCTTGACCCATGAGCTTTTCCATATTTTCTCCTCCTGTCCTGTTGAGTAGTGGGAGTTAGAGAGTAGCTGGGTAGGCTTCTGCCAGCCAGTCAAGGTCAACCTTCCACACCTTCAAAAACAATTCAAAATTACTGTCACCCAGAATCTGCTCTCTCCTTCTGAGACCATAAACTCAACATTATTGTCATGAAATTAATATATAGTACACTTTCACTTTCCTAAAATGTGGCAGTATTCTTTAAGGTGGATGCAAGACTTTTCTATGCACACTCCAGCTAAATGCTTACACACATGGGAGCCTAGCATTTCCATTGGATTTTGAGGAGTGTTCATAACATTTGGGTATCAGGAAATTTAGTCCTGATTTCCATACAAGTTTTTTTCAAGTGTAAGAATATGGATTAGAGAGCATGATCTTTTTACTAAATATTTCTAACAGCCAGAAGGGTAACTTTCACACTTTAATTTGGTGGTCTTTAAGTGTATTTGTGTGGTTACAGGAAAAAACTTTCTAATGTATGAGTTCTTAAGTTTGCAAATATATTATTATGTTGGGGAGGTAGAAATAATTAACACAGAAATCATAGATTTTATAAAAGACACTAGTTAATAAATTTTAAAAGTAACTGTAGGTTATGGTCAAAATGATAGTTCTATAAACTTCAAGGTTTTTCACATTATTACTGAAAGAACTGTCAACAATGACTCAGTATTTTTATATTTCATTTATTACACACTACAACACTCTGTGATTAAACTTAAAATGAAGAAAATATTTTTTGATTGATTTACAGTAAATTTAATCTTTGATTAACGTTCCAGAAGGAGGAAAAACAAATGAACATGCTATAAAACATGCTAATGATGATCATAATGATAACTGAGAATGTTCTTAGAATAGATAATATCATAATGAAGGCATCAAGACTTTATGTAGATTTTTCCCCCCTGTAGGTTTTATAACAGGCAGAAGAATCTTTACTTATTTTTGAAAAATTGTATTGGATTGTAAAACCTTTCTGACATGAAACAAAAGAAAAAAGGAAAATATTCCCTTGCAAATTTTTAATTTACATTAATTATGATGCTGCTTTGTTCCTTGCCTCTTCCTGTATACGTGCTTTCATCTTCCTGGCCACTAGGCTTTGCATTTACTACTAATAAATCTCCCCCACTGGCTGAAAATCTCACAGCCCAAACCCCTCTTTTTCATTTAACTTTAGCCTATCCTATTTTATTTGCTACTGTCTGTAAATTGAGGTCACAGCTGAATAATCAGTCTAAAGTTACCAGCAACAGATGTGGAGCTGGTATTCCAAGCACAGGAAAAGAGAAATTGTATGGGGATTTCAGTTTAATTGGTCATGAAATCACCTAAAAACTTCTAAAAGTCATTACTGAGGTATGACTCCTAAAAAAACCTCACTATATACAGACCAATGATTTCCTTAATAAAACAAAGAAATGCTCCCTGTGCCTCTAGTGATCTGCGAATGAAAGCTTGAGAACTACATCCTAAATGAAATGGACATGATGTAGATAAACCTTTCTTTTCTAGATCATTGATAGGAATATGAGAATATAAAATGGTGAGTAATGGTTCATTATGAGATGAATATCATACATAATAAAGTAATTCCAATTCAGATGGTGCATCTGGGCCCAATCACAATTTGGTCAGAAGATCTGTTCTGAAGTGGGAAAGAAAAAAAAGGACATAAGAGAATTAGGCACTTAACAGCAGGATTTTAAGAGTATTTAGCTTCTGTCCATCATGACAATTAGTAAGAGTGAGCCATCTAGCAGCCCATGAAAAAAACTCAGCTCCCCAACTTCCACCAAATTTCACAGAGCCACCACTCCTGTCTCCAAAAGCTGAAACCTAGTCTCACCTTTTCTCTTGGATCATCTTCTGCATACCAAAGCCTCTTAGCTGTCAGCTATTCTTTGTCAGCACCCACCCTTCCTGCTCTGGAAGTTCAAACATAACAAAAAAAAAAAAAAAAGCAACACCATTCTTGGGCACCTACCATTTTATCAAATGGTCAGGTCTATGTATCCTAGAGGCCCTACTAAGTTTTCACACGCAAGGACTTTTTTCCTAATTTAGTAAGTTCTCTCTTCTCATAACATCCCTGCATGAGCCTTCCTAACTGCAGTTTCTTCTGCTCATTTAACTGAATGTTTCTCAGCTCTTTAAAGGGCAGATGCTCCCTACTAGGCCATGCAGTCCTAATAGAGAAGCAACTCATCAACTTCTGGTACAGCTGTATTAATCAGGCAGGGTGTGTATTACAACTTAGGGGAAAGGTGAAGCACTTTCACAGGCAACCTTCCCCAGAAAAGTCTCTGACTCCAGCTGTCTGGGATTGGTTATTGGGGAAGTGCTATAAAGGAAAGGCTGTAGGTTGAGTTTCATCTCTGTCTGCTTAGTGTTCTTGCTGGGGTAAAAGCAATCAGACTTCTGCTAATAGAAGCTTACAGCACTAATTCTTCTTGATGTAAGTGTTTATAAGCTTTCTAACAGTTTAATGTAAAAGTAATGCTCTTGTTTCAAAACATAGTTTTAAAAGGATTGTTGGTGTGGGTTCTTTTTATCTGCAGGCTTCTTATTTGAAACCCTTCATCTAGGAGACAGGATAACTTGACTAAAATTTGGAGTGTGAATTCAGGCCTGTGGCTTCCATCATGTAGGTGTCTGTGTTAAGCATGAAGCTACGAGCTCACTTGAGGGAAGAGAGGGCAATTAGTCCTTTTATGTGTCTTCTATCTTTCTCTTATCCCCTTCCAATGCCTTAAGAAGAGCTATAAGGTTTGGATCTGCAGGCGGGTGAGCATGGGATGCACATCCTTTGAAAAAAGGAGAGTAATGAGTTATAATCTCTCATTTTGGAAGTACTTGTGCTTTTGGCCACTGACTAAGGACTGACTTTTAGGGGTGATTCAGGTGTTCACAACCATTTCTAAGGTGAGGTGGCAACTTCAGTCCTGTTAAGTATATAACACTTATCAGCTCCCTCTCCTAGCTGAACAGTACCTTCTGTCCTTGTGTTTTGTGTCCACCTCTGTGTGCACCTGTACCTTTTAGACATGATATAAAGTGACAACTGATACCAAATGATATTGACAGGCCTTTATTGAACTTAATTACTCTTCAGAGACCGGCATGAATCAATCCTCATAAAATTCATCTGTCACTTTGTGATGTGCCAGCTTTAGTATGGGGGAGATGGAGGGAAACTTCTCTGGGGAAGGAGGAATTCCTCCATTTTACCAGTAACCCTTTATTTCTTAAGTTATTGATGGACTTTGTTCAAGTGAAAATTGTCATAAACATTTATCAGTTAACATAGTGAAAATAAAGATGGGAAAACTCAGTGGTGACATTTAGTTTAGCTCTGTTCTGAGTTGTAGCAAGTACCCTGAACTCCCATTAAAATTAGTGAATTCCCTGAAAATGCACTTGCCACCATGGCAGATTAAGTTCTTTGCTGGTTTCAAGTTCAATGTGTAGTGATGTATTAAATGTCTTATACTGTTTTGGGTGGGGTTTTTGTTGGTTTGTTTGGGGTTTTTTTTTTTGTACTGGTTACACAAAACTAT
Source organism: Fregata magnificens (assembly GCA_013389945.1). Lineage (NCBI taxonomy): Eukaryota > Metazoa > Chordata > Aves > Suliformes > Fregatidae > Fregata > Fregata magnificens. The sequence continues at coordinate 24,287 of WAAD01000467.1, read as the reverse complement.
GAGGTTATACTTTGTTTATAGTAACCGTAAGTATCACGTGGCAAGTTATGAGCTTTACAGAGAAAAATAAATAGGTTAACATACACTATGCTAATGACAAAGGAAGCATTTTTCAGAGGTGTCTGATTTGCAGTGTTCCTCATGAACTCAACCAAAAATCTTTCAGTAGGTTAGGGAAAATAGTATAGATATCAGCTATTGGTAACATCACGCCTTTTAGTTAGAATCCTTTCACATTCCTTGCTGTAAACCAGTGTTTCTCAAGTTGAAGATGTTTACTGAAGACAGATTCTTATTTTTACTCTTAGTTTAATGTGGCATGTGTTTTCTCCATCTGGAATGGTGGCATTTGTCAGAGCCTTCTCTCCTCACCTTTATCACCCCAGCCTCTTTCTATGCCGGAGGAGTTAAACTACTGGTTCTCAAAAGTGACGGGAGACAGGAGCAAGAAGAAAAGTAAACGTAACTGGCTTAAGTCAATCTGCTTTATTTTTCTTACACTGGAATAGTGGAAAAATTTTACAGTCTGATCACTTATGGAGTGGTCACTTTCCATCGCTTCTGAAATTTCTGTTGCTGTGCAGGTCTTACAATCTATGTTGTATACAAAGTGGGTGGAGGGGGCTCAAAACTGCTTCTGAGACTTCAAGGAGTTGTCAGGGAAGATAAGCAGTTTAAATGGCCTGTGAGTGAAAGTTCAAGCTCAGCTGTGAGTATAGGCCTAACAATTTCCTTCTTATCAGCTACATAAATAAACAGCCAGTAGTAGCATATCTGTCCCATGCCAGTGCATAGTCATCCTCACAATAAAAATGTTTCCTCATGTTCAGACAGCATCTCTTGTATTTTAGTTTGTGCCCATTGCGTCTTGTCCTGTCACTAGGCAGCACCAGAAAGAGCCTGGCTCCATCTTCTTTACACCCTTCCTTCAGGTATTTATATACATTGATAAGACTTTCCCCCCTAAGGCTTCTCTACTATGCCCATCTCCCTCTTGTACTGAAGAACCCAGAAGTGGACACAGTATTCTAGGTGTGGCCCTGCCAGTGCTGAGTATAAGGGAGAGATCACCTCCCTTGACCTGCTGGCATCACTCCTCCTAACACAGCCCAGGATACCACTGGCTGCCTTTGTGGCAATGATGCATTGTTGGCTCATGTTCAACTTCCTGTCCATCAGGACCCCCAGGTCCTTTTCGGCCAAGCTGCTTTCCAGCTGGGCAGCCCCCAGAATATACTGGTGCATCGGGTTGTTCCTCCCCAGGTGCAGGACTTCGTACTTTCCCTTGCTGAGCTTCATGAGCTTCCTGTCAGCCCACTTCTGCAGCCTGTCAAGGTCCCTTTGGGTGGCAGCACAATCCTCTGGTGTATCAGCCATTCCTTTTAGTTTTGTGTCATCAGCAAACTTGCTGAGGGTGTAGACTCTGTACCACCATTTGGATCATTAACGAAGATGTTGAACAGGATTGGTTCCAATATTGAACCCTGGGGTACAATTTACAGGCCTCTAACTAGATTTTGTTCCACTGGTCACCACACTCTGGGCATGGTCATTCAGCCAGTTTTCAGCTCCCTCAGAAACTTACGAGAGCCTTGTCATTGATATCAATGTAAGCAAAACAATGTTCCAAGCTTGTGACATAGTCTCTGAGGAAAGATAATGACATCATGAAATGACAGAGAGCTGGAAGAGACAGTGAGCTACGCAGGGGGCTGAGAAAGGGAAATGTGTAATGGACAACAGAACTGAACTTGGTACTGGATGTTTTTAAGCTCTGGTTACTGTTTATAACACCCTGACCTTGCTATCAACATGCCTCCTCACTTACTTTATTAAAATAAAATGCCTAGGAAAAGATTTTAATCTGTCCAATCCCATGGGTAATAAAACCAGATAGAATGTTTAGCTCTTCTTAAGACTGAATATTAAAAACAATTTATACAAATGAAGAGGGTGTTTTATGAGGCCTCTCTTATGATGTAACCTAAAATAAGATATATTAATGTGGTGACTTTTATGAATATGATAGATATTGATCTAATCCTGAACATCCAGTACCGCTTCACAGGAGGACTTATTAATTTCCAGTTCAAATGCATTTTAAGTTCTCTACCTATCCCTAATGTTACCTATCTCAGCAATATTTTAAAAAACTAACCTAACCATTTTTGGATTTACCATATTATGCCCAAAAGTTGAGTATGTGGTGCGGGGGAAAAGGTATTGTGTGCCAGGAAAACAAAGTCCTATCAAAAAAAAAAAAAAAAAAAAAAAAAAAGGCTGGTAATGTGAAGGACACCATTTCTCTTCAAAAGATATATGCCTCCTCTCTCATTAGTTGCTAAATTTATTCAGCAAAGTGTGATTTTGGGTCAGCTTTGAAGCAATTTGTGGGTAATGTGTTTCTTCTTGTCTTCATTCAATAGGAACTGCTTTTGCATTTATACTTTATCCGTTCTTATCACACGGCCAGCCATCACTGCTTGGCCTCTATAAGTAAGGCTTCAGCTGATGTGCAGTCAGTGTGCTAAAACTTCCATTTCTATTCAGACTGTTAAACCAATTCATTTGGAGTCATCTTCTAAAATTACTAACATTTTTGCCTGGTCCCCTTCATTCTCACTGAAAGGCTGTTCCACTTCTGATGGTTAAGACCTATCTTCTAAACACCATTTAAACTTGTGGGACTTTTTCACAAGCAATACGCTCCCAGTTTTTCCGTTGGTGTGGGGTTTTTTTTGTTTGTGGGTTTTTTTATTAATCCTCATACAACTTCTGTTCTAAAGAGCAATATCCTCTCTTGTGTTTCCTGTTGCTAGGCTAAATGAGTCATGCTCATTTAAGATACATTTATACGGCATAAAATAGTACTATGTAGAAATGCCCAAGCTAGATTGCTGTGAGGTAGTTTGGGGTGCCACAACAGTGAAATGTTCTATCCAAGCTAAATTACCCCACAGAGAAGTGATTTCTTTTAGCTAATGTAACTACCTTTATAAGTCATCACAGTTCATGTATGATCTTAAGATATTCTTGGTGGTCTGTATCTATAGATACTCTGCATATCTTTTGGGTACACCTTCTTGTAACTTGTTCCAGTTTGATAACTTTTGTCTTGAACTCTTAACTTAGAATTATCAACATCCAATAAAACTGGAAGCTGCTTCTTATCCCATCTCCCTGCTAGAGATTAAAGCTCCAGGCAGACATTCTTTCAACCAAATGTTAAAGAACCTAAGCATTTCATGTATTCAGTTTCCTTGACGTGTGCATATACCTTGTTGTGAGGTTCCTTTTCAGAGTTAGATCTTTTTATGAAAATATTAGTAAAACTTCCTCAAAGTGTTTTTCAGGAGTTTGGAGTATTTGGGGACTGATTAATCACTTTTGAGTCTTTTCAACAATGCACCAAACAGAATTCAAAATTACTTATGTTCTCCAACCCGATTAGCTACTATCTAAGCTTTTTCCAGCAATGCACTAAGCAGCACAAGTAAACATCTGGTATTTTTGTAATTCTGTCATTCTCTTCACAGCTAAAAAGCATGCAATGTGTTTCTTCAGAAATATTTTAGGTTATTTCTTTTTTTAATATATTTATCCCTATTTATGTACTTAATTACCAAATGAGGAGATGAAGTTTGCGCTTGAAGGACAGTGAGATTTGCAATGTTCTGGTTTCTTCAGGAAGGTTTATCTTGCTTTTTCATATCTGCTCCTGAGAATATTGTCTCCTAGTCCAGGTATACTGGTTCCAAGCAATGAAGGGCTGTGAAGATAAAGGCAGATTTTGAAGTAATTATAGGCATTCTTTCTAGAATACCTATAAGAAGATCATACAAGGTGTAAATACATCTTTAAAGAGACATTATGCGAGTCTTAGTTGCATTCTGTTTGTGATCCAGTGTGGCACAATGTTATCTTTGTATGTGACAAAATGACTTGTATCTATACGACTATAAACAAACTCAGCAATACTAACACAATCCAATCCAGTTGAGCTCAGAGAACACACATTATTAATATAAAGGTGATTTGAATTAAATTGCCTTATAAATGAGGATTAGTGGTCTGAAATGGGCCTTAGGTGACTTGAGGAAAAAGACTTTGAATGATGTCCACATTCACAATTGGACAATTCTGTCCATAAATTCAAGCTTTTAAATCTTGCCCTACTGCAGAACTGTCAAAGCATTTTCCACTAATAGTGCTGACTTGCCAGCAAACTTCTTGCATCTCAGCATGGCATGGTCTGAGTCAATTGCTAGTTTCTCATCTGGATAACAGTGAAAACCTGTCGTGCATCCAGGCAGGAATTTTTCTGGGGTCTGAGAAGGCCAGATAGCAAAGCATCCTTACAGAAATCCTGTAAAACAAACTTGGAAGAAATCTTAAAGAGGACACATTTCACTTTCAGCCCCAAGGCAGAATCAGGTCTTCCTATGTTATTCCTGATGCATATTTATCTAGCTTGTTCTAAATATAATAATGGAAATTCTGCAGCCTCCCCAGGCAATCTCTTCAGTACTTAGCCATCTGTAGTGCTATGTGCTTCACCTGAAAGTCCCTTGTTGCTGTTAAACTCACTACTGCTTCCCTTATCTTCACCGGATATGAAGAAGCATTTATTCTCTCCTACATAATACTTTAATGTGTAAAAGATAGAAAAGCTGTTATCACATCTTCCTTCAGTCTTTGTTAGACCAAATAATATAATTTCCTTTCCACCTTGATCACGCTTGTTACTCTTCTTAAAATTTCCTCACCCCTGCAATCCCAACTGGTCTATATTTTTCTTGAATCACATTGTCCAAAAATGGAACAGTACTTGCTTTGAAGCTTTTCCAGCACCTGATGCCACTGAGGAATTTCCTCATGCATCTTGCAGTCTACTATTGTACTTTATATTTTCTAGTATAACAATTGAAAAGAAGAGAGAGACTTGATCACCTTGGATTTACAAGTAGTAAACTCTGGGACATCATTCGAACAATATAAAAGAGAAGATTTTATTTCCAATTAACTTGTCACAACACTTTCTGAAAAATAGATTATTTCAGATTGTTGTTAAATTTGTACATAGACTAAATTATTTTTGGAAAATTGTGATCAAGAGAAAGTACCTGTTTCATTTATGATGTTCCCCATACATTGTTTGATCCATCTTGAGCAAAAATACAACATTTTAAGAGATCCCCCAGCACAGTCTTAGAAATGTTTTTATTTAAGGCATTCTCAGGTTAGGCTGAACTACCATCTCTCTGAAAGACATGGACTATGTTGGGAAAATGGGTTCCCATATAACAACATAGGTAGCATAGATGCCCTATTAAAATCCATAGTAATTCAGTGTGGCATGGCTAGCTTCACCATATGAAAATTTATACTGTGCATTACCACCACCAAGTAGCTAATCATGTTCCATAGAGCCTGCAGTATCACACGCTCAAAAACTGGGGCACTTTACAAATTGACATCTTGACTATGCCCCTCCCATGTCCTCTTCTTGCATGTTGTATTGGTTTTTCAAGTTGGTCATTCAAAAGATGAAGCGGGGGGCGGGGGGGGAATGGGACGGGGGGGGGGAGTAAAAACTCTCCATCGTAATTCAGTTGTATAAGATACAAACTGCTTTGTGTTGGAAACAGATATTCTGCTTCTGTAGACAGCATCTCAAAGTAAAAAGCTTACATTTCTCTCCTCTTCACTTTTCCCCTCCTTTCCCCTCCTCATCCCTTCTAGTGGAATGACAGAAATAATGACCTGATGTTTGGCTTTTGTGAGTCATGGCCTTGGTAGCAGAAGTGCCATAATTATCTCATTGCTACTATCACAGCATCGTAAATATTAAATGCAAAAAACAATGTTTCAATAGCTTTGAGGTTTTGACACTTACTGAGAAAAGTCAGGGAGTTCATAGTTAATGTTTCCTCTCTTTAAGATAATTTCTTCAGTATTTTTAGTACACTTCTACTTTATAAGCCACAGATTTTCATTATTAGTAGAATAACCTTCTGAAATTCCATCTCTGTACTGCTGATTTCAGTCTGTTGTCAACCATACTACAGGATTCATCTAGTGGAAAGCATCCTCTGGTTAGCTTTCACCGCATGCCACCTATGTAATCAGACTTCTAAGAACTAGAATAAGCCTTCACATCTGCTCATGCAATAAGGTCAGGTGCATACATACCCTAGCTTCAGCAGCAACAGAAGGAAAGCTGAGATTTTTGTTGAGCCCCTATTGTTTATTTCTTGGAAAGGTGCATGTCCATAGCTGTATTAATATAAGTGTATTAGAAAATAAAATGAGGAGAAGTGGAGAAAAGAGAACTTTTCAAGTTTATCCGAATTTATTCTATGGATGTTAGGAAAAAAGGTGATATTTGTAATCATCTTAGAGGTACTACCAAGTCCTTCTATTTGGGGATTGGCTGTTGTTCTGCGCCTAGCTATGGGACCTTGTTTCTGGCCTACTCTGAAAAAAGCACCTAATCTGTGCCACTTAATCACTTCTTTTTTTTTTGCCCAATTTCGGTGGCCTCTGTGTGGTTGTTACACAGTACATGTTTCCTTTAAATATAATGAGTTCCATTCAGGAATATTCACTGTGATGCCTACAACCAGGTGTGGAGACACCTGTGGAGACATCTGTAGTAGCCCAAGAAGGAGTATCTTAGGAACCACTTTTGACACCTAAGGCTTTCAGGGTATAATTCTCTGCTTGCTCTACTGTTTTTATGCCGAAGCACAGGGGCTACTCCTTGGTGTGCTTTTACACAGAAGAGCTTGAAATTGGATGCATCTTGGAGTCTAAACAACTAAATTAAATGAAAAACTGTTAAGTAATATCCTTAGGCAAGGAAAATGAGCTGAGGAATAGCTACTCCTTTTCTACTGTGAGCACTTGTATTTAATCAAAGGTTAATTCTGAAGGATTATGTGGTCTTTGTGTGTTTATTTAGAGTAAGATTAGGACAAATGTTTAGTTGATTATTAAAATGTTCTACACAGAATTTTCCAAAGTAGACTTCATACTTGACCTACTAAATATTTGTAAACAAAGTGCTTCTTCTGACTGAGGCAAAATTGCTAAAATTAACTACAGCATAAGGTCCCAAAATGTGTTTATTCGTCTACTGAAATGTTTTCATCTGTGGTATTTTGATATTTGCAGTTACTCTTAGTCCTAAACTACATTTTCTATTCAAGACTAACCAGATGATCATTCATATTTTTGCAGTTCAGCATAGTGGAAATAAGTTTTTTCTGGATGTTCCATCTTCCCTTTATATTGCACACATTTATTTACATTTTGCTATCATTTCTGGTCTTTAAAATCTAGCAGACACCTACCCAGGCATGTCCTTTAATACCAGTCTTTACAGCGTACAACAGAATAGGAATTTGTTTGTAGATTGGAGAATCTAGCTGACAAAATGACAGTGACAAACTTTCATGTAACCTACCTATTTTTGCAGGACATCTTTCAAAACATTAAATTCATTAAAAAGGAGATGTATACTTGCCAATGATTTTTACCAAAAAAAACCCAAACCCAAAATACTTACTAACAACTTTATAAAAATCTAAAGCATTCATAGATTTTTGAAGAAAGACATTTTTATTCTTCTTTTGGGGGTGGTTCTGTTTTCTGTACCAGAGATTTTATTCTTTTGTTCTTTCCATGTATTTTCTTAGTTGCAACTTATTAGAATTGCTTTCACTATGTGGCCTTAGTTGCCTAAGAAAATAACAAATGTCATTACTACGTGGGCGGGGGGAATGGAGGGAAACACCAAACCAAACACATCAAACACTTAATTAGTATTTAATGACAGAGTTGTGGTTTAGGGGAAAAAAAAAAAAGGTGACTTGATCTATTAACTGGCTCAAAGCAGAGGACAAGTAAGAACACCAAAGGAAGCTAAAGCAACTTCACTATTTCAAATATATGAAACTTCTGTTTAGAGCTAAACTAAGGAGGGTTGTTCATGAAAAACCCAAGAATAAATCTGTTAAGCTTGTTGTAGAATCATGAGGTAGTATATTTTGAGGATTAATCTTCAAAAACTTAGACTGATTAAAGAATCTCTTTTAGTTCTTTCAGGATAATTCTGCAAAATAACAGAGGAGTAAACAATTAAATATAAAGCAGAGGACAAGTGTATAAGCCATTTCAGATTGCTGAGTTTTGGAGTGCCTAATTTGAACTGGGTTTTCCATATATCTTGAGAAATAGAGAGGAGTAACATACTATTCCTGTTTAATTTGAATTTGCATGGCTGTACCATTTCTTGAAAAGAAATTGAAATGGCATTTAGAAATACTGCCTGATATTTATTTAATTGGAAAAAAAAAAATCTAAGAAACTCCACTAAAGCATATAAGAACTGGCTAGGACACTGTGGGAGTTAATGAATTCCACATTTGCCTTCCATTGTGTTTAGTGTGGCAGAAGCAGCTAGTGGAGGATAACTGCTTGTGGGACTGAGTTGATAACCACATGATGAGGTCGAAGCATGGGGCTCTAGCAGCTGCCAAGGTTGGATCTCCTTGCTGATGGTCACATAAGAACTTCCTGAACTGAACATGTGAATGTGGATGTGTTACTTCTCTGCATTTAATAGGTAATACAAATTGGAGCTTGTTAGTATGATGAGGTTTTTGAGAGTGGGCCTGTAAGAATCTGCAAGTAACACTGCAATGGCCAAAAGGACCTGGCTAAATTTCCCCTACTTACTGCTCCGTCCTCCCCCATTCACTACCAGCTACTTCTTCAAAGTAGTTGGCTATAATTGCCATTGTGGGAACTTCAGTTTTGTTGGCGTTGGATACAACTTTTTTTTCTGTAACAACTGAGGACTTGCCTGAAGTTTGTCAGTTATATCATGAAGTTTGAAGGGGAAATGGCAGAAGAATCACGGGAGATGCCAGAGGAGGATGCGGCCTTGCTCTTCTTTACTCTCCACAGGTTATTAGTGCAAGAGAAATCTTCGTCTAACCTGCATTTTCAGTTTAGCTTGTCTAAAAATGGAATCTTGTTTCTGTTTTTTCTATATTTAGTCTGATTTTTTTTCTTTGGGAAACTAATATTCCTAAGTCCATTTGCAGCTTACTCCCACTTTCTTCGCTTGCATACAGACCACAAATACAGTATGTGGAAATCATCCTTTCTTAAGGCTTCTGTTGCTTTATTAACCCATGAGGATTATAATCCTTCTACTTCAAAAGGTTCTCCCTTGCCAGAACTGCTATACTACTGACTTATAAAGTCTTGTAAGAACTTCTCCTGTAAATGTGTGGTGGGTTGACCCTGGCTGGATGCCAGGTGCCCGCCAAAGCTGCTCTATCACTCCTCTCCTCAGCTGGACAGGGGAGAGAAAATATAACAAAACGCTCATGGGTCGAGATAAGGACAGGGAGAGATCGCTCAGCAACTACTGTCACGGGCAAAACAGACTCAACTTGGGGAAATTAGTTTAATTTATTAACAATCAGATCAGAGCAGCATAATAAGAAATAAAACCAAATCTTAAAAACACCTTCCCCCCACCCCTCCTTTCTTCCGGGTTCAACTTCGCTCCCGATTTTCTCTACCTCCTCCCCTCCAGCAGCACAGGGGGATGGGGAGTGGGGGTTGCAGTCAGTTCATTACACATTGTCTCTGCTGCTCCTTCCTCCTCAGGGGGAGGACTCCTCACACTCTTCCCCTGCTCCAGCATGGGGTCCCTCCCACAGGAGACAGTCCTCCATGAACTTCTCCAACGTAAGTCCTTCCCATGGGCTACGGTTCTTCACAAACTGCTCCAGCATGGGTCCCTTCCATGGGGTGCAGTCCTTCAGGAACAGACTCCTCCAGCGTGGGTCCCCCACGGGGTCACAATTCCTGCCAGAAAACCTGCTTCAGCATGGGCTCCTCTCTCCACGGGTCCACAGGTCCTGCCAGGAGACTGCTCCAGCGCAGGATTCCCATGGCTTCACAGCCTCCTTCAGGCATCCACCTGCTCCAGTGTGGTGTCCTCCACGGGCTGCAGGTGGATATCTGCTCTACCATTAACCTCCATGGGCTGCAGGGGGACAGCCTGCCTCACCATGGCCTTCACCACGGGCTGCAGGGGAATCTCTGCTCTGGCGCCTGGAGCACCTCCTCCCTCTCCTTCTTCACTGACCTTGGTGTCTGCAGGGCTGTTCCTCTCACATATTCTCACTCCTCTCTCCGGCTGCAGTTGCCGTTGTGCAGGGTTTTTTTCCCCCTTCTTAAATATGTTATCACAGATGCGCTACCAACGTCACTGATGGGCTCGGCCTTGGCCAGCGGTAGGTCCGTCTTGGAGCCGGCTGGCATTGGCTCTATCGGATGTGGGGGAGGCTTCTAGGACCTTCTCACAGAAGCCACCCCTGTAGCGCCCTGCTACCAAAACCTTGCCATGCATACCCACAACATGCATTTTATAAAACTCATATCTAGTTTGATATTCACTTTCTACTAACACTAGATATGACACTACAAAGGTACATGATAGATGTAATGGGATTTTGCAAGGAAGAAGGATCATTTGGATAAAGGACTCTTAGTTCTTCTTAGGCTTACACAGTTGTAATTCCTAGTTACCTGTATTTAAATTTATAAAAATTATTCTTTGCTTCGTGGCATAGGATGCTATGGTGTCTAGGAATTTTACTGGAATAAAGAGTGTACCTCTAAAACCTAATCCTACAGAATTTTATTTATGCCAGTGCTTAGTCAGTAGAAAGAGTCCAAGAAGAACAGATCACATGAAAATTTTATTAACCTAAAGTTCTCTGGAACTGACTGATAGAGTAATTTCTTGCAATACCCTCATACTTACTTTGCAGAGTTCCTAGCTTAATTTTAGTATTCTAAAATAAGTATTAACAACCCATCTGATTAAAAATAATTCTTATTTATTCTCCCCTATTTTTATCTGCTCTGATGAATCTTGGTACTTTACCTCCTTTCCAAGAGACAAATTGGAGCATTTTAGGGCTGGGTTTTTTTTTTTAGCTCTATTGCCATGAAGGAGATACTTTTCTGCAAGATGACAACATTCTGTCCTGCATTCTTACATCTCATTCAGACTTGCTGTAGGTAGTAAAGGGGAAATTAAGAGATATTTAAGTTATTCACCAAGAGCCTAGACAGGCGTGAACTCGATAACATATTCTTAGAAAGTCAGAATTTTATTATGCTGGATGATGAAACAGCTTCCAAAATCAGGAAAAATATGTATAACTAATGTCACAGTGCATTGCCAGTTTTCACAATGATATCCTTTGAGTAATTCTACAAGCAAATTTGCTATTTAGAACTAGTTTTATTTTTCTATTCCCAAGCTGGATTTTTTTTTAATGCAGTCTCTTTAAATAGTGAATCCATGTAACTGAACTGTAAAACCATGAGACACTTGGCTGTGAATCCGTGGACCCTCATGTGCCACCCAGAAGAAATGCCAAATCTGCGTTCAACTTTGGCAACCTTTTCACTTCAGGTCACTGGACGCTGCTTCTGCCTCTCCCTCCTGTTGATGCCACCTTTCCATCTAGCCTGTGTAACCAAAATGGGACATCCGTGAGGTCCTCCTGTGACATGCTCTGTCTACTAGAGGGCCACCCAGTTTGGTGGACCTTTTATAATCAGTTACACGTAGATTAAGTCTGTCTGACCTGTGGAGGATAAGTTTACCTCTAAAACTTGTTCCTTCTCTTCCTCCTTACCCTGGGGCTGGGCCAGTCATGCTTAATTTTTTTTTAACATGCGTGAATCCACTTCTTGCAAGATAGAACTGTCGTCTAGTTAGACCAAATGGTGTCTCCTTCATGTAAATATTTTTTATACTGCTTGCCTCCCATAAGGAGAGAGGCTTTTTTCCTTGTCTTCTGACAAGTCAGTGGCATCTTTCAGTGTAAAATATCTCACGCTGGACTTAGAGGTATTGGCTTTTACGGCGAGCCGCCTCCATGCTGTGTCAAACATGCACATGGCCTAAGTACAGACAGTTCGTTACGGGCTCTCTGGTGAAACCAGATGCAACAACAATTAAGTGCTTTTGGGGATGACTAACCCCTAGTGGCTTTTTCCTAAGCATACTGTAACAAAAATCTTTGAACTAAAAATTATTTTTCAGCTCTAGAAGAAAAGCAATGTTTCTGTATCCCAGATGCCTCTTCTTTCTCCACGCTGATCTACAGTTATATAAAAATGTTTGTTTTCTTTAATGGAAAAAAAGCTTAGTTATTCATATTGGGAGTAGAGGCGTTTCGCTAAAGGTGACTTATTTCTTCTGTCTCTTCTGTAAAATTGGGATAGGCAGACAAGCTTGCATGGCAGTACTACCAATAATTCTCCTTCTGATGGGAACAGTAAGTGTTTTATGACTTATTTTGTTGGCATCGGGGCCCCAAGCACACTGTCGCCTGCTAGGTGAAGCCCAAGGCCAGCTCCTTCCCTTGAGTGCTGTTGTGAGGAGAGCCAGCAGCTGAGGCCTCTCTCCCTGCTTGGGGCTGCCCTTCAGCCCCTGACTGGCCCCGGGCCCTGCTGAGCCAGGCCTGAGCCCATGGCTAGGCTGGGGACTGCAGTGGCACCTGGGGGAAGCTAGGCTGTGGCTGAGCCCAGTCACTGTCCCTGGCCCAGCTGGCCTTGCTGGGGCTGCAGGATGGGCCTGCTCAGGGAGGGAGCGAGGGCGGGCACTGTGCTCCCTGCCACCCTGCGCCTCTCTGGAGCGGCCCTGCCCACGCCTTGCCCTGGCAGGTGGCTTTCTGAGCCCTGTTTGAAAAGAGGCTGAATGGCAAGACTCAGAAAGGCAAGAACATAAGTTTTTACATGCTGTTTTTCTTTAAATCACTGCAACAGAACGGGAAATTACACCCCCAAATAAAAGGAGTTGTGAAAGTTTTGGAATAGGCCTGGTACTGAACTCTTGATCGCTGTTTTGCAAGAGGAAGAAAGTGACCTGCTTCCTGACTGTCGGTATTCCCGGTGGTAACAGCGTTCCCTTGATGTGCGAGAACAGCCACAGCGCAGGCTTCGCGTCCCTGCCCCGAACTGAGCGTACTGCGGGCCCCCTGGCAGCACTGGGCTCAGGGTGCTGGGGGAAGGAGTGTTCCTTCTCTCTGCTCAGCGGTTGTATTTTCCGTCCCTAAGATGGTGGCACATTTCTGTCATGCAGCAGGTAGAGCGCTCGAGGGAGGAGCCGGCATGCCCAGGCTCATGCCTCTTCAAGTTCACTTTCACAAAACGGAGCCACTGAAAAGCAGGGAGAGTGAGCTGGGTGCTACAATGGGCCGTAAGCTGGTAAGTGAGGCACTTACCAACCCAGCCAGAGTTAATCAAACCGTCATTTTTCTTCAGTAAAAGGTCCATTTCAGGTGAATTGGATGCCTCTGTGTGTGCTTGCAGGAAAATGTGGGATGCCTGCAGTAAATTGAGGCTTGTGGTTAAATGTGCATAACTTTTGGCCTTGGTGTTTGACTTGGTAGCTACTTTTTTGCTGCGTTTATTGGTTTGGGGAAACTTGTCACTGAGTCATATTTTCTGCCTTTTACTCAGCACTGGCTTATTTATGTCCCTTAAGNGCAGAAATGTAACATATTGGTGTCCGTCCTCTCTCTAGTTTCTTTGCAGTGGTGCACAATAAAACTCACAACTAAAGTGTGTTTTTGTAAGCTGAAGGTGATTAGCATTCATATTTAAAAAAAAAAAAGCTCCTTAGTAGGAGGTCAAGAAAATGAGCAGAGAAGCAAGAGTTACCTGATCAAAGAACATCATGGGACAATTCTGATTCCTTTCAAGCAAAGGCAGATGACAAAGACGTAGGCAGAGCCTACAGAACTAAAATAGGGCCCTGATCACTCACCCTTTTAATATTAAAAAATTGAAGGTACTCACATGAAGAGTTTAGATTGGACCTAAAACACTAAAAATACTCCAGTCATTGACTACCAAGCAAAGAGCCTTGACATTTAGATTAATTTGAAAATTACACCTCAGGATTTATCTTGTGTATGCTTAAAACATTAGCAAACCAAATTTATCCAGACCTGGTGAAGAAATTGGGAAACTGGGAAAAGCATTTTTATATTTTAACTGTGCATCTGACAGTAAAGCAAAACCATCCTTTAAGAACAAAATTAAATCTAAACCAGCAGTCATTTTCTGACACTTAAAAAAAAATCAAATTTAGTGTCATCACTGCTAATATTAGCAAAACGTCCTTTAATATGTTAGTATTCAGAGAATGTTTCACCTTTTACATTAGATACAGTATAAAATCATCCCCTTGTCCATTGCTCCTTTTAATCTTTTTTTCTTCTATCTTGCCTACAAAAGCATCGTTATTAATAGTGCTATAGAAGTTTAGCCAGCAGGATTTCTTAGATCTTTTAATAACCTTCTGAATTTAAGCTTTCCTACTTTCTTTTTGTGATCTACCAAGTCTAAAAACTTTAAGGATGGTCTAACTTTACTAAAAGCCTTCCTTTTTTTGCTTTGACCACCATATAAGAATGAATATTTCATAAGGGAAAAAGATGTTTCTTTCCTATGTGATTAACCTGTGCCCAAAATCTGTATTTGTCACTAGCGACAGTATCAAAGTGAGATACTGTTGCTGACTAGTGGGCTTGTTCTTCCCTTGTTCTCACAAGTTTGCTGGAAAACAAAATGGGAATCCTTCTTTTAATTGTCAAAATCTAACACTTGCTCCAACATAATATTTCTCTAGAAGTAGACCTAACAGTCAAAAAAGGAAAAAACACCAACAAATATTGGAAAGAAAGAAATATATTTTCAAATAAGAAGTATGTCTTAATTTCAGAAACTATAAATAAACACGATATCACAATATCAAAGTCGTCTTGAATTTGGTTTAACAATTGGAAACAAACTGTACACCTTAAATCTTAATGATTCCCTTTTAATGACTCTTCTAATCCTATGGATGCATGGGCAATAATAGCCTTGGAGGAGAAAAATTCATCTTTGAATGGGATTTGTTGTTGTTATCTTATTAATAGATATTGGTCTACTCCACTACAGGTTACCTGCCTCACTCCTTTCTCCATAGAATAACCCATGCTGCCATGCCCCTGGCATCAGTGTCTCTGAGGCATTTTGGGCTGCTTGTTCTGGCCCTGTGCTTTTCAGATGGCAAGAGGCTAGCAGGTCTGAATGGAAAGCCTAAGCACCGATCTCATTACCAGCCTTCTCTCCCCTGTAAGCGCATAAAGGAGTCCAATTCTTCTTTTGTTTCTGGTGATGGCAGCATCTGCAGCAGTACCCCTGGATGTGCTGCTCGGTCGAGGGCTCTACCATGCTCTGGTACAGCTCCCCTCTCTTTCAGAGCCCTGCCACCCAGTAGCTCTGCTTCTCTCGTGGCAGCACCCTGTATTTGCTTTCTTGCTCACCTGCACTATGCTCAGGAGGTAGCACTAGGACAGCGCTTCCTCTGTCACGTTCGCAGACAGCTCCACAAGTCCACGAGTTTGCTGGGTCTTCTGCTATAGAAGCTTCAGAGACATTCTGGAAGAGAAAGAAGCATATGTACTGTTATACAGTAATGCCACAGTTCAAGTCCTAGGGTTATGTCTGACCTTTTGCTTGTTCTAAAGGTGGCATGTTTTCACATGGAGCTGTGATTGCCCTTGCCGATCTTCTTGTTGTTGTTCACAGTCGACCTTTTGCGTATGGTAAGAGACTGCTGTGGGAAGCATAGGTTTAGGGTACCAGTAGTATCACATGGTGAGGTCAAAATTGTTTGCCTACAGTCATATTAAAAAAGCTGGAGATGTCAGGGATGAGACTGCAGCTGAACTGAGTATAGTATTTATCAAGTCGTTCTCTTATCTTGACTGAATCTGGGCACCTGGAAAGAAGTGGCCATTAAGAATCTATGGCAGGAAGAGTGGGATAATAATCTTTTTGACAGATTGTATTTTAATTTAAATCATAGTGTGTTAAATAGTACCGTAGGTCTTAACAAAAGTAGATCAGAAACTGTTTTTCAGACTCCGTACTGAGTATATTACTCTGTTCATTCTTTACTTGTTATTGAGAAACAGGATTTGGGCTCCTCTTTGAGTGCTTGGAGTTCTCCAAACAGATGAACTGGTTTCTTGAAATTGATACATTTAAAACCTTGACTATTTCTGATAAGATTCATAGAATCATAGAACACCAGGTTGGAAGGGACCTCAAGGATCATCTGGTCCAACCTTTCTAGGCAAGAGCACAGTCTAGACGAGATGGCCCAGCACCCTGTCCAGCTGAGTCTTAAAAGTATCCAGCGTAGCGGAGTCAACCACTTCCCTGGAGTGATTATTCCAATGGTTGACTGTTCTCATTGTGAAAAATTTCCCTCTCGTGTCCAGTCGGAATCTCCCTAAGAGTAACTTATGCCCATTACCCCTTGTCCTCTCCATGTGACTCCTTGTAAAAAAGGGAGTCTCCATCTTCTTGGTAACTTCCCTTCAAGTACTGATACATGGTGATGAGATCACCTCTAAGCCTCCTTTTCTCAAGGCCGAGCACACCCAGTTCTCTCAATATTAGCTCATTTCTTATATGTTATTGCTCTTAAGAATGTGCAACACTGATTTTTATTTTTAACTTTTTACTTTTATCTACCTGCATAGCTAATTTTTCACCAAAATCCATAGGAATACATGCATATTTTTATACATTCTATTACCTCACTAAAAATATAGCTTTTTCTTTGAATACTGGAATCACTACAACTGTTTCAACTATACCAGAAAAAGAGATTACTTTACTGGTATGTCTGTGGTGAAATAGCTATGGATAATGGCTTTTAAAAATTTTTCCTATATGTGCAGAGATGTTGGGCAGGTTTTCTGATGGCTTTAAAAGAAAAAAAAAAAAAAAAAAATTGCTGTATATCCTGTACACTGTGTTTGCTGTATATGATGTAAGAAGGATAAGAAAATAAGTTAGATTTGGGTCCAAACTAGCAAGACTTGAGGTATTGTAACTGTTAGCAAGTATCGAATAAACTAGCAAAATACCAAGCAGTATTTTCCTTTCAGTTGTAAAACATTTATACTGTGGCTGCACTCAAAAAAGCTGCTGTGCACACATGCCTCCCCCAACCCTTGATTCAGCTCACTTTATTAGCACGAGAAAATGGTAAATATAGATTTAAGTGTGGCTGAAAGAAGAGAGGTTCTGTTGTTATATTTGAATGACAACAGTTAAAGCTGTTTTTCTTTGTTAGGAAAATGAAAGATAGAGGCCTGAAAAAAAAGGAAGGGAAATGACCAAGCTTACTTGGGGTTTGCTGTGCTTTGTGTATGAGTGTTGTCCCAGGCACCCTCAGCCAGATGTGGGTGGAGGGGCTGCAGGGAGATGGAGTGGGCAGAGGGGTCTGGTGGCACAAGCTGACCCTGGGCAAGGGGAGAAAAGGTGTTTGCTTCAGTGTTTAATTGCTTATGGTCTCTTTTTTTTCTCAATATCGGGGTCCATAATAGAAGCATGTGTTAATTGGGAGCAAATTAAATAATGTAAAAATTCTCCAGGTTGAGACAGTTTTGCTCGCAATACATGTTAATGGTTAAACCTTTTGAATTTTTTGTACTTTCTCTTTGATTTCTTTATGTATGTACTTAACAGAATTAGAAACTTGGTCAACGGATGAATTTTTTCATCTTGCAGTTTGAGTCTTTCTCAACTCATATCATTTAAGAGACAAAAATGCCTTATAATTACAGCAGCTGGCAGAAGAGTGGATGTTAAATTGATCCACTGTAATTGATAGATTTTTGTTTTATTTTGAAAATGGATGGATTACTTTTAGCTATTATTTATTGTAACTGAAAATTTATGACAGTAAATACTGATGGAGGAACTTCATTTTTCATGAACAGAGAAAATCTTCTCCTTCGTGAGTTATGCTATTCTGTCAGATTTTTCTCTGCTTTTATGATTTTGTGTTAAGTTACAGAGAAAAGAAAGTACAGTCTAGTGAAAATGTTTCCTTTTCAAAGTGTTTAAAACAGGCCTGCTTATTCCCAAATATTGGTGTAAAATTCTTTGCGGACATCTCCAAACTATCAAAACTAATTTTTCAAAAGGTTTTAATAAAGGAAGAAAAAAAAAGGGGGGGGGGCTTATACTACTATAGATCATGAACTGTGCTTAGGTTAGCTCTTTGAACTTAAAAGCAGACTTCGTGTAGCTTTAAGCTTATGACATGAGCCTGACCTTTTTCAGCAGGCAATTAGGCATGGTTTAGTCTAACACCAGCATCAGTGTCNAAAAAAAAAAAAAACCCCGAACAGGTCGTCTTTAAGCTTGGGAAGAAAGGGTGAGAGGAGTGTGGTAGGTTATCACTGGGCAATGCTGAGCTGCTTTCAGTTTACAGCATTAGTGATGTGAAGTGAACCTGACCTGTGATGGACTGGAGAATCCAGCCTGAAGTCCTAGTGTATGGCCTCAAAAGTGACTTTAAGAAAGTTACTTGTAGGGAATAGATGGTTGGATTGGAAATCATTATGTAACCTGAACTGCAGTCTGCTATGGTTTTAAGGCTTTGTTATTGTTAAAACATTTGCTATGTACCAGTGCTATTTACTTTGAAATGCCAGTTTCCCTGAAGTAATATTTATCACTTAGAGGTCATGGCCCAGTTGTTAGACCCTACACAACAAAATCCCCCAAACAAACAAAAACTCTTAAGTTTATCAGTCTTTCCCTGTTTTATTGCAACTGTCTTGCTCTTCACTACCATCATAAACAGTAATAGACTACAGAAATAATGTTTCCTCATGTGTATTGCTAAGAAAAAAAGTGGAGTAAATGAGACAATAACCTTGGGTTGCATTACCTAAGAGGTAAATCTGGTACAATTTCTATCCCAATTTATTTGACAGGGACTTAGTTTACCTGCACATCTGAATTGATTCCAGCTGTACCAACCGCTCTTACCTAAAACTACATTTTTATCAGGAAATGGGGGGTCTCAGAAAGCTTAGCCTTGCTACTTAAGTGAATTTTAGTTTAATCATGAAACTTTTCTATCTCTTGGCCGCCTCCCCTCCTGGTTTTGTCTTTTAAAATGAGTGAACAGGGACTATACTAAAAGTGGGAAATGTTTGTGTGATGCATTTACAGTCAAAGGTAAATAGCTTCACTTTCTGAAATATTGAGGTTGAGATACCTTTTAGTTTCTCATCTTTCTCCTGCCTTTATGTGAGTACACTTCTTTCTTAATAGCACAAATATGAAAAGACCTGTTTTCTTTATGCAAGCTTATGGCTATTTTGGGTTGACTTTCTAGATCTTTAGTTTGTTTTGGAACTTGGGGAGATATAAGTTAATCAAGCTACATGCTGAGATAATGGGGGATGTCTTTTGCTATATGGCAGTAGTGACTAAGCAGTCCATTATTTGACTTCTGGAATACTTAGAGATAATTCACAGGAGCAAATAAGTAGACATAAGAAACTATTATGATTAGGTATGAAGGTCTCTACTGAAAATTTTTGACCCAAAAATGGCTTTTTGATGTCATCTTCAAAGCTTCTAAGCCAGTACAAAGCTTTTGCTGGAAAGTTCCTACCAGAAAAAAAATCACTTTTAAAACAAGTCTTGGAAACTAAGGTATCTGGTTTTAGAAAGGCAAGACAACAATTCAAAATGCTTTGCCTGGTAGTGAAAAGCCCAAAGGCTATCATAACATTAAAACATTAGTGATGGTTTCTGAGAAGTAATTCTTTAGTATGGTGGGTGATCCTAAAAATTTACAATGAAAAGCAGCAGCATTATGTCCTCTGGAAAATCTATTACATGTTTCTGAGCAGAATTGTAAAACATCTGAGATTACTGCAAGGGTTTTTTCTTCCTTCCTCACCTGACAGTGCTTTTTCTTATAATTAGCATATTTTAAAGGGTATTGCCAAAATGCATTTCAGATACTATATTCTAATGAAATATTTATATGAGCTCAGGGGCCAAGTCAACCATTAAAGAGAACTTAAATGTTCACTTGGGTGAAGAAATATATAAGACAATCTTTGTCATAGCCTGAGTACAGCCCACAACACCAACAAAGTAAATATGCATAATGCAGTCATCATGATGTGTTGTCATCAATTATCTGCATCTTTTTTATTTTTTGATGGTAGGTATTTTATGGATAAGTTAGATATTGCAGATAAATTACAGTATGGAAGACTAGCCTTGACATGAATTCATTTTGCAATATCACCAGATCTTATGGAAAAGCTCATTAGACTTTCTGGTTGTCTACACTATCAGGAAAAAATTGCCAGCAAAAACAGCTCCCTAAAAGTAAAATAACATAATTATGCTCTGACATAAGTTGTGCTCTCAAACACCCCTACCCTGATTTTGTTCATAATGAGGTATTGACAAGGACTTTAAAAGAAGGTGAGATGATAATTTTGGGAAGTATGATGGTGTATTGTTTTTTTGAGTATGTGGGTTAGACTATCTGGATCTTTCTTTCGCTGACCACAGTTGGAGCTCTAACCCTGGCCAACAATGAGACTCCAGCATGTAATGCTTGTCTTTTTATAACAAGATGCACACTGCTGCTTTAAGCAAATCTTTAGGATCAGTGAAGTCCTGGCTTCATTTTTATCTGAGGAACAAGGATGCTCCACATCGTTTAGCAGTTAAATAAAATGGTTCTCTTGGGAAAGGAACTGCTGAAAATGTAAGCATCCTTCATACTAGTAACACTAACTAGGGGAATTAGTAAGACTGAATGGAACAAGAGCAGAAGGAAAGTTTTTTTGCCACCTCTTTCCAGGAATTGGGAGAAATTTTTGAAGTGAGAGAAGTTTTATATGACTGTTAGTATCTGTATTTAGGGCCTGTGACAGTACAGGGGGTAGTAGGGAATGAGGAGAGAATAAACAGATAAGTGTGAAATTAAAAGTAGAGGGTAGTAAGTTGTGTGTTTCTTTGATTTAAGGCCAAACCAAGTAATTAAAGTCCTAAGCAACTAAGACATGTGGTAGCAGTATGAAGGAAGTGACCTGTGATAGCTGGTGACAATTCCTGTATTCCCAGTTTAATATTCCTATTTAGGATAAGGCTTATGATGCTGCATTGCGGTTTGATTTTTTTTGCTCTTATGTGAGAGTGTGATTCCAAAATAGACATTTTTTTGTTTTCCTTTGAACTTGTAGCACTTCAGAGGTGTAAGCTGCTCAGCATCCCCAAAAGACCTGCCTGTTCAGTTGCCTCCAGTTAAGAATTTAGATACAACTCTTTCAGCTTCAAGAAAAGTGATAGTATAACCCTCTGTCAAAGCAGATATTTATTTAACAGAACTTCTAAAAGATTTGGGCAACC
Source organism: Fregata magnificens (assembly GCA_013389945.1). Classification (NCBI taxonomy): domain Eukaryota; kingdom Metazoa; phylum Chordata; class Aves; order Suliformes; family Fregatidae; genus Fregata; species Fregata magnificens. Next base: position 2,930 of record WAAD01000467.1, on the reverse strand, counting down.
AGTGCCACAATTAACTCATTCAACAACATACCTGTTTGTTTCCTGCCCTGGTCCCTATGTGAGTGGGAATTGCAGATCCTACAGGCTTCTTCTGACTGCTGTTAAAAGAACCCAAAGATCTTAGTTTGCATTTGCTCATAATCCTTATCACATAACTAGACAAATGTGATAATCATCTTTGACTATCTAATTGCTGATCTTTTTTTTTTAATTTTGTTGAGTATAGTATTAAGCACAAGCTGTAGAAACTTGACCTCTGAACTCAGCAGCACAGACACATACCATTGTTACTCTATTGCTTATTTCATGTAGCAGTAGAGAAAAACAGCATTTATACTGCTTTCCTGCTTTATAAATATTGTAATTTTTCTGAAAAGTGTTTCTTAACACCAATATAATTATAGGAGAGAACCACTTTAGTCTGGCATATGATTTTAATGCTTTTTTTATTAATGGGACTGAGGGCTGCTGGTAATACAACTGACATGGTCTAAGATCAAGTATGTGTTTCTTTGCTGAAATTTTGAGAAAGTTATAGCGCACACATGCTACTACCCACACACAAACAAAGTGAAAATGCTTTGCCAGCAGTTGCAGCATATTTTTGAGTTTGAGGAGGCACTTGCACAAGGTGGGTTTGAGAGCTCTCCTCTTGCCAACCAAACTGGTTATTTTTGTGCAAGTCTTTCACAGCAATTTTGATCAAGACAATCCTTTATGTTTTAAGTAGCAAGGAAATGGATTGCTCCAAACCTGTTGGATTAACTGCTTTTACACCCCACCCCCACCCCCCGTATTTATTGATTTGTTGATACTTGTTTACTTTTCCAATTCTGATATGGCAAAAGGTAGACCTATTATTTCCCTCTCTATTTATGAGTTCTTTGTACTGAATTGTTCCTTTGTACTGATAAAAAACATCCACGGTACAATTTCTGCATTTTTATCCTTTTTAACACTAGCAGGTGAAGTAGAACTCTGTTTGCTTCCAAGACAGTGGGTAGAGGTGATGTGTGGTGGTTTTTTTTGGGTTTTGTTTTTTTTTTCTGATTGTTGAAATGGAGGCATGGTGCTTTGTTATATGTTGATGGGTCTATTATGGTAGAATGCACTTCTCTGTGGGGAGGTGGAGTTGTCAGAGCCAGCAAAGGATTTTGTGATTTGAGAGGAGGATAATCTGGTTAGCTTTTATGAATAGTTTTTAATACTTTAGAGGAGAAAAGAAAGGTCCGTATTTTAGTGCATACCTTTTGCATCTGTTATAAAAATATGGAAAGCACTTTGTAGCAGGAACTTAATTGTTGTGTGTTGTTCAGTGCATTGCATAGTGATGTCCTGGTCCATAGATAAAGCTTTCAATGGTTACTGCAATATAATGTGGGTGATATGAAAATAACCTTGTCTTGGACAAGGCTGGCTGTTAGGTAGGATGGGTTCTGTATGTCATTTCAGCTTTTTCCCTGCTTCCCATTAATTGTTAGAGATACAGTCTTCCCTCATCTACTTTAATAACTCTGAGATAGTAAGAAACAAAAAGGAAGTTCCTCAAAATTTGAAATGTATTTAAATTAAATCAAGTCCCCATAAAAGACAGGGCTAGCTTCTATGACTAAAATATTTCTTTATGCGTTAGGCAAGAAGTCTTTTAAGAGTTCTGTGTTGGGGCCTGATTAAATGAACTGGTCTTTGTGCCTTCCCTCCCACTCCTTTTTCCTTAAACAAACAACGTATCCCTTTTGCCTGAAGTACAATTAGATGCTCAAATGAGCTCTTAAACCATAAAAGAAGGACTTGTATTTGTCTCTGTAGTCTGTTTGGACTTCAGTAATCTGCCATTTAGCATCTTAAAGCGTTCCTGACATTAGTGGAAACTACTAATTTTTCCACTCCTGCTAGATGAATATTCTCACTTATCCAGTGTTCAGCTTTGGGTTACAGCATTCTTATCATCTTGTGACTCATCCTTCTCCCTCCCTCTTCCCTATTCAGGACAGTAGATAATGTTCATTAATCAGGAAAAAAAGAGCCTGTATTTTCAATGCCATATTCAGTTCTCTGAAGTAAGACCAAAGAACAAAAATAAGTCTATTTGCAACAGCCCAAAATAAAATGGGGCACAACAAATTACAATTTGTGTATTGTATCCATACAAAACTTCTCTGCAATGTAGCAATATAGTATCTGAATTTAATAGTGTTTGAATTGCTGCCAGTAAGTAATAATAATAAAAAAATCTATCTAATCCTATCATCTAGTAAAGTTTAGTCCATGTTATCCTATTGTTATTTATTGGGTGCTCTTGCAGTTTTAAAGTATTTTTAGTTGAGAAATATACTTGGTTTTAAACTCAGAAAGCTGCTGGACAGAAAGAGCCAAAAGAGCATTACTTTCTATACTTGATTGTGTACACAATCAGTAAGACATCTGTAGAGTATTTTAGATGTCTTGAAATCATTGTGACATTTGGACCTCATAGAGGGATGTCTGTGCAAAGTCTTTATTAGTCACTTTCAGACATAATTTTTGTTGCCATTTTTATTAAGTGGTTAATGAACTTTGCTGTGAGATTTTTGTTGATGTAGACATGAAGAAGAGGAGGGAAAGTTTTCTTGTGTGATTATTCATATTGGATCAGTCAATGAATGCAGTTCAACAAGGGAGAAAAAGGATGCATTTTGACTATGCTGACTGATAAAGGAACAAGTGGGGACTGGAGAAGCTACGTTTATTTGGTTCTGCAGCTCTTCCCATCAGAATTGTATTCCAATGTGCATGTAATTGAATTTTGCATTCCCTTAAGACCTATATTATCCTATTCAAGTGAAAAATGTTATCAAAATTCCCAGACTTTTATCCTAATATGTAACCTTCAGAAAAATCTTTTTTTCATTTCTACTGCTGCTCAACTAAATGTGATGGGATTTTATTAG
>WAAD01000466.1:93566-117522 GCA_013389945.1 Fregata magnificens | reverse complement strand
CCCGGCGGGGATTGGCCGGCCTGGAGGGGCGGGGCGGGGCCAGGGCGCGCGCCAAACGCAACTGGCGGAGCGGAGATCAAAAAAGGGGCGGGGCGAAGCGGCAACCGTTTAAAGAGNCTCGGGGCGGGCGCCGCCCCGGGCCTTCCCCGTGCCTACTCCTGTCGCACCTACCCGGTCGAGCAGCCCCGTCCCCCCCCGTTACCCACCTTCTTGAGGGGGAAGCGAATATTTCCCGTTCGAAGTAAACCTGCTGCCGACCAGGATCCCGCGCAGAACTGTCCCCCCACCTGCCCCGCCCCCGGGCAAAGCGACCGCAGCCCTTCCAGATGAGGCAAGAACCACGAGGGCCCTCCTGCAGGCCGGGCAGCTGAAACAATAGGAGCCGCCACACAAAGCCCTGCCTGTCAGGGAGGCTCCCGGCACGAGCCGAAGTGTGCGCTTGGAAGGTGTCCACGCGCGGTTTGCATGTAAGTGTGAAACGCTGATGAAGCCGAGCGCAGGAGAGATGGCACGTAAGAAACCGGCAGGAGAAAGGTAGCAAATCAGATCTAAAAATGGCTGGAGAGATGCTTCTAAAATCGTCGTGAGAAAGGGCTAAATATATTTTTGGTTCGGGGTTGGCTGGGGAGAAGCTTGGAGCGGTGGTCATAGCAACTCCTCCTGTTTGGATCCTGCTGCGTTTGGGAAAATAGCTCATTGCCTGTGTGCTCTGCGAAATGTACAAAATGACATCAGATGAATGCCCACTCCCATTATCCTTGCCTCCTGTTAATTGAATCAACTTGCAAGATCCAAATATTGACTAATCCATCAGGTTATGCCGAGGTAATAGTATAGGTACTGGATGGACAGGGAGATGACAGACCCCCGTTCCTCAAGAAAATACTGAGAGGAACATAGAAATCTTTAGTATGTGTGTATGTAGGCTTATATATACATATATGTATGCACATCTGTTTAATTTTTTTAATGCTCTCAGAAGCCACTGGTTACTGGCTGAATGCTCTGCATCTGAACTAGCAGTCAAGAAGAGCACTGTCAGTTCAGCATATACATACACGCACATGTCTATGTGCATATATATAGATGTTTGTATACTGTTTATATATAAATGTTTCATTCCTATCTGTACACTTCAGTGTGTATAATTAGTGCACACATACATGCTGTCTTTGCCACACTCAGCTGAGTATGCCCTTGAATTCTTCAGCCAAGGGAGCCAGTCGCTGTGCACCTGAATAGAGCAGGAATGCAAGCCAATTCAGAAGCACTGTGAATGACCCAGCGATTAGGAATCAAGTACAACCCAGGACAATATCATAATGGCAATGGTAATACAAAAGTACACCCGTTTTCCTTTAAATAGGCCTTTCCAGCAGAGCTAATTCAAACATCTTTCACATCCAGACCCACACAGTCCCAATGTCCTACTAAAGCCATAGTCTTCCAACCTTACCTTAAGAGAAGTTTTGATCTCCATAGTCTATTAGAGATTTTTGGCATGAAAAGCAGTCAGGTAGTGCAATAACATCTGATAAAAACCAGAATACATACCGTTCATAAGAGATGCATAAAATGAGCTCATGACATGGCTGAGGAAATTCTTACTACAGTGTGGTGTGACAAATATCAGCCAGAAGTGCACAATTCCCAAATCACTATCTATATCCCTGTCTGAGAACAGATGGAGGAAAGCCTTTAGCTGATCTAAACTTGGCTCAACCCACCCTGTTTACTGATGGAGTTTCCATGAGCATAGAAATTAGAGCTACTGGTTGCAATCTCAAGGAGAGCCGCAGCCTGCTGATTCAGCTTACGTGCTGGAAAATCTGGCAAAGATGCCTGTCCTTACCTGAGCAGATGCACAAAGTCATGCACGTACAAGTACCAAAGGGCAGTAAGAGCTCCAGTCAATGGATGTTTCCACCTTTGAAGTCAATGAAGGTCACTGACGTAGTAGCTCTTTGCAGGGGAGGCAGCAGCCTGTATTACCTGTTGATAGCCAAAATATCAAGGTGGCGTCCTCTACAAAGAGGCAGGTTGAGGATGTGTTAAATTATTGAAAAATGAAAGTAGATGGAGGAGAGGGTTTGCACAGGGTAATACGGGAGACATTTTAAAATGGTCTCAAAGAAGCCAATGCATACAGTGATTACTGGCGGAGCGCTCTGCCTCTGAACGGTCCGGAGGAGGGCTGTCAGTTTAACAGTAATCTTTGTAAAATGCTAATAAGGACCTGAACAATTCCCATTAGGGAATTGAAGAGCCATCTGCACTCTAGCATGAGGCTGCCTATGGCATCCACAGCAAGACTTGTTCGTCTTGGCTTGGTATCTTGGAATCCAGCACCAGAGAGGTTTAGTCATATGACAGGGTTATTTGCATCATTATGCTGTCAGATTCCCAGAGGAGTTTTCACAATGCACTGTAAGAGGAAGGGTTTCAACAAGTAGAACTAAAGCAATAACAAAGCACTATACTTCCTTTGCATGTTTCTTTTCACTGCATGCACGTGGTGTTGAGAGTGGGAGGAGGGTGGAAGGCAGTACTGTACAGAACTTTAGGCTAATAAAGCACACACACAAAAACAAGGGGCTGCAATATCTGTACAAAATGGGCTACTTTGTATAAGCGAGCTAAGACAGCTGAAATCCTGCATTACAGCCTAGTAGAAGACTGATGTTCCAGGCCGGTGATGTGCAAGGTAAGCCCATCGCTGTATCTTCCCTGAGGACTTTACAGAACTGCTGGTTTGCACTGGGCTAGGTAACAGTCACTCACTGGTAACAGCCAAGGAGTGATTCCCTGTGTATGAGCGCCTGCAAGCACTGTAAAACTGGGTGCCTGGCACTCCAGAAGTAACTGCTAGTAAGCAGAGCAGCCATCCAGGCAGCAGTCCCAAACCAACCCAAGGAAAAATGTTGCAGTTCAGGATTCAGCTCTTAAAAGGAGGTGAGCTGCTACTGCTCAAAATAAGGTCAGAGTATGGTACAGTGTCTCATTTTGAAAAATCAATATACAAAAATAAGGCCTGACTTTCTTACATATTCCGTTTCTAAGAGAAATTATTGAAGGTTCATAAGGGCTAGGTGTTGCTCCCAGTTAGACAAGGAGTATAGCAAGGAAGGCAAGTTACAGAATAAAATCCAAGGAAGTCGTTGGTATCTCCATGATATCAAAGCTATTTTCACAGTAAAAATGGCCAAGGAATCTTGAATTCTCTTCTGATGACCTTCCAAGGCTCTGAACTTGCCAGGTGCATGACTGCTCCTGTGGGAATTTGTAATCTCTTTAAAAACCAAGAACAGCAAATTCCACTGAAAGCATACTATCCCAGAGCAGAGTCCCCACATCTGGAATTAACAAGTAAAAACACAGCAAGTGGATTTTCAAATCAGGAGGCGATCACCGAATTACAGGGCTGGACGGGATACTGAGAGGTCGTCTTGCTCCATCCCTGTGAAAGCATCTCTGTCCCATCTGTTTTACCCCTTAAAGACCTCCCCAGTGCTGCAGACACCATGGTCTATCCAGGCAAGATGTTCTTTTCTCATGATTCACTCTTTCTGCCTTTAGAAAGTTTTCCCTAATGATTAACCTGGATGTCTTTTACCATAATTTACATCTACTTCTCATCCTATCCATCAGAGACAGAGAAAACATTTGTTCCTCTCACTCCTGCAACAGCCTTTTAGATGCATGAAGATTTATCCTGTCACTTATTACATTCCCCAGACCTAAAACTCCATTTTTTCTTGCCTGTCCTCCTAGGTTACGTTGTGAGACCTCTGGTGATTCTCAATGTTCACCTTTGGTGGCTTTCACTTTAGTCCATGTCTTTCCTGAATTCCCCTGTGCAGGAACAGCACACAGCATGTTCCTAGTTGAGGCCTTACCAGTATGATGCAGAAGGGAAAGGAGCATTTGGTGTGTTCTGCAAACATCCCTTCTGTTTATACGTCTTAGTATGATGTTTACAGTGCCAGAGGATTTCTTTTGCTTTCCACATGCGTGGCAGCATTTGTAAAAGTCAAGGCCACAATATGAAACCAAAGTGCCACTGAAGCATCTAAGATGCTCTCTGTTTACCAGAACTCTTATCTCCTTTATGCAAGTGTTTCTGCTAAAAGCCACTGCATTTAAATTGCCACCTGCTGGAGGCAGGCAATCGGGGATCTCCTAGATGGATTATATCACCTTATTTTCTGATGCTCACATCTACTGGGATAGCTAGAGCAATTTTTTTTGATGTAAAAGTAATCTGTATACAAACCAGCAGCTGAATGCTTCCAAAAGAAGAAATGTTTCCAGAAGAAACTGAGGGACAACAGAGAAAGTCTAGTCTACAAAGGTGTTAAAATTTGCTGTCTCCTGCATCAGCTGCAACTGTTAGCAAGAACAGTTGTCCAGTTCTGGAGAAAACATGAAGAGCTGACTTCCTAAGCAATAACACAGGTGTTCAACTTGTGTTTGAAATACAAAGCAGAAGTCATCAACCACCCAGCATTCTCCTGATGCAAGTGGTTATTCACTGCATAAGCAATTGAATAACTGTAATATTTATAAAATGATGCTATTTAACCCCTTCCACCACCCCTGAACACACATGCACACACTAATCTGGAGCAATGTTGTGTGCAGGGCTGGGAGCTGAGTTCCAAATCAATTGCTGGTGGTGTTTTATTACAAGAAAACAAATACAAGACTCATTCACTCAAAAAACCTACCTATTGGCTCACTAAGAAAAAGTAGAAACTTCTCTATGTAAAAACTTCTTCAGTTCAACAGGGAAATAAAAAGCTGGCCCATCAGATCCAGTAAACTTTGATCATGTAGAAAAATATTTCTAACCCTTCAGGCGAAGAAAATAAGCTTTCAGATAGAAACTAATAAGAAAAGTTTCTCTGCGGCTACATGCAAATCTGCTGAGTGTTCAGTGTAGACTTAAGCATTTGGGAGCATTTTAGGAGTAAGAGAGGCTCCAAGTCTGTGCATACACACTGTAGATAATTTCACTGCTCACAGATTTTTCCAAGCAGTAAAATACAAAATTGTGTCTGGGTTTAGTGCTATGACTCAGGACTGTGGGCATACAAGAAGCTAATTAGAAACACACAACTTTCACTTCACTATGCTGTAAATTTTTAAGTAGAGGTAACCCAAAACAAAGGCTACATAAGGGCAGAAAACTCCCTCCCAAAACTGTACAGTATGCTAAGGGCTGGGAAGAGTAGCCTGGCAGAGTTTGACTTCACGCTTCCTTTAAGAACAACAACAGCTCAGGTGTGCAAAGAGGTGCAAGATCATCTAAAGCACTAAGACAAGTGCTTTTCAATGAGCAAAATATAGATATGCAAGAAGATGACCATAGCCAGATGAAGTATTACTAGACTGTTGCCATACTATGCAATTAATATATTAAACAAAAAATCAGAAGTGCAGCACTTCCTTGTACTCAGCTAGTCCCCAAGAATGACTAAAGGAACGGATTTAAATATACGTTGGTGAAACGTAATAGAGAGAAAGTCCTGCAAGGTCATCGCTGAGACACACCATTAGTTCTTCACCTAATTTGAGCTATACAAATTCTGCACAAGAGCTGCCTGTGCAGGGCTCCCCCTGGTACTGGTTTACTCCAGGTAGCATGCACTGAGGTCTAACAGGTATGTTTACTATTTGGAGTTTGGATTAGGGGAGAGCCTGAGCTATGTTTTGTATACTTGTTTTTAAAGGAACAGCTTTTTACTCCTTTAACCAAGTGTATAGAGCAGCTCCCTTGTGGTGTTGTCTAGAAATAACCAACAGCCCTGAATCTCAAAACAGGTCTGGAAGTTTTCTTCAAACTCTTAAATTACCCATAGTTAGGTTCTCTTTAGCAAAAGGTGGCCCTGGTTGGGAACCTTATTGCTTTACTAGTACTATTAGATTTGTCCTTTGACAAGCTATAAAAAAGACTCCATCTGTGTTCCATCCAAATTCATCACTGTTTAGAGAAGTATTAATAAAACGGGGAAATTAAATCAATGAAGTCACTTTATTGATCCTGAGAACGTGGAACTACTATTAATAAAACATGTTGATGTTGTTTTATGGACAGGTCAAAGTCCTGGTAAGGGTGTGTTTGTCATTCTAATTTATGTGCAGTTTCATCAACAAAGTATTTGTTATTCCAGTATTGTATTTATTCATCTCCTGTTTTCCTCCCCCACAGCCAGAACATCTGCTAAACGTTTTTGAATCTAAGCTTGTTGGGATAGGGCCCATTACTTTTACATATTTATGAACTGTGTGGTACACTGGCATTCATTCAGCAAGGACTGCTTCCCAAGGCTCATGCACGAATGACATAAACCGGTATGGGCTAATGTGCAAGAGGTCCACATGTGCAGAGGTCACAGAGGGGGTTGGAAATCCATTTACATCCCGAAGTACTTAAACTCCACTGCTGCAGAGGAACAGAACTATCTGCTAATATTTGAGTGATGCAGGAACACAAAAAAAGGAAGAACAGATATTGATGGTGTCCTAAGGAATTGTAATGAAGAGTAATAGGATAAAATTGAATGAAAAGAATTTGTATCTGACTCCAGAAACATCCTCTATCATAAAAATATTTTCAAGTCTGGTCAAACAATCCAGAAAAGCAAAAGCTACTATGTGTGTGTTAGTTATAACAGACTGGACAAAGCAGAACACAGGACTGGTTCTGGTGGTGGAAAAATGAACAAATAATTCATTTCTGATTTCTGTTTTTCTTCTATTCTAGCCCAGCCTCCCATGCCAACACTCACACAGGCACAGCTTTATACTATTTACACACTGGGGGGAGTGTATTCTGCCGTTATTGTGCGGCAAACTTACACATGTGACCCCCATTACCACAAACAGAAGCTATGTTCATAAATCACCCTTGTGTGCCTGGACTGAGCGGGCCTGTCCCTATTTGCCTTTCCGGCTGGATTGCAAACAGTGCATTGCCAAAGTCAAGGTTGTAAGATTTTCAAACCTCGTGAGAAAGAACGTAGCCCATCTCCTCTCAACTGTGAGAGCCATCCATGCTCCAAGGATCATTTGTCTGCCTAAATCCATGCCAGCAACAGAGCACAAGCACAATCACAGCCTAATAGTCTTAATGAGATTACAGCTAGCGATGCCCCAGTGCTGCTGTCTGGCCAAGAAACAGAACAAGCACCAAATTCATCTGGAGAAAAAAAATCTCCTTGGCTTTCATGTGAGCAGGCTGCAGGTTGATCAAGATTTCAGATCTACGGTGTACAAGATCCCTTTGATTTCTTTTTCCTCACATTTTTTTTGCAATACGTTATTATTTTTTAGATAGCAGCGTATTCTTCTCTTGGATCTCTACATTTAATTAATATTTTTCGGGTGAGAATTTAAAACTGATGATCATGCTGCTCTGTAGCACAATTACATTTACAGATGCCTATTGTTAGGCATGCTAGATTGACCTCACCCATGGCTTTTGTATGTTTGGCTACTATCTGGATGCTTGACTACGATATCCATGTGCTATGGTGGAGCGTGGTGGATCTTTGCCAATATAATCATTCCTTTTATCAGCAGTTTATCTGATGCATCTGTTCGGCTCACTGGAATGAAATTGCTTGTAACTCTATCCTACATAGGGCAAATACTCTTTCTGCACCTGTTCCAAGCAGCATCTGGTTTACTTACTGCTTAAATTCTTAATCTCAACAAAAACAAGTAAGTTGTTAGTGTGTATAACAAAGGCTGGAATAAGGAATTAAATGAACAAGCTGATCTTTGGATAGTACCATATCAGCTGGCTTAGAGTACAAAACCTGGTATCAATGCATTAAGGTACGGATAGTGTGGCGCTCACTGCAAATTGCAGATACTACCCTACAGATTTTATCGAGCTTGCTGTGAGAAACCTGCTGCTAATGGGTGAGTCTGAAGGTCTTGCAGGACTTAATACCTAGAAAAAAAAATATCCAGTAGTAGTGGATGCATGGATTTTGTGTGAAGCCTATTTAGAAGAGCTAGCACAAAAGAAAATTCCTCCCCTTAGAAACAAGAAACCCCATAATTTTATAGTCCATAACAAACAATAAATAACATTTTCAGCAGAAGGTACGAGAGGCCGGCTTGGTCAGTACTCACAGAGCAAGGCTGTATAAGTGACCTTCTTCTCTCACAAGTCAACTCCTCCCCGACAGGTGCTCATAGTTCACCCGCCTCTGCCAGGGCAGGCGTCTAAATTAGAGCGCCCTCACCACTTATCGTGCCCTGCCCCTGCATAGGTTTCTCTTTGGAGAGCTCGCACAAACAATTTTCTCTTTCTCTAGGCTTGCAAGGTAAAGCCAAAGTAAAAAGGAAATAGGATCTGGGATGCAAATCTCCTTCTGTACGTCTTTCCCAGAGCATCTCGCAGGGTCTCGGGGAGGCTGTGTGATGATGGGTCTGCCTGCCAATTCGTCACTGTTGCCGTGGTAACAGAGCAGTGGTCCCCTGTGGCTTGGTAAGGGAGCGGCAATGGGAGCACGGAATATATGTATTGCCTCCTCCTTTGAGGATTCCTCTGACCTGGGTAATCCATCCATTTCTTTAAAAAAGGCTCTTTTATACAGAAAGTACTCCCCCTGCCCACTTTGGCACACACACGCTTTGGTTACTCTGCTCATGGAGCTCTACAGCATCTGTATATTTTGTTTGTATGGTATAGGAAAGCTGGCATAATCCCGACAGAGCCACTCGCTTCTGAGAAATACCGTGTCATGTGAAAACAGGAAAAAAGAAACCTTGTTCTGGTAAACATCTGAACATCAGCACACACTGACCAGTATTTGAAGAAGTGCTAGGATGGAGCGATATAATTTTCTCTCTCTGAGCAGGTGAATGAGCAGTTGAGATGGCAATAGGGTATTTTTCTGCCAACGTGACCGAGTGCAAGTGTGTCTGTGAGGCCCTATTACAGCTACAGGGAAGCTCAGGGCAGGCAGACTTCCTTTGTCCCTGTCCCCTCAACTGAAAAGTCTTTGTGTCATCCTTTCTGAGCCTTAATGTTGCTGTTTTCTACTTGTTTAAGATATTTTTATTGTAACATTGACACAAATTATTATTAGTAATGTTAGGCGGGACAGACCACAGCAGTGGAGAGCTAGAGACTCTGGGCTGTAGTTAAGAGAAGAAGCCAGGACTGCAGAAGCAGGCGCTATTTTGCTGGACAATGAACAATTCAGGCTTGTTTTGGAAAGCAAATCCTTGGATAGTTAAATAATGCCACTTGTTTACAAACCAGACTATTTATCTCATCTTCTTAATAAAATGTTGCTAACAGTTCTTTGTTGCTTTCCTTATTATTCTCTCCTAATGCCAAGTGCTTCTTTTAAGGTAATGGATTTCCTCTCTCAGGACATCAGTAACAAATACAGCTCTGTGTGCACATAGGTGGTACGGACAAAAACAAACACACAGAAGTAAAAACCACACATTTGTTTTCTTGACTAACTTTCCTATCCTCGCTTCTAACTCAAGTTGTTTGAGCTTTCTCTGACAGTGGCTCATCACAACTTGCTGGGTAGGGACAGGCCTCCAGATGCCAAAATCCAAATATTAATGATCCCATCATGACAGGGGTTTAAGTACCTTTTCCCCCACTATAATCTGAAGCAGCAGAGGTGGGACTAGCTCAGAACAGCAGTATCAGCCAGAAAGGTCAAAAAGACTTGAACCAGATTAAAAAACTGTGAGTGAGCTAAAAAAATCTCAGACTTTAAAACCATTAACAATTCAAGTCATTTTACTTGTCTTTGCCTCTGCCTTCAGACTTAGTTTTCCAGCTTTTCTCCAACTCTACAAGGACTGTAATTTAATTCGGTTTAGAGAAAAAGTTATGTTTCTCCTATGCTTACGTGATTTTAAAACATGTGACTTTGAGAACATCAGCGAATGCAGTGATGGCCATGACAATGCCACTAGACTTGGCACTGCAGAAACATCTCTGCAACGTAGGTAAGCCCATCTAGGGCCAGCCTCAGGAAGTCTGGAGCCTTCATATTAAAGATGCTGAACTTTAACAGCATCCCTCCCACCTCCTTGCGTGGTGGCTTAGTGGCTTTTTCAAAATTAGTTATGAGTACACCCAGACTTATGAGCATCTGGTTCCACGCAGATATGAGGTTACTAAAAATATGAAGGCATGTTATAAAAATTCATGTTATCACGGGCATTTTATGGCTGCTTCTTCGGTAATCTTAAATGAGAATGCAATAAGATCAGAAACTGAACTGCACACTTAATCTTACATAGGGGAAATGCTGGTTAGTACATACAATTAAATATACCTGCTTTGCTGCCCCCCACCCCCGATATTTTTACGCTTGGCTTGGTGGAAAAGACTTGGTGCCTCTGGGTATGATAGCATGAAGCCATTCAAAATGAAGCTGTCACCTGAAGAAGACAATCCCGTGAAGGAATAATGCTGGGCTAGCAGCGGGTATGAAAGCAGCAGAGGAATGTAGGGGAGAGGAGGTGGCTGGCCTTGGCCTGCAGCACCAATAAGCCTTTTCCATTTGCAGCTTTACCTTTCCGCAGGCTGAGCACTAGCTAGAGCTATTTAATGGGATCATGAGGGCTGCTGTACCATTACTTAGGGAAAAGGGTATAAAAATGACAGCAGCTAATAAGCACCAATTTCTCATCAGTCGCCTCATCAGGCTAATTTCACAAACAGACGGTTTCAGATGCTAAAGGGCTGGAAAGGACATTCCGGCTGCTGGATCCAGGCCAGTCAGTACAGAGGGAGTACATCCCTGTGCCCGGACACTTCAGTCTCAACCACAAACAAAAAGAGAGCTACCCTAAATGTACACCCACCGGAGGACATAGATTTCATTAACTGAGCTGGACGGCTAAAGCCACAGCGCATTCATTCTTCCTAACGATTAAGAGGCAACAGGAGTGGGAATATGACTGTTCCTTTGTTCATAAATGTCCAGACCACATTCCTGGTTGTGAAGTTCCCTCACAGAAAGGAAGGCTTTGTCTGGAGCTCATGACTGAGGACAGCAAGAAAGACTTAAAAAAAACCCCAAACTTGGTGGACCAGGGTGGAAACACACCTTTAATTGAGGCGTTAGTACAGAGGAGGCGTTCATGCATCCGAGGGAGGAGGCTGGCTGATGCAAAGGGCAGAAAGTGGACAGAGATGTGTGTGTGGTCTGAGAGCAGGATAAAGGCAGGGAGTGTGTGTTTATGCGTGTAGGAAGGGAGCGGATTGTTTGTAGTGGGAGTGCAGTCCATGCATGTGAATTATAGATGTCAAAGCTGAAAAAGAGCTTGTTGGCCTTTTCACTTTTCCTTCTTTTAGCCACTGATTTGAAAAGTTGAATCTTCTACTCATTGCACCAAAGGATCTAATGCAGTATATTTGCTCTAGTATCATCAGTCACTAATTAGGTAATTCTGACAAAAAAACAAATGTGACAAGATTGGTTCTTTCAAACATCAAGGTTCATTTTTGCTCTTAGTATCACTATCCAGGTTTTTTTAAACATGCATTTAATTTTTTTCACTATGATCTATAGTTAGCCTTGTTAGGAAGTGTCTATGCTGTTTTTCTATTTTTAAAAGATGGGCCCGCATTTGCTCAGTTTTTGCTTTAAATTCTCTGGTGCACTGCTGGTAAAATTAACTTACAACAAGTTTTCAGGGCTATTAGAAAGTTATCATCACACTAAAATATGTTCCATGCTGAATGATTTTGATATGTTAGGCTTTTTTCACAATTTTTCCACACCTGATTTTCATGGAGATCCTTGCTCCTGCTTGTCTATACTCCTATTAACTGCTGCTATGGTCATGCCCGTTATTGATCTGTTTCTGGAAAGCTCAGCAACTCAGCAATTTTATAACTGCATTATAAATAATTCAATCAACTGTTCTTCCCCACAACTACTTCTCATTTATTAATGGGCTTTTTTTCTAGGCAGTATTTTCTCACCTCTCATCACCATCCAATATATATACTTGGGGGAGGAATGTAATTAGTTTTGCGGTCCTTCTGCCAAAACTTCCACTGACTTCAGTCACAGATTTGCCTGAAGAATGCCTGATTATAGCTTGTAGGAGTTGGTCCTATTTCTGTACACCAGGAACCGGCTGAAGTGAGCGCACACAGGTGGGCAACGGAGTCCCATGGGCGTTTTAACCCACAGGCTTTTTAAGAGAAGCATGAAAATGTGGGTTTATACATATGAGAAGAGGAAGGTGAAGGATGTGGGGGAAACCAGGCAAGGTGAAAGAGGATTCTGTTATACAAGAGCAGAGAAAACTGAAGATTTTATATGATTAACTCATGTTAAACTCTGTTTGGTTAGGGGGTTCTTTTGGTTTTGTTTTGTTTTAAACTTTTCAAATAACAGAAGAGTGGATTCTCTTTCCCCCCTTTTCTGTCATCAGACAGCTGTGCAAATATTTTAGCATGTGATTGTGGAAGCACAACACTGAAAACTTCTGAATTGTGCCAAGAGAAAAGTACAGGAAAACAAAAAGCAAAAGCCTGGGGTAGATCTAGCTGCCAGGATCTCCTGTCCCCAGGGGAACTAGACAGAGGAAAAGGCAGAGAAAAAAGAAGTCTGATAGCTTTCATTGCTTACAGTGACAGTATCCCAGGTCAGAAGCAAGCACAGGCTTTTGTAGTCTTTTTGAAGGAGGGTAGCAAAGGTATCAGAGCAATTAGCAGTCTATTAAATCACGGCTTTCTTGGAGGTTGTTGGCTTTATCTGCAGCACCAACTGCTGGGATTGTACCTGCCTGAGATACTGAGTTCTCAGGTTGCGGGTAAATTGAAAACCTGACTTACACAGTGTGGTAAGTCAGCCTTTGAATTTAGGAAATCAGAGCTACATGCTTGGTCTGCAGTTGTACTGGCCTGGCATGAAACAGGTCTTCTTCCAGCAGCTTAAGGGGTTCATCAGCAGAGCAGTGATTCAGGCCAGCTGACTAAAACCACATCTCTTCACAGGTTCTCTCAGGAGTTTATGCTACATAAGTGTGGGCAGCAGGTGATGACACAAACCTAAATATGCCACAGCCAGGAATCAAGTTGCACCGATTCTCTTCCAAAGAATCCTATCTTCTTACTGCAGGGGAACAAATTAATCCATAAAAAAATTAGCTTTCAGTTGCAGCATTCTCAGTGTCTTTCGCCACACTCATTCAGCAATTCCTCTACATCAAATGACAGAATAGCTTTGTCTTTCCCTCCTGCTTAAGTTAAAGGAATAGGTCATGCCATAACCGTACCCTATCTCCCAGCAATGGCAAATACTAAATTTTGCAAATGAATGCATACCAATCCATCCCGCTGGTGAGAAGTCAAAGGAACAAGATTTCTTCCTGAAGCTGGTCATCATTCTGTGCCCTGAAACACAGAGCTGGTGATACTTCTCGTTTTTGTTACGCCCATATGACTCCCAAAGTTACTCAAACAAACAAGAAACCTTTGGCTGTGCTGCATGTAATCTCCCATCCTGGGGAATTAAGCAGGTGGTTATTAAAACTGCAATAACACCCACACTGCGAGCACATTTAAAGCCTAAAGGAAGAAATTCTTCCTTCCATCAAAGACAGCAAAATCATTTAATGATTACAGGAAGCCTTCATACTCCAAACTTCCTCTAACCATTTTCATTCCTCTTCCATTTAATTACCTGAATGATTAATTAAGGTTAATCAGCTAATGTTTTGCACAGTGCCTTGAATGAGTAAAGCACTGTATAAATCCTTGGCATGAACAGTTTATTAGGCTACTATTTATTTCACTGTTGTTGCTCTCTGGGCTCTTCCTATTCCTTTTCATATTCCCTTTCATAGGCAGTGACCAGTGCTACCATGGCTATTATTTCTAGCCCAAGTTATGCAGTCAGCAACACCATCCTCCTGTGGCTGTTTCAAGAATATATAGCTTTTCTGGCATCATCACATGTACTTTTACGGAACTCCAGTTCGCAATGAAGACCTTGCGCCCCGTTATCCACTTAACAGCATTTTTCACCTTGCCCTCAGGCTCAGACTCCAGCCTCGCTGCACCTATCCCCTGCCCACATCTGCACAGTGGTGAGAACAGACGGAGGCTCCCTCTGCCCAGCACGACAGCAGAAACCAGGGGTGGTTGCAGCCCCTTCCAAAAGGGGATCGGTTTCCCAACAGAGTCCTGGAACTATCTGCAATTCTGTCCTTCATTTAGGAAGCCTAACCAGGGCTCTCTTGATGCCACAGGGGCTGAGCACAGACTACAGCAGAGTCATGGTTAATGTGGCCTCCAAGGACAAACAGGAGGCTTGCCTGTGACAGAAATCTCACCCTCCTAAAAAAGGTTTGAGGCCACCTCCCAGCTTCTCCACAGTCTTGTATGACTCTGAGCAGGCCATTTACAACTAGATGTACAAGCATTAAGTTTGGGTGTCTCAAGTTGCAGTTGGTTTGAGAGACCAGAGACATGACTTTAAAAACCAGGACGTACTCCTCCAGTTGAAATCCGTGGGCTCCATACTCACTGTCTCTCCAGATCCTGTGAGGTAAATGTACAAAACACTGGGTTTGCTTTGTTTTTCTTTAACTGTCAGCCATACAAATTCTGCTTTATAATTGACAGTCAAGTCAAGTTCTTTCCTTCTTACTCATAAGTAACATTCAACAGGCCAAAACGGGCCACAGGGATGCCAAAAATATAACTCTTTGGAACTTGGTAAACAATCTTGTTGATACTGCTGAAAACAGCAGAATCATTTGCTCTCAGCGCGTTGGCTCTTCAGAGGTAATGACAGCTCTTTGAGTCACTGAACTCGGCAGACCCAACTGTGAGTGCAACCAGGGCAGGCCGAGCTGGTGAATCTCATGATCGTTCTCTCATGTTCCAGTTTACTTTAACTCCTTCTAGGGTCTCCAAAGCAAAAGACCGTCTCATGGTCAAAGACACCAAAGCGTCAAAGGACAAGTCCAAAAATAAAGTCCCTGTAATGTTCCTTTTTTCCTTGCCTAGGTCACTGCTAGACAAGCATAGACTATTTCTAAGCAGAAACATCCATGCAGAGAAGGGAAAGAAGAGAGAAAGCACAGTAATCATTCTGCCCTCACAATCCCCTTCCTTCTGTATCCTCACACTGCAAGCAGCTATGGGCATGGGTTTGGGCGGACTATGAAGCCCTGCTTTCTTCTAATCCTTCTTGTCTTGGCCCTTATAAACTCTGGAAGAAGACTGCTAATGGCACCAGCTGCCAGCCAGGACAGCCATGCAAAGTGTCTCTTGCAAGTTCTCCAGATAAGTCCCACAGTGATGTCCAGGTGTTTGCCCAGAGCAACCGCCAGTCATGATCCCCGGTGCTGAGAAATGATGGGATTTGCAGTAAGTCAGCAACTGAGGAGCAAGGAGCCAGAGAACAAAATGGAGGAAGAAAAGCAAAAGGAGACAAATGGACAGCGCAGGCAAGAAACATACAGAAAACAAACTCAGAGCAAAATCTGAGACACTTAATATGGTTTAACTTGTTTGTGGCTGTCATCTCTAAACACCAGGAAAGCTGGCTGAAACCCCAAAAAGCTGGCATACTTGTCCTGAGGCCTGTAAGCACATACAGGCATGGAGGCATTATACAGGCAGCAAGGAGAATCCAAATATTCGGCTTGAAGTCTATGTACTACTGTATGTATGTGCATGTTACATATATGCAGTACCAAAAGCTCTGAGAAGTAGAAAATCATGAGTCAGGCCTTGTATTATAACAGGATAGGCTTGATAACCCTTAAGATTTTGAGCTTTAAAGAAAAAGAAACAGGACTGTGAGCACTTTTTTGCTAAAAATGCAAAAGTGACAGAAAAAGGTGATGAACAGAAGTGGTTGCTGAAGTTTGTCCTGCCACACGTTAGTACCTGTGCTGGAGAATATACACGAACCTGCCGGTGCATTCTCTGCCGCTGCAGAGGGTACTGCTTTATCCAAAGAAAACTGTGAAGGCAGATTTGCCCTAACTGTCCTGACTGACGGCTTTCTCTGATGTATATAAACAGCAAATGATAAGTTTGGAAGAAATTGCAGCAAAAGGCTGATGAGATGCTGCCCAAGTGCCCAATACAGAACGTAAGGATCAGCCTTGTGGAGAAGACTGGGCAGAAGGAAGAAACAATATAGAAGAGTTTTGACCTTTTTCACTGAATCAAGAAGGAAACAATATATGGGTCTTCCTTCTCTTTGGCTACAGTTGCTGTGCAAGAGCAGGGGGATTGGTTTCTGTGGCTCATTAACCCAGGCTACTGCTGCTTCATGGAAATCAATGTATCATTTAATAGGGGGAGGCTTTTCAGCTCTGTGAGATTTTATCTGCTTATGGCTACCATGATATTTATAGACATATCCATCAGCCTAACAGCAGGAAGCAATTCTCTAGGGGTCGAATTGGGTGGATTCTCTCCATTTAAACTCCATTATGGATGCAGCTTTCTGTATAGGATTAACCACTCAACTCACTGAATCCTGAACATCATCAGCTATTGTTCACAAGAATTGATGATCTCCATGGCTTAGTTGTGGGACGGTTGACTTGTTTTCAGCCTTAATTATCTTTTCAAAGAATAAGGTCCTTTGTTAACCTCTGACTTGCTGAGCAATGTGTAGGCAGCCTATTAAGTACTTCACAGTCCTCTTTTAACCCTATGATTTGGGCAGCTCTAGAGACCTAGTCCCATGATTATCCTATTTCTGACCAGTCTGAATCTTCAACCGTCACATGAATAGCGAGACCAGAGAACCAGCTTTGATCACAGCAAGCTTAGGAAAATAAACAACAGTGGCTTGGAAGATCAGGGCAGAAGCTATGTGCATATCATGCGAAGTGTTTTAATGCTTTCAGCCTAACTTTTGGTAATGATTTACAGAGCATGCTTCCCTGCTAAGACTATTCTAAGAGTCATCTCCATTGGGGATTTAGCATGCACTGATTCTATCTCCTAAAATTATCCAAGCATCTTTCTAGCATTGAATTTCTTCTGGTGAACACACCTTTTGGCATGAGACAGTCTTGCAAGGGGAGCTTAGAATAGACCTATTGTTCCAGCAGCTCACAGTGCATAGGCAATGTTAACTGCTGCTTAATTTAACACAGAAAGACGGATGCTGAGTCCTGGCATGGACAAGTGTTCTTGAATACAAATAACAAATCTGAGCTATTTAAGGTAACCTTCCCTCGTGTTTACAGTGACCTCCACCCTCATGCCTTGGTTGTATTCCTGGTGCCAGCCTGACACACCAGCATGCAGCTCTCATCTTCCTCTGTCTACTACCCTTCTAGTGCTTCCTCACAAATACACTCAATGAGAAACATGAGGGCAGATGCTATCTATCCCCAAGTGCAAAGATTAAGTTCCCAGTCTCTGGTAGAACCCACCCCATTTTCCATCTTTGAAGGTCTGGTCAAAATTTATACATGAATCTCATTCCCATTGCTTTGCTCTTGAGTAATTTTATTTTGCTAGTGTATACAGCCACAGTGTACTCTTGCTCCTTTGCTTTACTAGTCCATTTCTTTTCATCCAGATATCTCAGAACACTCCATAAATACAACTTAAACTACAAAACTAATAAGCCTTCTGTCAGGTAGGAAGGACAATGACATTATCATCTCTGTTTTATGAAAACAGAAGCTGATGTTCAGAGAGAGAAAAATTTTATAGGAAGAAATCTCTAGTCAATAAACTCTACATCCAAGATGACTTGGGATAATTTTAATGCTTGAAATGTACTTATCCAGGACACTTTTAGTTTTTAGCTAAATCAAGACACTTGTGCAAGTCTATTAATTAGTAGAATTGTTTAAAAAATGACTACCTTATATAGTTCTTTAATCATCTTAGAAACACCTGGAGCAGCTTAAGAAGTCATCGTCAGGTGTTGTGTCGTGTCCTGTACCCGCCCCCGCCAATGGCACTAATACACCTTAAATGCCCTGACCAGCCTCACCAAGGACTCTCACCCTGCACCTCCTGCCCAGTGGTCCTGGGAAGGGGGGCTCCATTTAAGCCCTATCCTTGGCACCCAGGCCTGGCCTGAGCTACGTTGTAGCTGTGCAAGTCTGCGGACCTCTTTCTTTCTCCTGGGTGGACGTTGGACCTATAACGTAGTCCTGCCTCCTGCTGCTCCTGACTGCACTCCCAGGATACACCCTGAACCTAATTCACCACCTTGCCTAGTCTGGCGCAGTTGATGAAACCTGTTATCAGCACCCAACGCTGCCCACCCTGCTCAGGTCCTCTGGGTGTGACTGCGCCCTGGTCGGGGAGGATGCTGCCCTGGGTTCACCCTTGGGCCACAACTTGTCCCCTGCTCTTTCTGCTCCCTGAGACCCTGGTCCCCACCGCCAGGTCACTCTCATACTGGAAATGCTGGAAAAGATCTTGCAAGCACTTCAGTGCAAAGCCAGCAAGCCACCTTGTCCAAACACTTCGATGGTGGTTTAAAAGCAGCCACTGACTGACTTTGCAGCAAAGTGGCTGCCAAGCACTAACACAAGCCATTACGTTACCACCTTCCAGACAAGCCAGTGTTCAGCTGGGGTGAGAGTAAGTTACTGTGGGAATGCCATGCTGAATTCCCCTGGTTACATCTGCTAAAGGTTGACTGCAGTGGGAGACAGGAGAGTTACAGCTTAAAGTTCACTTTAATAAACCAAAAATATTTAAAATACAACTTGCCTGATCTACGGTAGAGTTCCAAAAGATATTGATTACAGTTTATTAGCTTTTCTGTAATGTTTCAAGCAAGTTCTTTCAGGTTGTCTACACCGAGACATTTTTTGGAAATAAACATTTTGGATCTAACCCTAAATGAGAAATTATTTCAGATTTGGTAATACAGACTGGGTTTTCAACTTCCTCTGTGAACAGGCATCTGGAATGAAAATGTGTCTGAAAATTTTGGCCTGCCTATTCAGCCTGCCTGAGCTCAGGCTGCTCTCAAAGCTGAAAACCTCACTGAGAGACAAGGGTTAGATTCCTCACAGGCTGCGCCTGCCGCAGTGCCAAGAAGTAAACACGTATGTCTAAGGCTACATAAACTAATTAGACACCTAATCCTACCTTTGCCTGCATCTGGTATTGCAGAGAAGGAGCAGCAAGTAAGGGAGGAACAGAGGGAAAGAGAACATCAGCTTGTCAGAGAAACAGGGGCCAATACACTGCTCGAGACATTAATTTTACACAAACTATAAGCATATCTCTCAAAACAATAAGACCCTAAAACAGCACACAGGTCCCCTGCACAGGAGGGGAGAAATCCTCCCCCAAAGAGAGGTGCTGCACTTTCATTGACTACATAAAAAAGCTCAGAGGCAAATTAATAAAAAAAGCGATAGCTTCTTAATTACTGTATCAAGTTTGCGAGCAAAATGGCAAGCAGGGGAGTCTTGCCCACTGCAGTCCTCCTGCCAGAGGGGCACACAGGGATACAGGCACCGTGAAACACAAGACACAAAGGTTGCATCAGCAAAGAAGTCCTTCCCAGTGGGTCCTCTCCCAAGGCTCAGGCGCCGCTACCACGCAACTCTGCGGCACTGCTGGCTTTCCTAAAACAACCTCTCATCACAACTTCTGTGAGCATTGTAAGACTTGGCCAGATAACAGCCAGGACCAGCAGCCTGAGATGCAAAAGAGTTTGTTAACTTCTGTAACATTTTCTGCGATTTCCAATTCAAGATGCAGAACACGCACTGCCTCTTTGCAGCAATAATTAACAGGAGATCATGGTAAGCATGCATTCAAAATGAGGGACAGATGTCTGACAAACACTGAAAAAAGAAGTACTGAGAAGCTAGGAAGCTAGGTTAAAAATGAGAAGAAACATATTTTCTCAAATCGCCTCATTTGCCTTATGGTACAAATACTTTCAGGATTCACACTATCAAGCACTTCTCCCAACTATGAGAGCACATTTGCTTTTGAAGAAGATGAAAGGTGGAGATTAATGGATGACAACTGATTTCAGCAGGTGGGGTTCTGAGAAGAGGTATTAACTATTAGAAGGGCTTGCAACTCTAAATCAGTGAGCAAAGAGATGCTGTGCTAGGCAAACAATTTAATTGACCTACAGTGATGACAGGCTTTAGTATTTTCTCACAGATAATAACTGGTTGCAGAAAAGAAGATGCCTTAGGCCTTTAACCAAATTGGTCACCTTAAAGCTATGAAGTGCCCCACCCAGCACTAATTATTGCTATTATAACAGTAACAATGAAATCAAAAGTAACAGCTGTTATTCTTTGACTGCTGCCTTGCCAAGGTTGGTATTTTGTTTGATAGGGACCAAAGAAAGAGGCTTAATCAACTTAAAATCACCCTTTGTTTTGGAAAGCTTTTGCCATTATCTGAGTAAAACTCAAGTTTTGACAAGTTGTGAAAACAACTCTGTGTTTCCAGCATTTGCACCTTACCGAGTGTTTCCTGCATCTGTGATGAAGGTTAAAACAGGGATTTGCTCATACTCTTGTTATGTGATACCCCACAGTTGGACTGTGGCTGTGACTACCCCTGTAGGTGCCTTTTCTGCCTTCTACCATCCTCACCTGTTGTTTATGTGGGTTTTCACATGGCCAAAATAAGAGGTGACTGCTATTAAACACAGTAACTAGGAACATTAGCAGGTGGTCTTAGAATCACATGAGACGCCTCTTACTAGTTCTATTTTTGAAACAACCAAATAGGTTTGATTCTGTGCCACCACGCTCGGTGAGATAAGAAAGCGGAGCATCACGATCGGCCATCTGTTCAATGCACAGCCGGAAAGTGTTCACCTTCACCTGAGGGCTCTGAAGACCACCTGCCAGGACCTAGGGGAGCCCTGAATCTGGGCTAATTGAAGGGATCTGCAGCCAGCTATCTTCATATTTAATAGGGGTGTACTGCTGATGGAAATTGCAAGCAAATTAGAGATTCTGGCATGTCATGGTCTAGCCAGACCCAAACAAAAGCACATGGTGATAAGGACAGAGCACTGCACACTGGGACCTGTGGTCTCCATGGACCTCATTGCTTTATTAAAGAGTTGCTGATAAGCTATGATGTTCTACAAAACTCCACATCTTTCCCAGAAACTAGCTTTTCCTCAGTTGTGTTTATAATGCCTTTCATAATTTTCAGCTCTTCTGTTTGTTTTTATATGGGTATAAGACGGTTTCTTTGTCTTCAAATCAAATCACAGGACCTCACTGTTTCTAGCTCAAAGTCTCCCTAATGCTGCTAATCTCATATTAACAGCCTACTGACACAGAAGAGACCACAGAAAAGACTGATTGCCAGCTCTCCAGCCCTGTGGCCGTGTGCTGGTCAGATCTGGATTAATACTTGAGGCGATTTACCTCAGGAGGCCTTGTTACAGGTGCCTGTAACTCTAAACTCTCCTTGAACTGCCTGGCAGGAGAGGGAGGAGGGGAACCTGTGAATGCACAGCTGATGCGGACACAAACAAGGCCCCTCTGAAAGTCACTTTTCTTTTCCTATAGAAAATCAGGATGACAGCAGCAAAAAAAATCCTTGATTTCAGATAAAAGGCGAGGAGCTGGTCGTCAACATCCCACCCGGGACACAAAATCCACTGTGATGCTCCCTCTTATTACCTGTCACTGGCAGCGAGTTTGCTTGATTTTAGCTTTTCTGGTTACTAGAAATGATTATCGAGGAGCACAGGCAAACACATTTATTTCCTCCAGAGTTTGTGTAGCAGTATAGCCCTGCTGTGTAGGCTAATTCAGGTACAAGAGTGACTCTTTCAGCTTTAAAGACAGTTTAAGCTGTTCACATTTAAGGAAAGATGGAAAAACAGCATCATTCTTGTTTGGCAACGAGCGTCCATGTGACAGTTTGGTTCACCAGCCCAAACGGCCTCAGCCTCCTCTCCAGGGCTGGGCTGCACCTCCTACATTCCCAGCACTGTGCCA
This sequence comes from Fregata magnificens, assembly GCA_013389945.1. Lineage (NCBI taxonomy): Eukaryota > Metazoa > Chordata > Aves > Suliformes > Fregatidae > Fregata > Fregata magnificens. The sequence goes on along the minus strand of WAAD01000466.1, from coordinate 95,556 downwards.
TGCCGACTCTGCTGCTCCATGACCCTACATAGTAGGAGGAGGGTGCTGGGATGACGGATCAGGCTGACCAGCTGCACTTGACATCACCCAGCAGAAGAGAGTCCACACGCTGCATCTGGGCTGCATGAGGAATATGCCCGACTGCTGGGAAGAGAAACGGAGGTAGGAGCTGGTGCTGCCTGCGACCAGGTCAACCTCTGAGCCTTCACATGTGCCCGCGTCTGGACCTAGAGCATCTCTCATCTCCATTAAGATGATTCTATTTCGGAATGATTTCATTTTGCTTGTTAACAAATTGCCAATAAAATAGGTAATTGTTCCTGGCCTGAAGTTAAACAATCGTGTTACTATTATTTGCAGGTCAGAGAGCTGCAAGAGGTTTGGCCTTCGAGGCACCACACTGTCCCCTCTAGGAAGAGGGGTGAAGTACAAAAACATTCTACCATGCCTCACAGAGAAATTAATTTTACCTATAATTATTGTTATTACAAGGCTGCTTGTTCTACCTTGGCTTCTTAAACAACCACACTGCAACTCATACAGATGTTCTGTTTAGAGCAACTCCTACCTCTCCCAGACCCTTCCCTGCCTCTAACATAACTGCACGAGTGTTGCAGCTGGCGTATCTTTCCATATGTCTTTATTAATAAGGAGCATCTGCAGGGAAACAGGATCTGACTCACTCTGCAGCAGCTGCTCCTGCTGCTCACTTCACCTGAAACAACAGGCCCCTGTCTCAAAAGTCGCCTCCATCACTGCAGCAGCCAGTTCCAACATCACCAGTGCAATGCTGTGCTCCCCTTGTAAGAGACAGCATATTCTTAGCTGCTCCCTGCAAAAGAAATTCTTGAACATCTTTGCATATTGCAAACTTACCTTGGTTTTGTGCTGTCTCGCTCCTTTTCTGAGTCTCAGTGGGGAGTATCCAGCCAGTGTGAGTCTTTTTAAAAATTGATTCCTTATCCATATTTGGGAATCTGTGCTGGGCACTAGCTGGTACCAGGCATGTTCTTCCCACAGTGCACTTTGGGACTTGTAGTTCCCAAAAAGGAATGTTGTTTTCCAAATTGCAAGCACCAAGCAACAGAAACAGAAGTCTGAAACGCCTTTACCTCCGCCTCTGCTGAACTGCTGGGCCCTTGCTTTTACAATGTTTCTGTGCTGTGTTTTTGCCTTAACCAGCCTGAATCCTCTGGAAACTTCTTCCACAGTTAACGGCACAGCGTGCAAACCCCTTCGATGCACTGCTGTGCGAAAGCTGCTGCTGCGGAGTGCTCCTGCTGCTACCACGAGGGGCAGGTGCATGATCTTGCCTCCTGGAAACAGCTACTTATAAAAAGAGAGTTATCATCAAGTTTTTAATCATACTCTCCACGCTTTCTTCCCTGCTTCCACCACTGAAATGGCATAGAAACACCCGTTTAAAAGATATATTTCACTTTTTAAAACGTTCTGCATTAGCATATTTTTGTAATTAAACAATCATAGTAGGGGGTCAGCGTTACAAAATAAATAAATCCTGCCTCTCCTGTAGGGATTCATTTTTGAAGAGACTTTGCACTGACTGCCGTAATTACCTTGTAACCAAGACACCCTGTTGTTTTTAAACAACAACTGAAGAAGGACGTGAGTCGTTGCCTGTAGGGTACTGATGGAGACGCTATTGTTATGCCCGAACTCCAGTTCCTTTCACAGTATAATCTGCTTGAAACCGTGGACACGGGGTGACCGAGGAGAAGGCGCCGGAGGAAGAGGAGGCCAGGAGAGGAAGGCACCCATCACCCCGCCCAGGAGTCTGCTGGCCAGGCCGTGCTGCTGGGGCAGCGGGGGAGCCCTCTCCCTTTACTACCCGCCCCAAACCTCTTCTCCCGCCGCCCGGCCGCGGCGAGGTAAGCCGCAGGACCGCAGCCGTGCTGCCTTACTCTGAAGCGGCCTCCTCCGGGGCCCGTTGCTCGGCAGGGACACGCTTGGGGCTGGGCTGACGCCCGGC
>WAAD01000466.1:65315-93017 GCA_013389945.1 Fregata magnificens | reverse complement strand
GCCTGGGCCCCGGGAGCGGCCCCGGCCCCGGCCCCGAGAGGTGCGAGCAGGTGGCGGGCCTGCGGAGCGGGGACAGGGCGGCGCTGGGAAGTGGCTCGGGGTCGCATCAGCGTCAGGCTGGCTTCTAACTGCAGGCCGTGTCTGCCCTGCTTGTGGTTTCATTTTTTTTAATAGAGGGCTTTTGGGGTTTAATAAACTGGGGGGGTTTGGCGGGGGGTTAGGAACCTCTTAGGTTCGTCTATAAATATTATCTGTATGAATGGCAATAGCACCGATGGCCCTTGCTATGGTTTCGCTTAGCTTTTTCTTAATTATCTAAATTAATGGAGGGTGATGCTTGTTGCTAAAAAGCGAGCTAGTAACTGTTTAAAACCCGGCTTGGCTTAAAAAGGCTGCTATTCGATAACGGCTTGTCTATATTTACATATTTCATATGAAGGAATCTCTGCGTGTTTGAGGGAAACGAGGTGTGCCTAGGAGCCTTCCTCGTGTCCTGCTAGATATACAGAATCAGTGCATCTTCTTGGGGGGTTGAATTTGCCTTTTTGTCGGGGGTGAGGAGAGGGAAAGGAGGGGAAGCAGCTGCCGGAGAACTGTACCTAGGCTAGGCTGCAGCTCTCTGGAAGGGATGCAAGGGGAAATGTGGTTCTAAGAAGCACTTATTTAGGCGTCTCTTCATTACCAGTTCTGCAGAAGTGAAATGCTCCCTTTGTGTTGTGGGGATTCAGGCACTGGCTGAGATGAACCGGTGGAGAGAAGTTCTGTCTTGGGTCCTACAGTATTACCACATCCCCGAACATCTGCCTCCAAAAGTCCTGGAGCTGTGGTGAGTTTCTGTTTGTGGCTGTCAGATACACAGGGCTTGCATTAGTTAGGTTTAATAGCAGGCCAGACTTGAATATTGTGTGATATTTTCACTTTGCTCAGTGTAAGTGAGAATGAAAGTGGAACGTGGGACAGGCCTGTTCTCGACCTGTGCGTGCTGGAGCATGCCTGCAAGCCAGCAGATTGCTTTACGGTGGTAAAGTACAAAAGGGTGATGCTGAGAAAGTAACATCAGTGGCTGTACCTGTTGTCTGCCTCGGAAATCTCTCTGTGTTTCAAGTGTAGACCCTGGTACATGCCTTCATGATAGCTGCTTGTGGGTAGTAACTGTCAATGATCTCAACTTTTACAAAGAGTTAGTGTTTTCTAATATTTCTTTCTTCTGTTTCAGCATCCTGTTATACAGCAAAGTGAGAGAGCCCCAGGTGATGCTGGAGGCTGGCAGTAGGTGGCTGAGAGACCAAACCAATAAGAGCCTCCCTGAGTACGGTTCATTGCTGGAGCTCTATCTGTTGCATGTGTTGCTTCCGCTTGGCCGGTTTGAGGGGGCAGAAGAGCTTGTACGTGGCTGTGATGTTTTTGACAGTGAGCAGCAGCTAGCATTTCTCGGGACCATTTGTGAAAGCCGATGTCAGTGGACTCAACGGGAAGAGATGCACTCGGCTGCAGAAGAGCAGCAAGACGCAGCAACAGAAACTGTTTTGGGTAGGCTTTCCCTCTGTTTGTGCTCCTTTTCTTTTTTATAATTTTATTTGAAGTTAGTTGGTCCCTTACTAACAAAGGATAGTAAGTATTAACTGCATATTAAGAATATTGTCATGACAAACCAGCCATGAGGAAGTCCTGCTGTGTATCACAGCAGGAAATGGAAGACTTGGTGATCCATTTGCTGACAATTATAAAGCGTATTTAGTCTTTGCCCATGTCAAGAGATGAGAATTATTTTCCAGATTCAAAGGCAATTCATAATAAATGTTTTGATGTTTGTTTGGTTTTTTTAAAGGTACAAAAGGGAAACTAAAACTACCTAGCAGTCCTTTAAGGGTACATTTTGTTGGGTCTGTGTACGCTCTGCTTTGTCTCCATTTACAGTTGAGCCCATGTAGAACAATGCATCTCTGGCATTTAAAGTACTGCTTCTCCTCCAGAACTGTAAATCACTTGACGTTATCTCCCAGGAGAGAAGCTGGCACTACTGTGGTATGAGATCATATTATACTAAAGTAGATGGTATTACAAAATTGTACTGTTTCTCTGTTCCCTATTGTTAAAAAAACTCCCAACCCAACTCTGATGCAATCAAACTAAGAACAGTCTTACTTTAGTATCTTAGTTTTTTATTATCTGTATCTATGTGATTACTTTCTTCACTTTACTTTGCCCTAACAGCCTTTCTGTTCTTGTATTCTAGGTGCTCTGTCCCAAAAGCTCTTGACCATGTTGACATTACTACGTAGAGCACTGAGGTCCATGTCCAGCCACTTCTATTTACTTCCTTACAAAAAGATGCTCTTGGCTACTTTTCTGCTGTACCTGGTGGTGGTGAGATTAGACCCAGGTACAGTATTAAGATTTCCAATTTTTTAAATTCTATTATGGTTATAGAGAAGAAAAATAGTTGCTTTTAATAGATTTGGTCTGTGTAAACATCTTATCTTTGGGAGACACAAAAGCCGGGTGACTAGGAACTTAGGCTTGTTTCTGATGTTTCCAGCTGCAATCCATGTAGAAGGATGTAGCTCTATGAAAGCCAGTTTTCTGAAAACAGTTACTCCATCCTCACCTCTTTCCAACAGACAAGGTACAGACTGAGAGGCAGGCTGAGCTGTCCTAGAGTCAGCATCTGCCTCAGTCAACTTGAGGTGCTACGAGGTGAATGTCTCCTGGAAGAGTGATTGCCTGACAGGCTGTCCTGTCAGGAAAGCGGAGAGTTGCCCAGGGCAGCAATGTAGTCGTGCATTTGATCTGCTTATGCTGGAGTTTCACATTTCGATTAACTAGTTGGGATTAGTTCTTTCTTAATAGGCTTAGTGTATCTTAGCTTTACCTTTTATAATGAAAGGCTGTTTTGTTTTTTGTTTCGTTCTGCAGCTTCTCCCACATCACTGCCATTCGTTTACAAACTGGTCCAGCTCTTCCGACAGGCTTGGGCAGCTGTATTTTCTCCAATTCATAGGCCTCCAATTCAAGACTAAGCGTCTTCTGTCACAGAATGCGTTTTTCTCTGCTGCTGTAAAAGTGTGAGCTTGTCTTGAGGATGTTATCAAGGACTGTTGAAATCAGTGTCCTAATTGAGATGACCACCTGCAAAGTCCTGCGTGGTGATACCTTCGTTTCTTCAGACAGGGAATGGTGTTGTATGAATTTTGAAACCATGCCAAGTATTCCTGAGATTTTGCTTGGCTCTACAGCACCGTTCTGTCCAGCACCAGGGTAAAGCCACTCCTTCCGTAATCTACAACTGAATAAGAATCCTCCTTTTCAAACGCTTTGCTTTGGATGTAGCTCTTGAGTGAGGGTTGTGTAGCCAGTTATGAACTATGGAAGAAGGTTTCATCCTTGCAAATGCTGGGCAGTTCTCTGAACAAGTGAAATAGTGTTCCTGGAGGCATGACTGTAAAAGGCAACGGACTACCAATAATTAGGGGAATATTCTGTTTTGCCTGAAGACATCTGAAAACCCCAGTTCCTGCAGCATGGGATTTAGGACAAGCATGTGGAAGAAAAACACTGGAGAAAGTGAAGCCTATTGCATTTTGAAGGCCATAGTTTCTCTTGTGACTGATGCCTCCTTATACAGGCACTCTTGATTTTAGTCATATTTAAGCCAGAAAGCCAAGGTGGTGGGCCACAAAGACTACTGTGCTGCACCTGCTCTTCTTAAATGCAAATTACAGCACTTTGTGGTTGCCTGACGCATAGTAATTCTTAGGAGCATGTGGTGGTAAGGAAATAGACTTATTTTTTTAAACTATATTCTATATTATTGTCTAGTTGAACAACTGAAGTTGTTGCATTGTTTTACTCTTTCCCTACCTCTTGCTTTGTTTATGTAGATGTCAAAAAGTCTCCACATATCTAGAATTGCCCTCCCTGCCCCCAATATCTAAAGTCCTGGGTTATGTGGGAGCCATTTAGCAATGCTCTATCATTCAGAACAAAAGTTTATTAATAGGTAGAAAGAGATACTTCTCTGAGATCCCAAAACCTTCTCCAGATCTGTGGCGAGAAAATTATCTTTGCAGAAGATCTGTCACCAGACCGATCCCATTTCCGACCGCTTGGGGCAGAAATTGGAGGTTTGGGGTAGAACATCCATTTTTTCTCCATCCATCCACCTATCATTGATTGACAAAGGGTAAATTCCAAAGGAGAGAGCACTGACCTACTTAAATAATTGCTTTTACTGGAGCAAACTGTTGCATGCTGGAGAGGACAAGTTAAAGGCAAGGAGCCTTTGTGGCAAACAAGTAGACTGCCATCCCAGCATCTGTGCCAAAAGGATGCAGGCTGACTGATGTTAGCCCAAACTATAAAATGTTGAACAAAGCAGCCTTTTTGGGGGGCAAATTCTATCCAACACACCAAACCTCTGAAAAGTAGCCAATATAGATCCCAGTGTGGTGTCTTACAACAGTAGTCCCCTTCAGGTTGTTCCTTTGTCTCTAGCAATAGCCATACACTGAGGTGGTGGCCATTTCTGCTTTCTTCACACAGCTAGCAGCCTGTTGGTGCCTTCAAACTGTGTGTGATCTGTTGCTTTGCTATCTACTGGGACACTTTGTAAACAGTCTGCATCTTCACTGCTAAAAATAGTCGTGTGCCTTATTTCTTCTTGAATTATCCCAGTAGAGAAATACGCCAATATTAGTGTCAGAGAAACTGGGGCAGGTCATTCATGAATGCATTAATGACCTTGCCTAGTGGTTTCAAGAGTAAAAACCAAAACAATCCCATATCCCTCCCCAAAGTTTTTATCTCTGCTAGGACTTCACACCAGTATAAGTAATACATAATGCTTCACCATATTAGAAAGTTATTTCTTATATACTCTGCGGACATATGGAAGAGCTGCTCTTGATATTGCTAGATGGTTCTTGTAATCCAATTGTAAGTGTAGTTATAACTCTGCAACCAACAGTTGATGGGAAACCAGGTAGAATAAAACACAGAAGCTCTGCCTGGAGTTGAGCTCTTTCAAGAAATGACTAGGTTGTGTCTACTGGCCCCCTACTTTGCAAGGCCTCACTTTAAGTCCTTTTTAAGCCAGCTAATGAAATAGCAAACTTCACTCTGAAGTCAGGCCAAATTCTCACAAAATTGACTGTTCAGGTAACAACCATTTTTTTTCTCTAGTTTTCTATTAAAATTTTTCGTTGGATGGCAGAGGTGCAATTTCGGAGATTGGGACCAGTGGTCTGAGCAAGCCATACATTATGTTTAGAATGCTGTTAAATGTCATAGCCACTCATTTACCAGGACTTTAACATTCAACTTGATTTTAAGTGTAGGTTGGTAACCTTCACTTTTTTTAAGTACTACTGATTTTGCATTTGTATTCTGTTTAATTCATCATGAGAGGGCAAGAAGGTAGAAACAAGCTATTGGGGGGTTTTTTGCAATTAATACTAAAACTGCAATATTTAATTTTCACAATAAAGTGACTACTGATTTACCTCTTTGTAGAGTTGCCTATTTGTGGTGTGATTAAGTACATGAAAACTTTTGTGTTTAATGTATTGATAGTCTACAGTTTTCAAATAATTTCTGGAAATGTTTCACTACATGTCCTCATTGTACAGGCATGTTTGAATTAAGTAGAGGACTTGTTCAGTGTGAATCTGATGAGATCTAATCAACTGTAATCAAATGATGTTGGTAAGGTATAAGTCTGCATTTTCATAGGAGTTCAGAGAGTGGTAATTACTTTCTGTGAAAGATCCAGCATTTTTTTTTTTTAAATATGTAAGTGTCTCTGTGTACCTTGGGATGGTCAAGACCAGTACTACCGAGAATAAAGTACCCGGTATTTATCTTTAGCTGTGTTTTTCTCTGCACTCTCATTATATCGTGGAGGGGAAAGACATAGCCATGGGGATCCTCCTGTTTAAGCCTTGTCAGAGAGAATGTGTGTGTGTGTGTGCCATGTGTATGTGAACTTTCTGCTAGTAACTCCAGATATAAGAGCAAATTATAGTTCTGATTTTTTGTTTTGCCATCTTCTTGCTAGATGCAAAAAACTTGTATTAGCCCATATTGTAGGCAGCTGAAGGGCTGAAGAGCAGTTGTCTATAATCAGATGAACAGAGGTCACAAAGATAAGGAATGTCTGGCAGAAAGATGAGGCTTGGTGCCTTAGCACCTGGAGACAAGAAGATTATCCCATGTACCTTGTCCACAGATGATCAAATAGTCAGTCAAGTGGACTTCCTTGCAGTTCAACCTGTTCCCCAACTCATTTCAATCAGTGGAATGGGATGGTTGCCTGGGAGAGATGATGACCTGTCCTGCCTAAGCTGTGATGCTGCGGGGCCCCTGCCAGCAAGGTGTGGATGTCCTGCCACCTTGTGCCAGGCTGCTTATACAACAGTAGAAACATCAGTAACCGAAGTTGCTGTTACCAATCAAGAAAGGAAGCATGCGGGAGAAACCACGGTGAGAAAAGAATCAGATTATTTTATGAGATAATGAGCAATGAGTTTGGCCTTCTGTTTCCCCCTGCTCTGGTCAAGATCTGAGTGAAGGTGGGAAGGTTGAAGTGACTTTTTTTGCTTTGTTTTGGGGCAACAAATGTTGCTCACAGTGTGCAAACTATGGTATTAGCTTCTTGGTAAATAAATTTAGAGTCCAATGTGTACAGCTACATTTGTGTTAATAAATTTGTTATAAGGGAAGTCATATGCAGAAAAAGAAGGATGGGGTTAGAACTTATTTTTCCTTTTTGGGTAGAAGCTACTCTGGATGTACTTTGAATACAGTATGTTTAACCCTATATTAATGGCCTTTTCCTACTAGCTTGTGAGTGTTAAAATTAAGAGCAAAGAAATGTGGACATTTCCCTAGGTACTCCATAAGGCTAGAGGGGAATCATCTGCCAAAAGATTCATATTCAAATATACCAAGTTCAACAGGAGTGTTTTAGAGAGAACCCTTTAAATTCACAGTACTTGGGAGTCTGCATAGCAATCCACCGAAGGAGACATGCTTCTTTTTCCTTTAGAATATGATATTATATTTTGTGTTTCAGATTTCTGTTATTAAACTATGTGCATGACACAGTAATAAACACTTCAGAAACTGGTTATTGACTGAACACCCATGATTACAGAAGTGTATGTATGAGAAGGATTTCTCAGGGAATTAATTTAGTCTTAACACATAAAGAGTATCAAGTCCTCCTGAGCATCAAGTTAACTCTTCACATGTTAAATTGAGTTAAAAGTACCCAGAGAATGGGCCAAAACAATCAGTGGCTGAAATTAATTAAGGTACTAAAGGCACTTTAATTCTAGTTCCTTTTCTCATAACTCTTTTTATTCCTCCATCTTTTCTGTTGTTCTTTGCAGGTTGGGATCAAGTATCATCCTACTACAGTCACACCAGGAGACCTAGCGCAGGTTGAGCGAGCAGTCTGCATGCTGAGCAACACCACAGCCATTGCAGATGCCTGGGCATGGCTTGACCACAAGTTTGATCTGATGTACACCAAGAGAGCTTTTGTGCACTGGTAAGCGGGTGAAGGCATGGAGGAAAGAGAATTCGCAGAGGCCCAAGAAGATCTGTCTGCCTTGGAGAAGGACTATGAAAAAGTGGGAACTGACTCATTTGGAGAAGTAAATGAGGGAGAGGAATCTTAAAATTCACTCTGCCCTTTTCTGTGCGTAAGATTGTCTCTATGTCTCTTTTTTTCATGTGGCTGCATTTCTGCTTGTCTCACACACACCAAGTCCATTGCCATCTTAGTAGACTCTAAACAGGATGAGTTCTCCACTATGAGATCACAAGACAGTAAATGCAGGATATATGACCAGCTAATCATTAGTCACTTTGCCTCAGAGGGTGACAGGCTTCATATTTTATATATTTTATATATTTTATATTTTAATATTTTTAATATATAAANATATATAAATATATATTTAATATTTATTTTTTCATATTCTAATATATCCTGAAAGGATCTCTGTCATCTATACTGTCATTTATTCAATACAAAGATACAGTCATGTAGCTGTAATATTATTTGAGGAACTTGTGTTTCAAAATGTCCCACATAATTGCTACGGACACTATGTAAGGAGAAGTTACCTACAGTGCTCAGTCTTTATTTCATGCTAATTCGAAACATAATGTTTGTAAAACTGTAAGATGCAGTGAGTACTCTGTTGGTGCCAAGAACATACAGCTTGTCCGAGTGCCCTTGCTTCTACAGAATCCACAGCGCGGGGTGGTTAGAAGCTGTGATTTTGCCAGCTGCCATGAGTAGGGGCACAATTCAGGTACCTGTAGCTTCAGCAGGAGTTTAGAGCACGCTATCCTTGTGCAGCGACTGTGTAACAATCATAACTGGATTGGTCTGGAGGTGCAAGTATGCTGACAGTTCTGTCATAACTACTAAATGAACAACATCTGTGACAGAGTTAAGGGCCTTAAAATGACCAGCTTGTGGCATGCAGCACAGGAGCATTACCAGCTCCATCAGACTTCCTGAGATCACAATAAATCAGAACCATGACAAAAAATGTGTGTGATAAGTATAGGAGGGATGTCCAAGAACACCAGCTACGACTTCACAGCTTAAGTCTTCATAAGGTATATTTTTGTATATTCCCATTGTTTTAGGATTTTAGAACAATATACTGTTAAGGCATGCAGGCAGGTGGCCAGCCATGGCCTGAGGTTAAACTGATGGGATAACAAGAGAAACAGTTGGATGTTGCAGATAACGGAACAGGAAAAATGGCTGGCCAATCCTAACCTGTGTCTAAAGTAATGAGCTAACGGCAGGAGAAGCTACTGGGCATTACGTACAGTGAAAGGGGAGTTTTGGGGATGCCCACCTTGAGTGTAAGATATCAACAGAAAGTGAAGGGGGTGTTGGCTTACTGGGGGTACTGACTAAAGCTGAAATTACCAAATAAAGGTGTAAAATTAGCAGAACAGGGCCAATGGTGAAAAAGTGTGTGTGTGTGTGTGTCTATTTAGGAGGGGGAGGAAGCAAGAGAAGAAGGTAAAGAAAATGGTGTCCACTTGGGGGTACCTGTCGAGCAGCCCTGTGCTTGAACAATGCCTGCAGCAAGACAATAAGCCTGTTGTGCTGACCTTGCCATGTGTGTCTGACTTGCTTATGAGCTTACAGTTATCTGGAAGGTTTCCCTTAACACTGATGAAGGGGAGACACCCTGGGGACCAAATATATACCACTGTTATTTTAATGCTGGATTTACTATTGATCTTTCATAGATTTATTTAAAAAACCCTCCATGTTTTCACTGAAACATATACTCGTGGCATACAACTCCAGTAGGGCTACAGAAATGCATTATGTTTTGCCCAAACTGTTGAGGAGCGTTGTCCCCTTTCTGGTAAATCTGTTTGTATTAGGTTTGCTAAAAGGTCATAAAGAAAAGCAGGCACATCCAGAAACATCGCTGACGCAGCTGGTCGTTTTATCTGCAGAATGAACGACTGATCTTTCTATTAGGAACTATAGTTCTGAACTTGCTATATTAGGGGAGATAATTGTGCAAGTCCAGAATCTAATTCTATAATTTTTAACATATATAGAGAAATTTTGTATATGACAATTCTTATCAAAAAGGAGATAACTCTTTTGAAACTGTATCCCAACATGTACTTAATTTTTCTTTATTTAAAAGTAATTTTAAAAATACATAGCACAGTTTTCTGTTTCAGGGATAATGCCTGAAAGCCAGTATTTCATCAATATAGCAGTTTTATGTGGGTACTGAAATACTAGACTTCAGGATTTCAGAAATACCTGAAATGAGATGCTGTCCATTCTCCCAGTAGGTGGCAACAGAATGACAGAATGTAGTTCCACAGGGGACACGGGGAAGGATTTATATCTTCATTCACCTAACACAAGAAGGTATTATAATGTGTGAGAAATACAAAGACTTTCACATACCAAATGAAAAGCGAAAGAGGTTTTTGTATGATCACCAAAGAGCTTCTTAGGAGTGCACTGTTTTGTAAGATGGCACATTACTGTTCTAAAATAATCCACGATTCTGCCACTATTGGTGAGTGACTTAGGTAACCAATCTGTCGGGAGTGAAGTTCATCTGACTTATTTTGATTTGTAGTCCGAACAGAACAGATGGATCACAGGACTTAGTGGTTCTCTTGGCCTAAGATGTGGTGGACAGTAATTCTGAGCTCTAGATTATTGAAAAATGCTATTTTCAGAGATGTGTCTATTTTTAAATAGAGAAAAGGGGTTTAGGTTTTGTATGGCCATGTTAAGGGGTTTTTTTAAATCCCTCTAAGAGGATGATTTTGATAGTATCATAAACAACTGGAGACAATAACTCACAACTCCTCTGCTCTGTTGCGTTGCTCTGGAGGGCACCTATGGCACAGCACCCAGTCCACGTGCACGTGAGAAGCCCTCTGAGAATGTCCAGACCATCCCAGTTCCAGACAAGCCCTCTGGCAGTACCAGCAAAGCCACTCCAGCACTCATGCCAAATTCACTTATTTCCAGACCTCAGGACTCCATGGCAGAGGTTTTTACAATCATCAGTCCTTTTTAGCCCTTGTCATCATCTACCAGTGTGGTAAGGTAAAAGCTGAAGTGGGCAGGCCTCGACAAGGCCACTGGGCTATCAACCCTCCCCATGCAGGGCATGTCTCAAGCCTGTTCCATGCAGGACAGAGAGGTTGAGTGACTGCCCCTACAAGCTCACCATCTGCCCACACAGGCTGATGCCAGCATTGAGCAAGATGATTTTCTTTCCAAGCATTCCAGCCCAGGCCCTATCTGCCTCATGTCTCTACGGAGTAGAGCTTAGAGGCCAACTCTGGAGTCAACAACACTCACCGATACCTGGGAGCACAGACCCACACGGTGCTTTCTGGTTACCCTTTAAATCCAGGCTGAGGGTTTTCTGCCTAAGCACTCCACAACACAGGTGGACAGAGCAACATAAGGACACCTCATGAAAAACAGTATGCCCAAGTCTTCCTCTGGGCTTTTACGTCCGAGTCTGGGCATCACCCAAGACCAGCACATATTTCCAGCACTTGAGTTCATGGGCCATTTCAAGGCAGAGCAGGTCAAGCACTGTCTTTGGTGTAAAGCAGGTCTGCAAAGGCCTTTTTCTTAGCTATGTGGCTGTGAGAAAGGTAAAAAGAGTAACCTGGGTCATCCCCAGGCTCTTCAAGCTCAATTGATTCTAGAGAGCAGGGACATAGCCATTGCACTTCCACCGGCCAGGGACACTGCTCAAGACTCCATCACTCCCTGCTCCCTGGAAGTTTTTGACTGGTGAGGCATGACCCAGAGTCTGTTCAGCGTGGCAACCCAACATTGGTGAGTCTATGGGTCCTGGGACAGTTGAGTTTGAGTGGGGTGAAGAGAGGAATGATTAATGCTGACTCCCAGAGGTGCTCTCACTGCCTATTTCAGAAGAGAGGAGGGGGGCAACAAAGAGCAGAGAAAATGCAGCAATGGATTAAGTTGCAAATAATTTAGTAATTCACAGAGGTCTTTCAGGTTTTGGAGCTGCTAGATCTCACATGTTGACTCAAAGAGTGCTTAAGAGGATTTGGGTGGTGGACTGCTCAAAGTATTTGCTAGGAGACTTTTTCCTGAGGTAATTCTCTGCACAGAGCTCCACATCTGGTGGAGCCATGAGCTTTAACATTTCAGATTGTCCATAACACCAGAGCTTGGCTGGAATGTTATCAGCTCCATTGGAAGAAGAACACTAGAACAACCTATTCCTTAGCCTCAAAGCAATGATCTCATGGTTTTCTGGAGAAGTGTGGGACTCCGATAGCTTAAAGAAAGCAGCAGACAGAAATTATCATGGGAATTCTTCCTCTGTAAAAAATATTTGTAGCTTTTCTTAGTCAAAACCAAAAAGTAGTGATTTGCAGGTTTATGTGAAGATCAGCAAAATGAAGACTATGCCAAAGTAAGCGTGAGTTTATAAAGAACGGTATGAAGTACTTCACACTGTTAAAATGTAGGCATTAGTTAAAGGCGAAGATCCTTAGGTGCTGGCTGCCAATAGTGGCAGAACAATCTATTAATATTATCATGTCAAAGCAGACTAACCTAAAATTTAGGAATTGTGTATTTAAATTTCTACTGATTAAATATCATAATAAACAGTATGTTTCTAAAGTCCAGGGACACATAATACTCAGATTCAAGCAATTAAGTCTGCCTTCGTCTTTGTTACCTAGGAGTTGCAAACACCAGAATTTCTCCACTGAGAGAAGCTGCTGCTTTCCAATGCTGCGCTAGCGCAGAGGGAGCAAACAATAAAATGGTGGAGGCAACTGCCCTAATTTGGAGTGAGAATGTTTGTGTGATGCCTCCAGCTATTTCTTGCAATAAGCACTGCAATGAGAATCAAATTTCTTTCTGTGTTTGGACAGACGAGTTAGACTCTGTACTGAATACTGCCCCATACTGCTGACAGCCCAGATGACTGTACACAGAAAGAGAAGCAATAGAAGTAAATTGAAACATTAATAGAGAGGCAGCTGGAGTCAGGACAGGAAGAAGTCAGGCCAGCATTTAAGAGCCCTGGTAGAGCACAGTTTAGAATGGTAATTATATTTACTTTCCAGTTCTCTGTTTTTGGTTTTTCTTCTATCCTCCTTTTCATTCATTTGCTTTCTTACACCCTCTTGGTCTTCTGTATTGGAATTTAGGAGTGATTTTTGTATACACATGTACATGCTGGCAGAACAGGGAATTGGGATGGTATGTGGCTTGTAGGTGATATACATGGATAATACTCAGGTGTTAGAAAGTATAGTGTACGGCGTGTTACATGGCCGCACTCGGGTTTAATAAGCACAGCAAACCAGGCGGGACTAAATTTGAAATCTGGGGAATATCTGAGCCCTGCCTGTCTGGATGAATTTGCATACATGGGGTGGCGGGGAGGGCAGGAGGCAGTGATGCAGCGGGCAGAACTGCGGAGCCTGTGACCTATTCCCCACCACACAGTGACACTGAAACGCAGCAGCAGGTGCCACCCCGCAGCCCAGAGCCGGGCTCCTGCAGAGACCTGCCACCACTGATCCGAAAGGGAAGGAAACACCACTAGAGACACCATGGTAAGGGGGGATGTGGGAACACCAGTCATACGGGGACTGGGAGGACCGTGGGCGAGGGAAGGCAGGGGGATCTGCCGTGGTTATCAGTGGTTTGTGCCACAAAACCCTGATCTCACGCGCCGATTGCCATGGAAGAGGATGGGAAAGGAGTGTCAGAAAATCTCACTGGAGCTGTAAGGCATCGTGAACCAAAGTTTTCTTCAAAGGGTCTCTAATTAGTGGATTTATAAGATAAATTAGATCTGGAGTCTTAGCTTTTTAGTACTCTCTGTGGTGACTATATTTTCTCAACACACGTTCACTATCATATGAGATAATAATTTTTTTTAGAAATAAAACAAAAAAGTTACTTACCTTTGTGTCTGTTTTAAATTAATTTAGCCCCAGTGGCTGTACTATTCATAGCTATACAGTGTACACGTGTGTTTCTGGAGTGCGCGAATGTTTTTATATGTGTATACGTTTAAGTAAGTAAAAAAGGCCCTTCATTTTTAAGATTTGGGGGGTTATTATAAATTTGTAGAAATCTCTCAAAACCTCTTAGAATGTGAAAAATTCATTTCACCTTGTACCCTAATTTATGTCTAGCACTGAGTCTTATTTTGATGCAGAGAACTCTGTTATTTTCTGCCAGTGCAGCGGCAGGTCCGAAATGAGAGCGCTCATTTTGCAGGCAAGCTACACACTTCCACAGGCTCCCCATGCCTTAAGGCAGACCTAGGGTAATAAGTATGTTTTGGGAATAGCTGGGAATATCTGGAAGACTAAAGGCTGCCTTTGTACAGTAAATACTTAAGCCAGGTAGGTAGTATTCTGGTTTTTTAATAGAATCAAAGGTGTCCCAGGCTTAGTTTCACAAAGGACCCAGTCCTTTCTGCTGTCTCTCGGTAAATAAAAGGTCAGGTCTACAATTTGTAAGACAGGTCCTGGTACATTAGTGATGGGATGTGAAACATGAGTTTGGAGTAAGCTCCAAATTTAAATACCATGTAGAGATCACTTTACTCTGCCTGTGACTCTGAAGAAGGCCCACTCTCTTCCCTATTAAAAGTCTGATATCTATTTTAAAGCTGTTTGCCATGCAAAATCAGAAATCTCTTTGTTATTGCCTTCTCTACTTGTCAGAATATTTCCAAATTACTGTTGGGGTAGGAGAAGACAGGATTTGAAGGCAGAAGTCGTGGCAAGAGGCCTGGCCCAAAAGGTGCAGCTGAAAGATCAGTCTAAAAGGAAAGGAACCAGTTCTGCAGTCTTCAACTATAGTCCTATACTAAGCTTCACAATATTAACTTCCTCAGGCAACATTTACTAGTTCCATCTGTGAAAAGACAGACCAATTCCTCTACTGATCTGAGGAACAGAGCGAAGCAGCTCTTTAGGTTCCAAGTATTGCTTGATTTGTAATTATAGTTTTGCTCTAAAAGATATTTTTTTTAAAAGTCACCTGTCCTCATTGCTGTGTTTAAAAGGAAAAAGCTTTCTTTTTTTTTTTCTTGCTGCCAGGCTTACAGATTCACACTGGGATTTAAAAGAAAAGCAGAAGCCTGTCCTGTGCAAAATCAGCATTCATTGAATTCTCTAAGCCCAAATATGCCTTCAGTGTCTCCTGAGTAATCCTCCAGATTACTCCATCACTCAAATAACTCAGATATACTTTTGCACAACTCAACTGAGAAAAACAGGGTTGTGCAAGTACACTTGAGAGCATGTTGCACACACCGCTGCATGTGCATTTGCAGAGTCAGCAACTTACAAATGAGTACTGAATCGAAATAATATATGTCATTGAATTAAATATTTAAATTGGCTTACCATATTCCTTTGAACTTCTGAGGATGACTAACTGGGGCAGTGGTGACTTCTAAAATTTCACTTGCTTCTGAAAAAATATCTTTAGTTGTGTTTCTAAAATGTAAATATATGTCAATTGTGAAGAAAACACTGCTCCAGAGATGCTGCTGGTCACACATTCTGCCTGAGGATTTAGTTTTTGCGGAAGATGCATTTCACTTGCAGGTCACAGGATGATTTTGCAGGGTAAGCAGTTACGGAATTAACCCAGGGCTCGGTTCTGGGGCCGGTTTTGTTCAATGTTTTCATTAATGATCTGGATGAGGGGATTGAGTGCACCCTCAGCAAGTTTGCAGATGACACCAAGCTGGGCGGGAGTGTCGATCTGCTCGAGGGAAGGAAGGCCCTGCAGAGGGATCTGGATAGGCTGGATCGATGGGCCGAGGCCAACTGTCTGAGGTTCAACAAGGCCAAGTGCCGGGTCCTGCACTTTGGTCACAACAACCCCATGCAACGCTACAGGCTTGGGGAAGAGTGGCTGGAGAGCTGCCTGGCAGAAAAGGACCTGGGGGTGCTGGTCGACAGCCGGCTGAACATGAGCCGGCAGTGTGCCCAGGTGGCCAAGAAAGCCAACAGCATCCTGGCTTGTATCAGGAATAGTGTGACCAGCAGGAGTAAGGAAGTGATCGTGCCCCTGTACTCGGCACTGGTGAGGCCGCACCTCGAGTACTGTGTTCAGTTTTGGGCCCCTCAGTACAAGAAGGACACTGAGGTGCTGGAGCGTGTCCAGAGAAGGGCAACGAGGCTGGTGAAGGGACTAGAAAACAAGTCTTATAAGGAGCGGCTGAGAGAACTGGGGTTGTTTAGTCTGGAGAAGAGGAGGCTGAGGGGAGACCTTATCGCTCTCTACAACTACCTGAAGGGAGGTTGTAGGGAAGCGGGTGCTGGACTCTTCTCCCAAGAAACTAGCGATAGGACGAGAGGAAATGGCTTCAAGTTGCGTCAGGGGAGGTTTAGATTGGACATTAGGAAGAATTTCTTTACTGAAAGAGTGGTTAGGCATTGGAACAGGCTGCCCAGAGAGGTGGTGGAGTCGTCTACCCTGGAGGCGTTCAAAAAAGGTGTAGACGTGGCACTCCAGGGGCTAGTTTAGGAGTCATGGTGGTGGTAGTTGATGGTTGGACTTGATGATCTTAGAGGTCTTTTCCAACCTTAATGATTCTATGATTCTATGATTCTATGATTCTATAAGTCATTGTATATCTCTAAATGAGATATTACAAAATAAAAATGAGTGAGGACCATTCTCTGGCCTTGACACCAGGTAGCATGGCCTGCTTCATATTTAGGCATCTGAATTCTGTTTCCCTCTCCACAGTTAGGCAGTAGTCAGTGGGCTGCTCACTGGAAACCATTCTTGATAATGACTTGTATTCTGGATGGTGCCCAAGCATTGTCTGGAAAAGTATGAACTGGCATAAGCCAAAACTGTGCCAGAGAGTGTGCTAATTATCAATCAGCACAGGTGATTGCAGGCCAGTGTTCAGTACTATGACCTGACTCTTTCTTACTCCCTAGTATAGGCAGGGCCATTGAGATCTCAAAGGCCGAGCTCAGAAGACTATAATTACAATTGCTCCAAAGCAGAAACTGAAGCTGAAAAACTCCATGTGTCTGAAACCGCTCTCTCCTTACAAAACTGCCTTTCACTACACCCGGTGTCGTAATCATTTGGACTAACTCAGAAGTACCTACTTTATAATTCTATTTCTGAACTTACGAAATCCAGTACCAGGTCCTTCATACTCCTGTACTCCAAGTGTAAAGGATTTTGGAGCAATTGGCACCTGCCTATTTTAGCCTGGTGCTACATATGTTGTTTTCTTTTCATTGAAGTCCCTGGCTACCACAGGCACTATGCTCAAAATTACGCAAATAAACATGCTCTATTGCAATGACACTGCCTGAATACGCAGTGGACCTGCAATGTAAAATTCATAGCTGCTCAGGAGCTTGAAGGAACATTTGTTTCAACTGACAGGATCTGAAATCATTTCCAGAGGTGAATATTGCTTAAAGCAGTTCTTCCAAGTTTCCACTCTAGCCTGCTATCAGAGGGTAAAAGGATCAAAAGACATCACCTGTCTTGGGTTACATAAGGTTGAAGGATACCACATGGCTGTGTCAGGTTCCAGCCAGGAGTAAAAATAAACTAAACTGGGATGTGCTCCTCAACAGAGCCAATCCATAGGAGGAAAGGTGGATTTCGTGTGACTGAAATTATTTTTTTTTCCTGCCTGTTTTCATGTACCCACATATTACAGCACAAAGTTCTCAATTTTGTAAAGAACTGCCCCAGTATCTGGTGTGTATATGTACAGTCTCACTGCAGTCATGGGGTTGAACAACCAAATGAAACACTGGCAGCGACAATTCACCATTTTTTGGAAAACCAATACACTGGGAAAAAATAACCATTAAGAATAAGGAGGACTAATGTGCAGTGTTTTTTCTGACCCTGTCTCTGTTCTCTCCCCTTAGCGTGAGTGCATCTCTGTTCACGTTGGCCAGGCTGGAGTTCAGATAGGAAATGCATGCTGGGAACTATTCTGCCTGGAGCATGGCATTCAGCCAGACGGCACCTTCAAGGATCTGCATGATAAAATCAACTATGATGACTCTTTTACCACATTTTTCAATGAAACTGTCACTGGGAAGCATGTGCCACGAGCTGTAATGGTGGACTTGGAACCAACTGTAGTAGGTCAGTACAGAAATAAACCTGGAAAATGGAGAAGAGCTTACTCTACCTAATATGACCACGGCATGCCAGCAGTCTCCACTGGTACAAAGCAGCACACCCTTTGTATCTTGGTCTACCACTAGATATAGCATAAAATTAATTTTCTTGTGACACAGAATGCTAGATTGTGTCAAGAATAATAATCTGTTAATTTTCTCCATAGGTGTTATAAACATAGCAACAACAGGATCCTCAGCAGTTTAATAGCTAGTACATGTGGTTTGTATGACTTCTCTTTGCACGAGCATTTAACTTTTGGTTTTGTTTATCATGACATTTTTGCCATTCAAATGCTGCTTTTCTCTGATTTGGATCCAAAGTGGGAGCCTGCCAGTTTCCCTCCAGGAATAGAAGGATTTGTAAAAATTGGGGCACCTGGGGGTACCTGATTTTCTTCACACTTTTTTTCTGGTGACTAGTCCTCTTATCGGTACAGGCTGTACAACTGACAAGTTCTTGAGAAGATGATAACAACTTCTGTGGCTGGATACAAGTCATACCATAAATCAACAGAATGCAACAATTTAAAAATGCTTAGGAAACAGTTTTCCCTTCTCCATCAGCATCTGGTTTTTGCGGTCATGACCTCCAGTGACTGAAAGCTTGCATCAATGCCAACAGCAACCAGAACTTGTTGGCACTGGAGGACAGCCATGCAGCTTCTCACAATTTCTCTTTCTTGTTCAGATGAAGTGCGGGCTGGCACCTTCCGGGAGCTTTTTCATCCAGAACAGCTGATCACTGGAAAGGAAGATGCAGCTAATAACTATGCCCGTGGCCACTACACCATTGGCAAAGAAAGCATTGATATGGTGCTTGATCGTGTTCGCAAGCTGGTAAGTCCCAGTAGTTTTGAAACAGCAGTTTGGATTCTGCGGAAGAAGGAAGTGCAGAACAGGTAGCTTGTTAACTACAGATGAGACCAATGGTTCAGAAAAGAGATTCCAAGACATGCAGAGGCATCATTACCAGTCCAAGAGCAAGAAGCCCAGTAGCTCACTTCCCAGCTGTATGCCTTCAGATAGTCTTAAAAAGTGGTTCTGAATATGTAATTCTTCAGTATTAGCACAGCCCTGGAGCACCAATACTGATATAGAAGGGTGGATTAGGCAGCTCTACATTGCTGGTTTCAGTTAGACTAACTAAAAGAAGTGTGAAGTTCAGAGAGAGAAACTCCACAGATAGGAGTCCAATTTTTATGTCATAAGTTGAGCCAGTAAAGGAAGCAAAGGATAGGATTATCACCAGCCTTTTCTCAAGAAAACCTGACATGAAAGCTATGCTGTATATTGCTGATGACTGCTCACCTTCAGCTGAGAATAAGCTGATGTAGTAGATGAAGTCTTTTCATTCTTCTTCAGCCCCCATTCTTCCACTTTCTCTTTTGCTTTCTAGACTGATGCCTGTTCTGGGCTGCAAGGATTCCTGATCTTCCACAGCTTTGGTGGGGGTACCGGCTCTGGCTTTACCTCCTTACTGATGGAACGCCTCTCCGTGGATTATGGAAAGAAGTCCAAACTGGAGTTTGCCATCTACCCAGCCCCTCAGGTCTCCACCGCTGTGGTGGAGCCCTACAATTCCATCCTGACCACGCATACCACCCTGGAGCACTCGGACTGCGCCTTCATGGTGGATAATGAGGCCATCTATGACATCTGCCGCCGAAACCTGGACATCGAGCGCCCCACTTACACTAACCTGAACCGCCTCATCAGCCAGATCGTCTCCTCCATCACTGCCTCGCTGCGCTTTGACGGTGCCCTCAATGTGGATCTAACAGAGTTCCAGACAAACCTGGTGCCCTACCCACGCATCCACTTCCCCTTAGTGACCTACGCCCCCATCATCTCCTCTGACAGAGCATATCACGAGCAGCTCTCAGTGGCTGAAATCACTAGCTCCTGCTTTGAGCCCAACAACCAGATGGTGAAGTGTGACCCAAGACATGGGAAGTACATGGCCTGCTGCATGCTCTATCGTGGCGATGTAGTTCCCAAAGATGTCAACGTAGCAATTGCTGCCATCAAGACCAAGAGAACTATCCAGTTTGTCGACTGGTGTCCAACAGGCTTCAAGGTGAGTATGGCTGCTATGAACTTCTCTTTAATGTTTATAGGGCAAGTTCAGTCTAGCGGAAAACTTGTGCTTAAAGTTTTAGATCTTGCATGTTTTCCACTTGTGAGAAGAAGAAACATAAGAAAGATGCATGTGTATAAAATGTGTCCTTTCTCCTTTGGACATCCCATTGACAGAGACTCCTAAATGTTTACATAAGTGGAAATCTGAAGTGTCCATGAGTTAAAATCTAAAGAAGTATTCATTTCAGACCTGAATTTTGAAAAATCCAGTGAGTGTTCCCTCTGAAGCATCATCTAAAACTAAGGAAATACCAAAAACAATGCAATCAATAAAGGAAATGCTGGTATTAGGGAATCTGTCAGTTAACACCCTCATCCAGAAATATTATACAGCCTCTCCCCATTGGCTACATAGCAGTGTTGGGAAACATAATTTCAATAAAAATACAGATACTAGCAGTGGAAAAACATTTGTCATACAAATAGCTGGTTTAAGAATGAAAACTTTTAACGGGGAACCAACTGTCTGTATTAGTTTCTATAGAGTATCTTGGTGACACTTTATGTTCAGTGTTGAGTAGCTGTTAAGAAAGCTACGAAGTTGCCAGTGTACATGAAACAGAAGAGTAATACAGACATTAATATGACCATGTATCATACTGTTTATCACGTTATTATTTTTTATGGCATTTACCAACTGGTAGTTTTGATAGTGGCACCACTCTACCCCAGCATCTGTAACTTTACTCACTTTTTTTCAGCTCTTTGACTGCTTTCTGCTCTTGCCTTTTTACAATCTTCTCTCATATTCCTGTTTCCAGGTTGGGATCAACTATCAGCCTCCTACAGTAGTTCCTGGCGGAGACCTAGCTCAAGTTCAGCGAGCAGTCTGCATGCTGAGCAACACCACAGCCATTGCAGAGGCTTGGGCAAGGCTCGACCACAAGTTTGATCTGATGTACGCCAAGAGAGCTTTTGTGCACTGGTATGTGGGTGAAGGCATGGAGGAGGGAGAATTCGCAGAGGCCCGAGAGGACCTGGCTGCCCTGGAGAAAGACTATGAAGAAGTGGGAACTGACTCATTTGAAGAAGAAAATGATAGGGAGTAACTTTAAAATACACTTTGTTCCTAGTGAGCACAGAATTGTCTCTGTATCACTGTATTGCACATGCCTACCATTAGGTCACCTTTTTTGTATGTAATATACGGAAATTTAGGAGAGGTCATATAGAGACATTTTGTATTCCATAAATCACAGGTAAATTGTCCTGTAAGATATCATCAGTTGTAGCAATACCCCACCACTCCCAGCAATGCAAAAAGACTTGCTCTTCTTCCTTGCACATTTAATGGAAGCCTCTTCAGGCTCTAATACACATGCTAAAACCACTACAATTCAATATATGCAAGCTTATAATGGAGCACAGTGAATCCATAGAGTTTTCAAAGTTCTAATTTGACATACCTTCACCTTTTGCTTGTTGGCATGTCAAAAAATAACGACCATGGAAAAATGGGTCCTCTGCTCTGTGCTTTATTATCCTCTCATTGACCTTCAGCTGACTGACCTAAAAGGGACATTTCACTCTTCTCTGAAACAGCATTTCTGATAAAGCAAACACTTTCTTCAGAAATGTTAAAGCAGTGCAATTTTTCCACATTTGGGGGATAAACATCTGTGTTGTGAAAACAAATATCCTTTTTGGTTGGGTATAGCTGCAGCAGGCATAAGAATTTTTTTTCTGTGTCCCTGTGAAACTGTTTAAATAAGAAAATTCTCTCCTTCTTAAAAAAACCCTTTTTTACATCATCCCTACTCAAAACATTTCAGTATTCCTTACTCTACCTGAATGGTTCCTCCTCTGCAAGAAGCAACCTCTGCTTTAACCAGCAGACCACTGGGCCATCTGTGGCAATCTTTATTTAGTGCACCATGTGCAAGTGAGTCTGTGATATGAGCATTTGAATGTTCACTCCAAGATAATCCTAACCAGTAATCAAAGATCTCAGATTTATAGGATTCACATCTTGCTAGGCAATTACCATTTTTCTTGACTAGGAAACCCCTCAGCAAGCTTTTATCTAGGTCTAGGTCCCTGATGGGATGCCCCCACGAGAGCCGAGGCAGCTGGCAGATGTCATTGCAAGGCCACTCTTGATAATCTTTGACTGATTGTGGTGATTGGGAGAAGTGCCCAAAGACTGGAGGAAAGCACATGTCACTCCTGTCTTCAAAAAGAGCAAGAAGGAGGACCCAGGGAACCACAGGCTGGTCAGCCTCACCTCGATCCCTGGGAAGGTGATGGAACAGCTAATCCTGGAAACCATTTCCAGGCACATGAACAAGAAGAAAATCATCAGGACTGCTCAGAAGAGATTCACCAATGGGAAGTCATGCTTGACCAACTTGATAACCTTCTATGATGAAACAACTGGCCTGGCAGACAAGGGGAGAGCACTGGATATTATCTACCTAGACTTGAATAAGGCTTTCAGCGTGGTTTCCCATAAGATCCTCATAGAGAAGCTGTTGAAGTATGGGCTGGATGAGCAGACAGTGAGGTGGACTGAAAACTGGCTGAATGGCCCGGCCCAGAGAGTGGTGATCAGTGGCACAAAGTCTAGTTGGAGGCCATTAATTTGCGGTGTACCCCAGGGTTAGTACTGGATCCAGTCCTGTTAAACATCTTCATTAATGATCTGGGTGATGGGTCAGAGTGTATCCTCAGCAAGTTTGCAGATGACACAAAACTGGGAGGAGTGGCTCATACACCAGAGTTGTGCTGCCATCCAGAGGGACCTCAATAGGCCGGAGAAACGGGCTGACAGGAACCTCATGAAGTTCAACAAGGGGAAGTACCAAGTCCTGCACCTGGGGAGGAACAACCACATACACCAATATATGCTGGGGGCCACCCAGCTGGAAAGCAGCTTTGCAAAAAAGGACCTGGGGCTCCTGGTGGACACCAAGTTGAACATGAGCCAGCCATGTGCCTTCACTGCAAAGAAGGCGAATGGTGTCCTGGGCTGCATTAGGCAAAGTAGATCATAGAATCAGAGAATATCTCAAGTTGGAAGTGACCCATAAGGATCATCAAGTCCAACTCCCTGCTCCTTGCAGGACTACCTAAAACTAAATGATACAACTAAGAGTGTCGTCCAGACACTCCTTGAACTCTGACAGGCTTGGTGTCGTGACCACTTCCCTGCGGAGCCTGTTCCAGTGACGGGCCACCCTCTCAGTGAAGAGCGTTTTCCTAATGTCCAACCTGAACTTCCTCTGACGCAGCTTCATTCCATTTCCTCATGGCCTATCGCCGGTCACCAGAGAGAGGAGATCAGCACCGCCTCCTCTGCTGCCTCCCTTGAGGAAGTTGTAGACTGCGATGAGGTCACCCTTCAGCCTTCTCTTCTCCAAGCTGAGCAAACAAAGTGACCTCAGCTGCTCCTCCTAAGTCTTGCCCTCGAGACCTTTCACCATCTTGGTCGCCCTCCTCTGGACATACTCGAATAGTTTGGTGTCCTTCTTCTACTGAGGGATCCAAAACTGCACACAGTACTCAAGGTGGGGCTGCACCAGTGCAGTGTAGAGTGGAACAATCACCTCCCTCGGCTGGTTAGCTATGCTGTGCTTAGGGAGGTCAAAGGAGGTGATCCTTCCACTCCCCTCAGCACTGGCGAGGCCACACCTGGAGTACTACATCCAGTTCTGGACTCCTCAGTACAAGAGAGCCATGGACGTACTGGATAGAGTCCAGCAAAGTGCCACAAATACAATTAAGAGACTGAAGCATCTCTCCTATGAGGAAAGGCTGAGAGAGCTGGGACTGTTCAGCCTGGAGAAGAGAAGGCTCAGGGGAGTCTTATCAATGTAGATAAATACCTGACGGGAGGGTGTAAAGATGGAGCCAGGCTCTTTTCAGTGGCGCCTAGTGACAGGACAAGAGGCAATGGACACAAAATGAAACAGAGGAGGGTCTGTCTGAATATCAGGAAACACTTTTCTACTGTGAGGGTGGCTGCGCACTGGCACAGGTTGCTCAGGGAGGTTGTAAATTACTAAACTATGAAGTTATGGAGTATCAGAAATGTCTCTGTTTAGGAAAACATCCTATTCAGGATATACTTGATTATGTACCTAAATTGAAGCAACATGATTAAGTGTTACCCAACCAAATGGCATTTAGACTCTTATATGGCTTCCCTCACAGTTCTGTCCTGAATTGGGACCAAAATCAGAAACAGGAAATTTCATACATGAAATACATGTATGTGTTCAAACTGAGAAGTGACCCTGCTCTTGCAGTGAGAGAGGAGAAATAGGGGGCAAGTTAAAGACAAAAAATGTGATTAAAAATGGCAGATGAATTGCTTGCTCTGTTCTTTGAAAAACTGCTGAAAGCAATGCAATGAAGAAGTGGAAGTTATTGATCCAGTGTGGAGTACTTTATGCGTTCTTAAACACCGCGTGTGGAGTTCCTAACTTCCTGAAAGCTTTTGAAATCTCATCCTGATCATCAACGTTATGGTTTATTTTATTTGCAAGGACACTCAGGAATCAGGATCCCTGCTCTAGCAGTAGTCAATGCACTCTTTGGAATGGTTTGGAGATTACTTTAGAAGCACTGTGGCAGTTATCAGGAGCTAGCAGCTTTTGTCAAAAAGTGACACTACACCATGATGCTCAGCAGGCAGTGTATTTGCAGACCGAAACACTCAATCTTTCAGTTTTAGCCATCTCTTCATCTGAGCACACTTTCTGGGCTCAGACTTCTGCACGTTACCTGTTTCAGAAGTGGGGTGTCACAACTGACTTCCACAAGCAAAGCTTAAAATATTCTTGAATAAGACATATGCTCCTCTTAATCGAGCATCCAGGCTCTCACAGGAGTCATTACCAAAAGCCACTTCAGCTGCACACTGCTTCACTAGCTTCCACAGACCTGTCAGACCTAGTTCCTGTTTAATCTCCAGTGTCAGTTTGCACTTTGCTCAGGTGGTTTAAATGTCTCTAGGCAACTTATGGCTTAGCAGTTCTTCTACCTCTCTTCCTCCCTTCTATCAGGCAGACATCACACAAGCTAGCAATAGAAAGGGAACATCGCTAAATTTAAACCATTGCCAATAGGTTCTGCCAGAGTCACAGCAACGGTGCTGAGTCATTTGTACCCTTCTGCTCACAAGCCTCTACAGAAATCCATACCCGTCCATGTGACAATTCAGGAAGCTTTTCACTGCCACTGCTGCCTTGGCTGAAGAGCTCTGACTGCCAGGCAGGTGTGCTGCCTCCAACAGAGCCAGGCTGTATGAGCAGGTTCTCCATAACCTGCCCAGAGCGTATGCAACTGGGACCTCTTCTGTGCAGATGGCAATGACAGCTCTGATGGGCTCTGGACAACCCCTCTGAAAGCCTCCTATGCGCTGTCTCCTTCCCATGGTTCAGTGAAGCAGGGCGGGGGCTGCACAGAGGTACCTGACACAGGGCTGGGGGCGCATGCTGTCCTCACCTGTCCTAACAGAAAAGCTGAAGTTTAGCCTCTCTCTACAATAAATCCATGTTAGCATAACCCTTCCCCCAGAAGGTGCACCCAAAGTCATTTGTGTTACATGCCAAATGGGAGGCAGTGAATGTCCCTTCTCATCATCATCAGGGTTGCATTCATCCTTCTCCGAAGACCTGAAGTCTTCTAGCCACTCTCCCAAAGGGCTGGCTTTTTAGTTCAAGGTATAACAGGAACCAACAGTATGTTAATAATAAGAACACTTATGTCACTTAATGCCTTATAGACCACCTTTGCTGCAGAAATATCATAAAGGACTTCCACATTAAAGTCCTAAATTTCTTCTATAACCACTAAATGTTTGTATAATTGTCGTGGTTTAATCCCAGCTGGCAACTAAGCACCACACAGCCACTTGCACGCTCCCCTGCAGTGGGATGGGGGAGAGAATCAGAAGACTAAAAGTCAGAAAACTCATGGGTTGAAATAAAGACAGTTTAATAAGTAAAGCAAAAGCCATGCAGGCAAGCAAAGCAAAACAAGGAATTAATTCACTACTTCCCATTGGCAGGCAGGTGTGCAGCCATCTCCTGGAAAGCAGGGCTCCATCACATGTAATAGTTACCTGAGAAGACAAAACGCCCCCCTCTTCCTTCTTCTTCCCCCAGCTTTATATACTGAGCATGGTGTCATATGGTGTGGAATATCCCTTTGGTCAGCTGGGGTCAGCTGTTCTGGCTGTGTCTGCTCCCACCTTTTTGTGCACCCCCAGCCTACTCACTGGTGGGGTGGGGTAAGCAGAAAAGGCCTTGACTCTGTGTAAGCACTGCTCAGCAGTAACTAAAACATCTCTATGTTATCAACACTGTTTCCAGCACAAATCCAAAACATAGCCCCATACTAGCTACTATGAAGAAAATTAACTCTATCCCAGCCAAAACCAGCACAATAATACAGGAAGGAGCCAGCAAGTCAGGGCTATGTTAAGCCGTGGTTTTCCTCCCCACACCTGTTTTTTCTGTAACATTCCTTGAATTTAGTAACTTAGTGAGACAGCAGCTGAAGGCTTTTGCATAGCACATGTGAATTCAGTTTGTTAGCAGCTCACCAAAGGGGCTTTTCTGAGGGGCAAAGGGGTGCCCCAAAGACCAGTGAGCTTCTAGGGAGCAAAGAAAGGGAGACAGAAGCCATCAGGAGCTCCACACAGCCTGTAGAAGGGGGCAACACCTTTCCCCTCACTAACCCCTCAGGTCCTGCTAAATCAATCCTACAGGCAGAGAGAGAGAGGAAGGATTTAGGGTTTGAACCTGTCCCTGGGGACCGTCTGGTGGCAGCTGCAAGGGAAGGTCATGGTGCCTCTGACCCAGCTGGAGTTCCTCCATAAAGGGTAGGCAGGTGTGCCCTGCCAAATCACACAGGGACTCTCCCTTCTGGGACCCCAGAGACTCAATCTAACACACATAGCAGGGCTCCCTATGTCACCTGCACCATTTCCCCATGTCAGCAGAGCTCTGTGGGGCAGCATCACTCACCTTTAAACTCTCCCACCTCCTCAAGCAGAGCAAAGCTGGGCCAGTGGCTGACCTCTAACAAGCAAAGCTCCTCTATGGGGTGTTGCGCCCCTCTGTTCCTCCTGCAGACACCTAAGAACAAGATGAAGGGGAAAGCTTGGAAACCCAATATACACACTGGAAAAGCGGCCACCCCGGTGCTTCTGCTCATCCGGACGTAGGTGACTCATTGAGGCCTGAAATCTCACAGCTTGGGTTGGCGCTGGAGCATTTGTTTACCGTTGTGCTGCCATTTGTATATCCTGCTGTACACTGCGCCGCACCATCAGACAGGAAACTGCCCAGCCCTTCAGTTTGCCACCTGGGTTAAGTTTTTAAGCCAGTTACTTGTTTGGGGTTATTTTAAATGAGCTATTTCTCACTTCTAGGTAGGCTACTGTAGGCCTTGAAAAGAGTTTGGCTTTTCTGTTGCTTTTGTGGCTAAACCCCAACAAACGCCAGGCCGAAGACCTGTCTGGTTTTGAGAGATAACGAGTGACCACACGGAGTCCGGGCAGAACAACCCCCCCGAGGTACTGCCTCCGCCGAAGAAGACTTTTTTTTTTTTTTTTCCTGCAGACTTCGATTTCTCACCTCATCCCTCTCTTTCAAGCTCACTCTTGCCTCAGCCCAGAAGAAACCAGACTGAACCAGGCCGAGGTGTCAGAGCGGGGCAGGGAGGCGGCAGAGGGGGCCACGGCCTTCCCCCAGTGGATGGCTGTCCCAGCCCAGTGTCAGCGCAGCTCATCCGTGGCCTCAGAGACGAGTGGGCAGCCCCTGAGCGAAAGGAGGCTACGGCACCTCGGCCGCCTTTCTTCCATCCCCACCC